>CM053785.1:438240338-438840338 GCA_028749045.1 Cupressus sempervirens
AAATAAATTCCTTACACACTTTTTCTTTTTCTAATTTTATTTTTTATTTTTTATCCTAATTGACCTTACATATCTCTTTGGTGTTGCTAATGAATTTTATATATTTAACTCAGACAATAACATTGCAAGTAGTGAATCATGAATGCTTCTAGTTGCAATCTATTTGATTCCATTACCGAACTCTCTAAAATGGTTCCAACATCAACATTTAAGGTTTCAATTTGGAGAAGTACAAATATTCAGTTCTTGCAGCTTTCAATTTATGTTTTAATCATTACTTTCAGTTTTATTTGTAAAAAATATGTTTGTAATAGGTGATGTTACATTTAGTTAATATCATTATTCATGAAGATTAAACAAATATTTTGTGCTATGATATTTTCTGCAAAAGTTCCAGCACACACAATTGTCATCAAACAAAGCTTTTGCTATTCCATATTCTACACTTGAATCACGTCAAGGTACACAAAAACTACACCTATTTACATAGCCCCTAAATTACAAATGTTTAAAAAATTGATAGAAAGTATCTCTATCATTATTATTATTATTTTAAATAAACTACTTTTCAAAATATTAGACTTAGAGAAAATACATTGATATACATCATTGAAAATATTATTGTATTTTTATATTCATAATTACATTTATTACTTAATATGGTTGTTTTTAGTTTTATATTGCATTCATTATTATATTCATATTTACATATGTTATTTACATTACCTACTTTCATTTATAATTATAAATATTACAATTCAACTTTTCATTCAACTTCAAATGTCAATAAAAATAACTACAAAAAGGAAAAGGTGTCGACAACTAGTCTACATTGAAGTTGAGAAAGAAATGGCGCAAAAATATGATTGTTCCAAGTGTGATATGCCTAGTGACAATGACACTTTTCTAGAAGCATTGGTGCAAATAAAGAAACAAAGGAACATATGAACTTCAACCCATACAAAAATAATTACAGCATCAATTCTATCTCACTTCTTACCAAATCCAATAATGCAACCACTCATAAATGTACCTCAAATTGATGCATGCAAACCAAAGGAAGAATCTTCTATTCCACTATAAATAGCAACCAAAATCGTGGCAAACAAACAACTACAACATTGCATAGTCAGTCTAGGATACAGGATTATACTATCAAACCTAGAGGGCCAAGAAGAGCACATAACAAGGATACAAGAATAATGTTGTTGTATATTATAACACACCTCTTAAATAGTAACTATAAAATAACTAGCTACCCACTTAAGCTTAGATGCACATGGAGCATATCCTTGTCAATAGTGATGTAGCTTAAACATAATTATACATTTGAGAATAATATATCATATTAGTTTTGTTGTACTTGTTATTGTGCTTATCAATACTTTGATTATTTTTCCTTTTTACAAATGTTTAGTAGTCTCAAAACAAGCTACCCTAAAAAAGTACTTTTTACTATGCATTTTTATCAACGTAACAAACTAGGCATAAGGTCATCAATAAATGCAAATGCAATTGCAAAAATCCTAGTAGAAATTCCACTTAAGGACCCATCTCAGAAATAGTAACTATCAAATAACTAGCTACCCACTTAAGCTTAGATGCACATGAAGCATATCCTTATCAATAGTGATGTAACTTAAAGACAATAATGCATTTGAGACTAATATATCACATTAGTTTTGTTGTAATTTTTATTGTGCTTGTCAATACTTTGATTGTTTTTCCTTTTTACAAATGTTTAGTAATCTCAAAATAAGCTACCCTGAAAAAGTACTTGTCATTATGCATGTTTTATCAGTGAAACAACCTAGATGTAATGACACCAATAACTACAAATACAACCGCAAAAATCCTAGCAAAAATTTCACTTAAGGACCCTGTTTTACAAGTTACAAGTATACAACCAATGAAGAAACAATAGTCCACAACTGTTACTTACCATCTACATCTATCTGATGGCATACACATGCATCCATGCCTAATTCCTCAACAACTAAACAATTTTGTTGAAGACAACACTTTGAAAGGAGGATTGATCATCAACCTTACAGATTACAAATGCAAAAAAACTTTGAATTTCACGTACATTTTTAAATCATTTTCTATGATCTTAAGTTTTTTTTCCTCCTTATGTCTTTTAGCTAAATTTTGTAAAAAATGTATTGTAGTCTGATTTAAATAAATAGTTTTAAAGTAATATCAACTACTGCAACAACTATTGGAACACCAACTACTCTTTTGAAAGCAACCACCTTGTTAATGAGCAAGCATAGTCTATTTGAGAGTATTCCAAAAGAAATAAATTCTAACTACAGAGAAGCAAGCTCTACAGTAAAATAATTTTGTCCAGCATCGAAAATAACCCCCATTAAAGAAATGACCCCGTATCATAAAATTTGGACTATAGAAGGGAGGGCACTAAGTAAAACTCCTATTCATGGATTTAAAAATGGTGGACATGATGGAAAATTATTTGGCTTTGACTACATTGATAAAGAAAATAATGTGATACATGTCACATGCTTCAATGATGTAGTTGAAGAATTTAATAATGTTATCCAATCAAGTGGACTTTATGTTATCTCTAATGGCAAAGTCAAAGTTGCTAATTCAAAATACAATAGTTCTTCTAACCCATTTGAGATTGTTCTACGCAACTCATCTACTATTACTATTTCAACAACTACAGAATCCACCATACCTATGCAATGTTTAAACATTAGGGGCATAGAATCACTACAATTTTTACCTATTAGCCTTGTAGTAGATGTCATTGGCATCATCCTATCCATCAGTCTGACATCACCCATGTACAAAGTATATGGAACTGAATGAAGCAAAGGTATAATTGCCATCATAGATATGTCTAATTGTACTATTGATATAACAATTTGGGGGGACCTTTGCCAAACTCAAGGAATGGAAATTTTAGCAATGCCTTTACAACCAACCCCATCAATATTCTTGATCCAATCTACTTGCATCATATCATGGCAAGGAAAGGCTTTAGATAATATATCTCCAACCTCAATTATAATAAATCTAGATTTATTGGAAGTAACAACACTTCAAATGTGGTTTGATAGTAAAAATTCTTTCCCTTGATATTTATTTACCTCCATGAGTAAGGCAATTTCTAGTTTTAAGAAGAAACCTACTATCAACCTTGCTCTGCATAAGGAGTTGTTACTGCTAATCCAAGAGCACTTTAAAACTCAAACGGTTAGCAACAATCCCTCATAGGATGCAAATGCTGACAATGGTAGCTCCAGCTACTCTTCTAATTTTGATGACATTCAGACCATAAGCTCGAAGGGGGGGGGGGGGGATATTTCTTCTGGTAATAAAATTAAGGGTTAAGTTAAGAAGTTGCCCTCTAGTATAACCCCAAGAAGAAAGAGTCCTAGGGACCATGGCCAAATCTCTAGGAAAGATGAAATGGATTATAATGAGGATGAGGAGGACATGGATTCTAAGGATGAGGGCAAGGAGAAGGAAGAGAAGAATATGGAATAACATGCAAGGAAGAAACAAAAGAGGGATGACGTAGATGACAAGAGGGTTTTGAATTAGGGGTCAAATGTTATGATTCTCCCTCTCTCCCTTGTTCATCCTCAAACCCATCCCAAGGAGAAGGAAAAGGCTGATACTGGTGGTAAAGAGGGGGAAATGCCTATCAAAAATAGGAGAAAAGCTTGGAGGAATTTCAATGTTAGGACTATAATGATGGGTATTTTTAGAGAAGCTATGAATCCTTAGATTTTGGGGGGTAATCAAGAATAGGCCTAGCTTGAAGAACTCATTAACCCTGTTATTTTCACTATCACGAATAATGCTAGGGAGATGGGAATGAACCTTTTGAACAATGCTTGTAATAGCATGATTGATAATTTTAGATCAATCAAGTGGCTTTACCATAAGCTGGAAGAGGTTAGAGAGAAGGTTGGTCAGTTGGAGGGTAACAAGAAGAATACATAAAATGAGAACTAGGAGGATCGGGAAGAAAGAGTTAGTCTAGTTGAGAGGAGAATTAAGAATCTAGAAAATTACAATCATAACTTGGCTAGTTAGATGATATCTCTCCTTAACTAGTGTGCTCAAAGATAGAGGCCTATTGATAGGTGAGGACAAAAAGGATAGAGGCAGAACTAGGTCTGATGAAGACATGGCCACTGATGTCACCTTTACCAATTTGGACCAAGATACGTAGAAACCCCAAGAGTAGATGGTCAAGGAGCACCAAAATATTTATGAGGCTACCCAGGTCATACAGGATCTTGAGAGGAAGAATGAAGAGTAGCCCTCTTGTTCTATCCTTTTGTTTTTTTTTGTTTCTTTTCTGGCTTTTGGTTCTGGCTTTTGCTTTGTTTTGTAAAAGATAGTTCATTTTACTAGCCTTTTCATTGGTCTCTGTTGTTGGCTGGGCCTTGTGCTTATTATCAGCCATTAGACTTGTTTTTTTATGGCTAGGGTTCTATTTCTTATTCTCAGCCATGTTTATGTCGCTATTTTTGGGTTTTAGGGTCCCTGTAAAACCTATTTATCTTATCAAAAACACTTCAAATGTGGTTTGCCACAAAATTCATCGCTAATCCATCAAAATCATTGTCAAGAACCACCTTATCTATTCCCAACTTTGAAAATCCAATACCTATTTCATTATTGATGAATAGATCCATTTTTTAGGAAGAAGCTCCATGTATAAAAGCCATATTTACAAAAGTTCATCTCGACAATGTTTACTATCTCTCATGTCCAAAAGTTTTTGAGAACAAGAAAAATGCAAAAAAAAACTCACACAAACCTTAGATAGTACATTTAAATGCCCAAAATGTCTAGTTAATGTGCCCAACTATGATTTTAGCTACATGTTGAAAATGGGTTTGTGAGATCAAACATGGAAACTACAAAAAGTTATAGCATTTAAAGGACCAGCAAATGCCTTGGTGGGGGTCTTTGTTGAAGATTTCCAACTACTGCTTGCAAAGCTAGATGGTGATGAACAGATATTAGGCAAAATCATCAATTGCCAGTTCCTTTTTAATCTCAAAATCAATGCATTGACATTTGATGGACGTGCTACACAAAGCATTGTTATGTCTGCCTTTAAGATACTTTGAGATATGTTATCACTACTTTCAAATTTTTATTTAAGTTGTCATGTATATATTGCGGTTATGGGACTTGTTATTTTTATCCAATAAACATAATGTAGCACAACACTTTGAACCAATGTTTTATTCCCAATGTAATTTGATATTATATCTATTTGGTTTGTACTATATTTTAAAAATTGGTATATTACATTATTTTTTACCTTTTCAATCAATGTTTCCTTATATTGTTCAAATGTACCATGCTTTAAATTATTTGTTATTAATTCAATAATTTGATTTACTATTCTTAAACTCTTAAGAACATAATTACTTTAAAAATTGATTATCTACATATTGTTTTAGCTTAAAAAGCTTGAATATTGAAGTTAGCAATGGAAGTCTCAAATGGCATAAATGAAGACAAAAGGGCTCAATGGAATGAGATGCAATGTAAAAGATACCATCAAAGAGAAGAATTTATCAACAAGAAATGTCAAGAACAACACAACTTACAATCTACTAGATGTCAACCATCAATACCATCATCAAATAGGGCAACCATCTTACCAACAATTGCAACACACTTTGAAAATCCAATCCAAAATTCCATCCCACTTGAATTAATTGAAAGGATGCCACAATTTAGTCTTGAGTACTACACAACTAGAAAACACGTGTGTTCAAGATACCCTCTCAAACATGCCAACATATTTGATATGCATGGAAAGTTGTCCAAGAATCAAAAAAAAAAAAAACTCTTTGATGGGAAAACAACATGTTGTAGATGTGCAATAGAAAAAAATGGCCATCGATACTCTAAATGGAACAACATGGACCCTAGAGAACAACCTACTTGTTTGAAAATACTATCTCAAATAGAAGAGATGTTGATTGCTAGAGTCAGTCCAATACTTTAGGTTTGAAAGAGGTGGAAAACTCAAATATAGTGGTCACAATTTCATTCCCTCAAGATATTTCAGCAATTTCATCTCACTTGCCAAGGCACATAAGTGAATTAAACATAATTAGGAAAGCATTGACCAACAATAGCACAATTTTTATGTTAGTAGACATCGATTCTATGCAGCACTAATGTACAAAATACAAAATGATCCATATTACAAAGATGTACAAGAAGATAACATTGCATTATCATCTTTTCCTACTGCTTCTACTAATATATCAAACCTCCTCTATGAAAAAATATCAACAATTGATCATCAAGAAACAAGTTTCTTAGAAACATAAGCTACAAAAGATGACCTTCTACAAAACCTTGAAGAAATTCAATGTTCTTTTGTAGCAAATCTTCCACCGGTATTTAGAGAGGTTGCAAAGGTTTGATCTTTACTTGAAATAGGAAGTGGTTGCCCAACACATAAAGTACAATGACCAACAATTTTTATGTTTCCCATTAATGAGTACAACACTAAAGGCTTATTTGTAATGGCTTTTCTAACACTCTTTCCTATGGGCAATGTAGATTTCAAGCAACAATGACTAAAGGATGTACACATGCATGAATATGCACTCCACCTCATGTGATTCAATGATAATAGATTTGGACAACATCCATGTTTCAGATACTTTTTTCTAAACCTAATCACGTGGCATCAAACACCAGCAACAAAATTAGTTTCTATACAATGACAACTTCCTCACTCATTACCCCTAACTATTGTTGCCCTCCAACAAAGACTAAAGGATCTACCTGATGACAATCTTGTAGATCAATTAATGTGATTCGCATCCAAGATATGTGGAACAAATCCTTTTTGGAATGAAAGAAGAGGGGAGCTATCTAATATGGTTATCCAACTTGGTTGTCTGACACTATTTTTCACCCTCAATGCAATAGATACTAAATGAGTAGCTTTACAAAATTTCATGCCTTCAACAACTCCTTTAAGCTAACATGTAGCAGCTAAAAGGAGACTACAAAATATAATTGAAAACCCTTACCTTATAGTGCTTTACATGCACCATAGATTCACTATATTTCGAGAAGAGGTTCTTGAAAAACTTCTAGGAGCAAGGGCCTTTTGGTACAAATACATAGAAAATTACCTTTACCAATGTGTTTATATATCCATTTATATATTGTGTACTAAATTTGTTTTTGTGTAGGTATGAATGGTAGCACATAGGTTCTACACATATCCATGGGTTTATTTGGCTTCCTAATGCACCAAATTTTGACAAATTAGACTGGAATAATCAACAATCTAATGAAATGCAATCGAATACTTTGATAAGTATGTCTCTACATGGAACCCACAAACCTTTGAAAGTAGGAGTCAATTAATTCATCATTCACCAATAGATGATCCTTTCTTACAAAGAATAAGAGAGATGATGATAAGAAACCCTCTTGATGATTACATTGAACTAGTTAATTGTGTCCAATAACATACAAAATACACATCACAAACTTGTCTTCGAAGGAAGCAAACAAGTATGGTTTGTCAATACAAAGCCACTTGACCAATGCAAGACAAGTCAAACATCTCTTTAGTAGGAAATGGTCAACCAAAATACAATGTTGCTAGAAATGATGACCGCCTCAACCTACACAACCCATCAATTCTATCCATTTGGAGAGCCAGTGTAGACTATCAACCAATTCTATTAGTAAATGTACTTCTCAAATATATAGCAAAGTATGCCTCAAAATTAGAACATAAATTTGAAACATATCATTCAATGATATCTCGTATATCCACCAATTGTGCATCAAATAGAGCATCAGCAATTACATTTAGAAAAATGCTGACTCACTTGTTAAAAGAGACATTGGATCTCAAGAAATATCCCACCTCCTACTCAAATTTCTCTTATCCATTTGTACTAGCAAACTTGTTTCCCTTTCTATCCATAAACAAATTGCAAACCACATTTCCATTTCCCCCACATCCACAACAATATCTCCAAGTCATTTTGACATATACATGTCTCAACCAACACACCTAGAAACACTGTCACTTATTGATGCAACTCAAAAATGGTCTTATAGAGCTAGTCACAAAAAAAATCAATGGAAATAATGATCTAAGAAGGAAACAGTTTGAGTTTCTCCAAAATTAACCACTATCCTTGCTAGGAATGAAAGCTCATTCTATACATTTTGTTGGATGGAACTAATGTTGTACTACCCTTTTAGAAAAATTCAACAAGATTTAGGAAATACAAAAGAAGACATCATACAACATTGGGAAAGTGCCAAGACCATGTATAGTCCATGGAATGTAAACAAATCAAATGAAACAACAATAGAAGAAGGTGTTCCAAAAAGCCCAGATATGGAGACATGACCTATGGAAGAAGATAATCATGATGAATGGAATGTCCTTTCTGGATTACAACTAGAAGAGCCTATTCACATTGATGAACTAAACATGCTTGGTCGATGCAACATAGATATCAACCATGATTAGGGAGAATCTCACAACAATACCTTTGAATAAGTTATAGCAACTTCCTTCATTGACTCCAATTGATAAACATTTCATGCAACCCATGATACTTATGAAAATTTTGAAAACACTCTATCACGAGAGAAAAAAATGGCTAATGATATACTATGCACAAGCAACGACAATGCAATCTCCACTAAAAATGATTGTTCAAGGAACAATAAGAACATGAAAATCTCACTTGATTAAATGCATCAAAAACACAGTAATCAAATCAACACCAAATGGGCCATCCCCACTTCTTCTCCTTGCACCAAAAAGGGTAGCAATATTCAATATTCAAGTGTCCACAATTCATTTAGCACTTCATATTCTAATTAGAGAAATGGCACCAATGCAAGGTCAATCATGTGTTTCTTTCCAACAAGCTATGCACTTCATTCAATACATTCTAATTGATGAAATGAGTTTCATAGGGCCAAAGCTAATGGAAAAAATTGGCAAACAATAGTGTGAAGCATTTCCATGCCAAAGCAACATCCCATTTGTAGGTCATTCAATGCTTCTATTTGGTGATTTGGGCCAATTACCATCAGTGAAAGACATTCCAGTGTATGCCTCAACATCTTATGAGGGAATCCTATGGTGTAGCTTCAGTACAGTTATTACTTTGTAGAAAGTTTTTTGCCAAAATGGGAAGATGATGCTCAAGTAAGCTTTCAATTACTTTTGTCAGACTTACAAAATGCAACACCAACATTTTCTAATTGGAAAATTCTAATAACAAGATCTAGCTCTTCACTAACTTTTAAAAAACAATCCAGTTTCCAACAATCTACACATTTATTTGCCATAAATGAAATGGTATTGTTACATAATAAGAAAATGTTAATATCTTCGACAATGTCAGTTGCCCTCTACACTGTAGAACAACTTAGAGGTTCTACAATTTTAGATGATGTTGATGAACTACCAGAGTCAAAGATACTTCTATGTATTAGGAAAGAAGTCATGTTAGCCTCCAATTTGTGGGTAGAAATAGGACTTGTTAGTGGTGCATTTGGACAAGTACAAAAAAATGTTTATGTAACCACTGAGAAACCACCACAACTTCCACTCTGCATTGTTTTCTGCTTCAGAAACTACACAAGCCCACCATGGGACCCAAATCACCTACTGGATGTGTTAATAACACCATTAAATGGTGGACTTCATTGAAAAATTCCTCTTAAAATGGCATGGGCATTGCCCATACACAAAGCACAAGGACTTACATTGCAACATGCCACAATTGACATTGGCAACATCGATTGCCAAGGACTAATTTTCACAGCAATTTCAAGAGTCAAAGAGCTTTCTTCCTTGTGCATACAACCCAATTTCACATTTGATAGGAATGCACATATGTAAAAAAATCCATGTGTTGCTCGTCAAATATTTGAGGAGGCATGTTTACTTAAACTCTCCACAAAGGCATTATATTCATCAGAATTATAATGAATCAAGTACCTACATTCAAATTACTTTCATCCACTTATACTATATGTGAACATCAACTTCTATATTTGACAAGTTATTATAATTTTTCTTCGACATGTTTTATATGACTCACTGTCACCTAATTATATTTCCTTTTATAAATGTTATGTATAGGTTAAAAGAAAAACTTCAAATAGTTTACATTGGAACTAGCATAGGAAAATTTAAGATTCACACTATATCTGTACATTTTAGTATTACATTTTCCTAATTTGAAATTTTCATTTATATCAAGTAAATTAGGCTTCCTCATGTTATTCTATTCATTGTATTTACCATTCAAAATTCAATTAAAGTAATGTTTATTGATTTCAATGTTTCCTCAAATTGGGTATTGTTTGTAAATTTTGATGTTACAAACTATTGTATTTAGCAATGATTTTAGGTTTCTTACTGATTCTTTCCCACTTAAGCTTTTGTATTAGGTTTATTTATTTAAATAATATATATTCAGTGGCTTGTCCACTTTTTTCAAAAAAATGAAATGTTTATTGATTTGTCAAAAAAAAATAGCATATGAGATATCTTATTTAAGTTTCATAAATTTATTAGTGTACTCTTCACAAGTGTTAATATCTTCTTCTTTAATTTAATTCCTTCACCATGGAATGATAACACTTAGTAATGTACTAAATGTATCTTGTTTTTCAATTTTGGCCACTAACTGCTTATGCTTTAAAGATGCTCACGAAGGTTTCGATTTATTTTAAACATTCAATTTCCCAAGGCCCACATCATGCTCTAACCTCCTCCTATTTATGTCATTGACATATTACTTTTGTTTTCCCTTAATGGTAGGTTTTCTAGAAACCTAGTTTATATTTTATTTTGGAACCAATTATTACATGGTCATGTCATTAAATCAATTGAAGGTATTTATATTTACTCCTTCATTGCTATAAAAAATTTACAAGGAGTAAGGAAATATTAAATGTGCATCAACCAATGCTAACTTCCTTTATGATCTCCATTTGCATCAACTAACTACCACAACAAATACACCCACCATATTTTTTTAGATTTTATAGTCTTTTCCACTTCTTTTATTTTTCTCAGTAATGCAACATTTTAACACTGAAAATTGCAAATCTCCTTCACCTAAACTCATGCAAATCAAATGCATTGACATTTTATTGGTATAATTACAATCTTTTCATAGATCGTCAACAATGCACATTTACTATTGATATGTTTCCTAATTTTAGCCTCTCTCAACTATGTGTGGTAAATATTACATAAAAGTTTCTTCCTTCCCATTATATGTTTTTTTTCTTGAATTCATCATTGCTTTGTATTTCACTTTACTCTAAATATTCATTCACTTGATATCAAAATTTCACAACCCTTACAAGTACTAGCTGCATATGTTTCAATATGTGTGACTTACCAATTACCAAGTTGACATGAAGTACTTTTATGAAATACTTACCTACAATTGACAACAATTTGTTTTTTTTTATTACATAATAGTGAAATTCTCTATTCTGAGTCTAAATAATTATTTACCTACTCTAAATGTACTTCTAAGCTTAAGATATATGGAAGATAATATATATACACTATGTTTCCTTCAAATGATTTCAACATGTGTTTTGATTCTTGCATCTGTTATTAGTCTCTATATTGGGAACTAAGGAATACCCAACATGTATTCAATGGGTCCATTGAAAGCTACCTATATGCTATATAAAAATTTTTACTTATATTTGTTGGATTATATGGAATTTTTTTTTTTTAAATGTCATTTCTTACCAAAATTATAACATAACATATTTATCTTTGGCATCCTTATTGCAGCCTTAGCTGAAATCTCTAGTAAAATAGAATACATAGAGGGAGAAAATCTTTCTAGAGATCTACTTGGCCTTGTTGACTATCTAAAATTTATTGGGGTGTGTGGTATTTGTTGTTGTGATTGTTGCAAGGCATGAGGGATTGTTGGAACATCATCCTTGTGAGTATCATTCAACACTACATAATTATTTTATTTCTTCTCATGCTTCTACAATAGATATTTGTACAAAACTTTCTCATTGAATATGGCATTCCTACTTCTTACAATTTTATGATTTAAAAAATCCCAAATCCTATAACCAATTAATCAAAGCCATATCCAAAAAATACACATTTTTTTAACCTAGCTTCCAACTTCATTCTATTTTCATAATCTATATGTGCAAATGCTTCAAAGCCAAAGGTTTTGAGAAAAGAATAACTCACCTTCGTACCAATCCATGCTTCCTCTAGAATACCACAACCCAAAGGAGTAGAGGGACCTCTATTAATCAAATATACAATAGTATTGATAGCCTCAACCCACATGTTTAAGGGAATCCTAGCATGCAACCCCATGCTCCTTATACACTCTATTATTGTCCTGTTCATGCCTTCAGCCACTCCATTTTCTTATGGAATCCTTAGAATAGTTTAATGCCTATAAATACCATTAGTGGGACAGTAACCTTCAAAATAATTGCTACAATACTCACCACCATTATTAGATCTAGAAAATTTCAATCTTTTACCAACCTCATTTTCAACCAAGTATTTCCATTTCTTAAAAGTTATAAATACATCATATTTCTTGTTGTGGAAATAAACCCATACTTTTCAAGTTGCATCATTATTCAATATAACATAATAATGAGAGCCACCAAGGGAAGATACTTCAGTTGGTTTCCATAGATATGTATGCACAAGATCTAATTTCTCTTCTTTTTTCTTCCCACTCTTCACAAAACTAACTCTCTTTTGTTTTCCATGCACACAAATTTCATATAAATCCACATTGACACATTTCAAACCTAGTAAAAATTTCTTTGAATGAAGTAATTTCATACATTTCTCATGCATGTTCCCAAGTCTGTTGTGCCATAGTGTTATTTTATAATCCACATTAATTGTTTGTTCTTCCTGCTTAATTGCAACAATTGTTCCTGAATATTTATTTTTCTCTAAAACAATTAAACTAGAAGGAATAGTGTGACCTATACAAAGATATAAAGTTCCTACATTCATACCTTTTCTTCTAAAAGGGAACCTTTTGAAACCTTCCAATTATTATCATTAAAACTAACTATGCAACCCCTGTCACCTAGTTGCCATGTTAGAGTGGGATTGTCATTGTACCAAAACACCGATATGTTAGTTTCTTTTACAACCACTCAAATTATAGTGCACAGGAGGTGATTAAGTTCTTTTCATGAATCTTAAGAGGAACACTGACCATTTTTCCAATAATCTCCCCCTTAATGTTACCCGAGGATTTGAGGATTCAAACCTATGACCAAGCTCTAATACCACTTGTTAGAGTGGGGTTGTTGTTGTACCAAAAGACCGATATGTTAGTGTCCAATAAAATCATGCTCAAGTTATATTGCACAAGAGGCAATTAAGTCCTTGTCACAAATCCCTAAGGGAGCACTAACCATTTTTCCAATATGCTTTGTTGAATCTAAATTCCTATTCAGTCTTAGAACATGTCTTACCTCTTGAAGTAGCCAATGATTCCAATTTTGAAACTTAATCTTAATGTTACCTTTACAAAAAAATTATAGGGTTCATTATCCCCCAAATAAAAAAGCCCAAAATACTTGTGGACATAATCAAAAAAATAACCTATATGGTGAGTAGCATGAAATCAAACCCCTGAATCTAAAACTCATGAATCATCAACACTTTCTAAAGAAAGAAGCAAAGAATCCTCTTCATATTTGTTACTTATCACATTTATCTCCTTGTTCCCTTCTTGTTTGTCTCCTTCATTGTCCTTTCGAGTACAATAACCTTTCTTCTTATGCCCTACTTTCCCATTGTTGCAAAAATCTCTTAGTTTTATGTATTGAAATCTCTTTCTCTTTGATTTTCCATTATTTCTAAAATTACTTCCTCTCTCATTCATTTTGCCTTTGTTTTGTGCATTCAAAATACTTCTTGGTGTGGATCCACCTAAGGTTTTCCTATGAGTTTCCTCACTCGGAATAACAGTAACCACATCATCAAATTTTAGGGTATTAGATCCAAAAACATAATTATTCACAGCCCTTACCAACCCATTCAAAGTTTGAGGCAAAGAGCACAAAATTAGGAGAGCCATTATTTATTCATCAAATTTAACATTTACAGAAGATAATTAACTGGTAACTGCATTAAACACATTTAAATGATCAGAAATAGATCCACCTTATAATGTCATCTTCATATTAAATAAATGCTTCATGGAAAATACCTTGTTTGAATTGGAGGGATTTTCATACAACCTTGTTATGGTTTGCATCAACTCTTCAGTTGTCTTCTCTTTTGTAATATTAAAAACTACCTATTGTGCCATCCATAAACAAATACTTTCAAGTTTCTTTCTGTCCAAAATATCCTAGTCCTCATTTTTTATAGTTGTCAATTTCTTAAATTTTCCTTCCAATAAACACCATGAATTATTCTAATAAAGATAGTCCTCCATTTAATTTTTACCATAACTAAAAGTTCTACTCGTTAAAGTTCTCATCCTTCATCTTACCCTCATCTTCCATTGCTCCCACTCAAACATGAGACTCTCTCTCAACCGCAAGACGTTCTTGCAGAAGATAACTAAAAATAACCTTGCTTTGATAACACTTGTTAGGACTAATGAGATAGAAATAATAATTACATGTAAATATAACCAATATTAGAAAATAATAAATTGCACACAAGAGAACACAAGACACAAGGATTTAACGTGGTTTACCCAATCCTTGGGGTACATCCACCAAACAACAAGTCCAATATTCTTATTATCTAGTGATTACAACCTAATTAAAATCTGTAACCCCTTACAACTCAATACTACCACAAGAAGCTACAATTTCATCATACATTATGAAATCTCTTGTTCATAGTGGGTTAGTGTCCCTTGCATGATTTGTGACATGGCTTAACCACCTCTTATGGTTCTATAAGATTATTAGTTGTATCGGTCATTGATAGGTTAATCATTTGGTGCAACAACAACCCTAGCCTTTCTAACAATTGGCATCAAAGCTTGGTCACAGGTTCAAATATCATAGACCATGGTGAGTGATGCTATGAGGGGGATTGTTGGTAGTGGTCTAGTGTCATTTGTAGGATTCATGACATGGTTTAGCCACCTCCTATGGTTCTATAAGACGATTGGTTGTATTGGGCATTGATAGGTTGATATTTTGGTGCAATGACAACCCTGGCCTTTCTAACATCCCTAACCCTAAGCCATTTTATTCAAGATTTTTTTGCTCACAAAATTAGGGTTAGAATAAGTCAAGAAATAGAAAAGTAGCAGCAAACACATTTTACAATCATAAAGTCAGTTAAGTGTACGTAGGGCTCTTTGGCAAGACACTGCAAGGGGCACTGCCCCCAAACCCTCATAGTAAAATCTTGGAGAAAACCACACCAAATAAAGTGAGAAAAAAATTAACCTCTATGTTTGATTAGGATCCACATCACAATAGAAATAACAAGAGAAGATCAATTAAGGGACAAGAGGGAACTACAAAAAGACAAAGAGATTGTATGGGAAGATTACGTCAAGCTAGAGCATCAAACACACACAATGTAAGTGGTGAGAATGCACCAATTGATATTGAAAGGATGAATTCACATAATGTAGAAAATGGAATTCAAGAGAACACACCAATTGAAATTGATGCTCCTAATTCACCTAATGCACCTAATTCACCTAATATACGTTTTAATTTTCCTAATGTGCCTAATTCACCTAATGCACTATATTCACCTAATGCATCCAATTCACCTAATTCACCTAATGCTCACAATGCACCTAAATCACCTAATTCACACAATGCACCATTGCCTACACCTCCTAGAATAATTTGTAGAAAACCAAAGTTTCTAATTGAAATTGATGAAAATATTTTGAGGCCAATGCATGATAAAAAGTTGGAAAGAAATTGTAGAAGATTTTTTTTAAAGATATGGAATAATTATTCTAAAAAATTAAATGTGAGTGGAAGATGTCAAGTAATTGTTGAAATGATAAAAAATATGAAATTTAGAGAGGCAATGAAAATTTTGGGGTCAAGAAGATCTAAAAATAGTAGTGAAAGAACCATTTTGAGAAACATTTTTTATGCATATCAAGCCATTGGTTTGAAATCATGCACTAAAGATGCTAGTGTTACTGAACATGTTCTCACATCAACCATAATGGGAAAGGAAATGAAAAAATCTTACGCAATAAGAAAAACAAGCAATTCATTAAGGATAAGTAAAACAAAATTATGCAAAGCCTTAGACATGGAAGAGAAAATTGAGGATCCCAATGGTAATGATCATTTTTATTATTTTTAGGTAGACTCCTACACAAGGACAAGGTTGTTGTTGATACATTGAGAATATTAATTTAAAAATTTTGGTTTGATGACACAAGGGTTTCACCAAACCAAAAAGATGTTTTCAAAAAGAGAATTGAGAGTAGTAACCATGATTCACATCTGAAACACTTTTTAGCTATGACTCAAACACAATTTTATGAGAGTTTTCTTCAAAAGTTTCCTCAAATTAAAATTAGCCAAAGGTTTTTTGAGATAACAAAACCATTTCACATTAAGATTAGTTTCACATGTACTATGTATTGTTGTAGGGTCCATGTTTAATTTTTCATGCATTGTGATATTTATCATTCTATATGTTGTACCTTGCACAATAACGATGTTTTGTAGGAATGTGGTCTAAAAGAACTTCCAAAGTCATTAAGAGAGTTTATTACAAGTATACTATGTACACAAGATGATGGCAACCTTTATCATAAGACTATGGGTTTGAAAGGTTCTTGTGAGCATTAGATATAGGATCTACAATGTGCTACAATAACTAAAAGTAGTCCCTAAAGTGAAGTATTTGTTGAACTTATCTATTATGCAAGAATTTGTCCTGTCCCAAGAAATGAAAAGAATGTTGGACATGAAAATCAGCTTCTCTTCTTGATTTATGAGATGAATGTTGATTTTCCTATGATGTGAAGCCTTGACATGGTTGAGTGTTTTCAAATGAAGCCTGAGATATGTTATGGTTGTTTTGGACTTTTCAACAAACTTATTGATGGTGACCTTTTCTACAATCATACATTGAATTTTGGTAACTTATTTGACACTAAGAAGTTAGATGGATTAAACATAACATACTAAGGCTTGATACCTAGGCTAAAAGTGTTAGATAGTCAAAGTTGACTTATTTTTTCAAGCTTAATTTCTTCTATAGTATGTGGTGTTTAAGGGCGGTCCTAAAAAGCTTATCAAATAATTAAATAGAAATATATTGTAAGAATTGTATACTTATAAAATGTATTCATTCACACAAAATTTTGTTAAATTAATTGCAAATATTAAAAACAATTATTTCATCTTATCATATAGTAATCAAATATTTTTTCTTCCTTTCTTTGTTTTCTATTGTAATTTCTCAAAGTGTTTAAAAAAAAATAGATATTTTAACATAGAGGAAGCTATTTAATTTTAGAGACACTAGATTTTAATTTATAAAGGTCAAATTATATTCAAACTAAATTTTAAAAAATTAAGAGGAGATTGAGGAATATGCTCTACTAGTGTTTTGCATGGAGTATGAAATTTTTTCTGAATTCTTCTCTAGTTTTGCACCTGTCATACCACATCTATTGCAGTAGCATTAGGGTTTTTTATCATGGCTCTGGCCAACTTTATCCCAATAGTGAACACTAGTGCTAGAGTTGCTCCAAAGGATTCTCATGGTGCCTCTACAAAACAAACTCTCTTGTAAGTTTGTTTGAAAATTATTTCACGAGGTAAGTCCTCCCCTAATATTGTTCTCAACATTATGGATTTTAATAATGCCTGTGAATGGTTAGAGAAACATACTTTGAAAGGGTATTTTGTGAGTAGAAATCCTCCTAAAAGAATTCTTAAATAATGGGTTTCCAAGTACTAGACTCTTCATGGGGTCCCGCTTGAAGGTGTTCAAAGGCTCACCAAGAGCTTTTTCTTGTTTTAGTTTGCTAACCATTCCCAAGCTGATACAATTTTTAACCATGGGTGCTGGATAGTTAGACCTTTGTTGATGTTTTTCTAGCAATGATCATGTGACTTCTCTAGCCAAATTTATCCCAGTAGTGAATACTGGTGCTAGAGTTGCTCGAAGAATGCTTATGGTGCCTCCATAGAACAAACTCACTCGCAAGTTTGTTTCAAAAGTGCTTCAAAAGGTAAGTCCTCCCCTGATATTGTTCTCAACATTTAGGATTTTGATAATGCCCACGAATGGTTAGAGAAACATACTTTGATATGCTATTTTGTGAGTAGAAATCCTCCTAAAAGTATTCTTAAAGAATGGGTTGCCAAGTCCTAGACTCCTCATGGGGTCCCACTTGAAGGCATTCAAAGACTCACTAAGGGCTTTTTCTTGTTTCAATTTGCTAACCCTTCCTAAGTTGACACAATTTTTAACCATGGGTCCTGGATAGTTAGATCTTCATTGTTGGTTTTCCAGCAATGGTCCTGTGACTTCTCTATCCCAAATGACAAGAATTTAAAGGTCCCTATATGGGTCAAGTTCTTAGGGCTCCTTGTGCCTTGTTGGCCATTTATCCATGTCATTACACAAACCCTTGGTAAAGCGGTTTGGGTGGAACCTAAAAAAACATTTAATGCTTATCCCCAAATAAGCATGTACATTGTAGTTGACCTTTCCCATGACATTAAAGAAACTAGTATCCAAGTTAGGACTCACACCTTCACCTAGAAGGTGTTTTCCTTGAACTTGTCAAACACTTGGTATCGGTGTCAATTAGTTGATCACAAGATCAAGGATTTCATGTTGGATATGCCTTGAAACTTTTCTCCTAGTAAAGATTTGCAAGATAAACCTATCAAGAATGGTAAAAAGGATGAGTGGAAAACTTTTTTTTGCAAGGGTAAAACTTCCTTTCTACCAAAACAACTAGTATCTTTCTATGCCCAACCTTCACTAGAGATTGTTCAAGTCAATTCTTTTGTTGTGCTAGTTATGTTGGTGGTGCCACCACCCATTTCAAACCCTACTTATTAGGGGACTTGGATGTTTGGGGTGTCCCTTGACCCACTTGGGTTTGCACTCCATAGGTGGCATCCATGATTGTTTTGTAGCCTTTGTGAAGGTCTTGCAGCCTAGATGGTTGTGGAGATGACCCATATGGTGGTTCTGAGAAGCAAAGAATCATCTCTAAAGGAGATTCTTCCCCCACCTCACTACTAGTTCCTTCTTGCACAAAATTTTCTCCTCCCTTGGGAATGAGAATGATATGCAAGAGTTATTATCATGAATTTTCTCTTATGGAATGTGTGGGGTTTCATAGAACTTGCTCACAAGTATTATGTATGAGATACCAGATGTTAGTTTGGTATCCTTTATATTTTTTCTCTCCATGAAGTTAAAATTTCAAGGTTTTTGCTCAATAGTGCTTGCCATGTTATTTGGATAGATAATGGTATTTTATCTTTCCAGCATGAGGTTGGTCAAGGTGGTGTAGTTACTCTTATCTCATCTCATTTGATTTAGTTAATTATTTATTATGACTTTAATCCCATGCACAAGATTGTATGGATTTTGTTGTCTTTCAATAATTATTCCTTTGGTATAGTTTTTTTTTATGTTCCCAATGATGTTGTTCAAAGATCATAGCTATTGCATTGGATGGCATACTTTTTGCCACCTTCCACTTGGGTTGTATGTAAGGACTTCAATATGGTTAAGTTGTCCTTTGACAAAGAATTGATTTTACCTTTTCAATAGACAATTAGGGAAATGGAAGGTTGATACTATATGTGTAATAAACTAGGCCTTTTTAAATCCCAATGCCCATCGCTATCATTCTAGTGGGATTTGGCATACTTGGTCTAATTTTAGTGCTAGATCTTATAGGATTTTTAAAAGACTTGATCGTGTGATGATATCGGAACAATTTTTTCTGTCTTTTTCTAAGGGGAATTACCTACCATTCCTCTATAGGATGTGACTTTGTCAAACCACTATCCCATTCTATTTACTATTATCTAGCAAATAGCTCAAAGGCATCCTTCTAAAATGATTTTTTTTCTTAACACATTACTCTTGAGTCATGATCCCATTATGGCTCATAATTTGTGTTTCCATATTTTAGAACCTCACCTCCACACCCACATTAAATGGATTCAATATTGGAATGATGTTATCTCTTGTATAGCTAAATTTCTTTGCATCTATGGTGGGAAACTTTCCTTGTACTTCAAGTGTTCTTATGATGCAACCACCAAAGATCTATCTTCAACTACTAAGGCCTTAGCCATAAATCCATTTGATTCAACTCCACAACTCTAGCTAGCCAATCTCCACCATCAAAAGTAGGTTGCTGACAACTATGCCACTAGAGGTGCTCAGAATAAGGCTTGCCTCCACTAGCTTGAAGTTAGAGACCAAGCTTCCAAGGAGTTCTTTCAAGCTCTTAGAGATCGTCACACCTCATTAGGGATCAAAAACATTAAGGAAGGCTAGTAGATCTTCTCTAACCTTTCTAACATTCTTCAAGCTTTTGTCTTCCACTATGACAAAGTTTTCACTGTGCAGGGTAATTCTGTGAAAAGGGACTAAGCTTTGAATGAATGTACTGTTGTTACTCCTAATTGGCTTGCGATTAAAAATCATGCTTTCTATGAGAAAATTCTCACCCTTAGTGACCTCAAGGAAGTTATATTTTCTATGATAGATGAAAAAGCTCTGTGTTTCATGGCTTCCCTCATAAATTTTACAAATCTTTATGGGATTCCACTGGGCCAGACTTGCACAAAATTTACCTTGAAGCCTTCTATTCTAAATACTCAATAATATTATTAAAAAAGGAAAATTAAATTCATACCTAAAGATGGTGATCATAAAGATATTTACAATTGGAGACCTATCACCCATTGAATGTCTCCTACAAGATCATAGCTAAAGCTTTGGCTCTTAAAATTTGCCATCTTTTTCCATTGATTGTTCACCTAGAGTGAACTAGTTTCAGAAAATTTAGATACATATTGGACAACATCAATGTTTTTTGGGAAGGTATGGAATGGGCTTGTAGGTCTAAGCAACAAGCCCTCTTTCTCAAGATTGATTTTTCCAAGGCTTATGATCGTATTGAATGGCCTTTAATTCTTACTATGCTTCAAGCATTAGGATTTGGGCTAGTTTTTCTCCAATTAGTAGAAATGATCTTTGGGAATGCTTCTTCTTTTATCACCATAAATGGTAGGAAATTTGAGGCCTTTGGTCACTTCAAGTCCATCCACCAAGGATGTCTTCTAGCTCTAGATTTGTATGTTCCTTCTATTGAAGGTTTTGGGTATCTTCTTGCCAATGCCATTTCCTCTGGTCATGTTAGAGGCATTGCCTTGCATGAGTCTCCTACTTAGCTTTTCAATGGGAACTTTATTGATGACTCCTTCCTGCCTTTAATTCAGGACAAGGAAAATGTGTCAAATACCCTCTAATGTCTTGATACCTTTTGCTTGGCTTTATGAGTTTGTTATCTGATGACACAAAACTCTATGTTATAGGAATTCATTTCTCTTGGCTCCACCTTGGCTTACCCACTATTAGTGGAAATGGATTCAACATAGAGATATTTTCTTCTTTCTAGGTATTCCCTTTTCTTTTCAAGCTTCATATGTTGATCTTTGGAATGTCATGCTTCCCAAGATTTCTAAGAAGTTGGTCTATTGGCTCACCAACCCTCTTTCTCTAGCTAGAAAATTCCAAATTTGTTCCAAGATTTTAGCTACTATCTATGTTTATTATTCATCCTATTGGGCTACTTCTAAATCCTCTTACTTGAAATAGCTAGGCTTCGAGAGTTGAGCATCATGGGTTTCACAAAGTCACTTGGGAATATTATTGCTTGTCAAAGGAATCTAAAGGTCTTGGCCTAATTTTCACTCAGAAA
This sequence comes from Cupressus sempervirens, assembly GCA_028749045.1. NCBI lineage: Eukaryota > Viridiplantae > Streptophyta > Pinopsida > Cupressales > Cupressaceae > Cupressus > Cupressus sempervirens. Next base: position 438,262,337 of record CM053785.1, read on the forward strand.
AAGGGTATTGCTTTATGTGCTAAATGGGTCATTCAATCCCTTATTGGAGATGAAGCTTGCAAAATCCTTCTCATGCATTACATCTCCTCTATATTCTTAGTCAATAGACCTTCTTTGAAGGGTATCGGTTTTCAAACCCTTCTCATCATGCTAGAGCTAGTGCAAATCCAAGGCTCTTCTACTATCAAAAGCATTGGAAAGCCTAGGAAGACATCAAGTCATGGCTTCATGGAGGAGGTGATGGTTTTAGGGAAAAACTCTTGATGAACCAACATAATCTTTGGTGGTCACCCTTATTTGTAATTCAAGGTATGCCTCTTGCCAATATTCAAGGTGTCATAATATTGATTTTTTTCAAACATGGCATCAAGACTCCTAAAGATATTTTTTCCAGAGTTACCATAAGCCTCAAATTATGAGAGGATTTGCAGGTCCAATTTCATCTCTCTCACCCAAATTGGTGGATCTTTGACCTATTGATCTTTGCATTGCCACCGCATATGCTCTACATGTTGCATGTACAGCCTATCTAACCATGGTGGAAGGACTAGAAGTGGTATCTATGTACTCCTCTTTTTAGTTACAAGCCTAAGATGGGATACCTTTGGTTATTGCCTCACTTTCCTATGATTGGTACTCTCAACTAGTGTCGGAACCTCTAGTCTTCACAATGAAATTGGAGATATAGGTTTAATACTATTTGGAATGCTATCACTGAGCCAAAGATTGCACACATTTCCTAGTGTGTCATTTTCCAAGGATTTCCTCTAGGTCCTCAACTAAAGCATTTTAGTATTCCTAACCCACATTGTCCTTTCTGTGGACAACCAAAGTGTTCCATGCATATATTTTGGTTCTATCATAGAGCTCAACACTATTGGCTGTAGATTCATGATTTTTTCAAGCCTTTTAGGTTGAAGCCATTTTCTTGGCATATTATGCTACTAAGGGAGTCCTCTATAATCCATATCAAGTATACCCAGATTCGTCATGCTTTCAGGAAGGACATTCTTTTCACTCTATGGAAGGATAGGAATGTTGTTATTTTCACTCACAAATATATAAATATAAATGTATCTTTGTATGCTAAAGCTTGCATATGTAATAATTTAATGAAGTAGATTCAAGTGCAAGCCAACAAGGTGGCCCACCTATAGGATTTTCTTAATCACTGAGGTTTCACACGTTGTAAAATTGCCCAAGTGTTGTCAAATTATGCTTCTACAGATCAAACTCCACTTCATGGTTGTTGGCGAGGTTGAAGCTCCTCAGCTCGCTGCTTATAGATGTCACATTCCCAAGGTCCCTAATGCTTCCCCAAGAGTCATTCAAATGTTTTTCATTGCCACTTGACTTCTTTATGGTGAGGTTTTGGTTAGTCCCTCATTGCTCCGCATGTTGCTCATGTTTCCTCTAGTTGGCATGCCTCTGGTACAAATCCCAAGTGGTCATTCCCCCATCTAGACCTGGTGATTTTTCCTCCCAGGATAGAGGGATAAAATGATAAAGAGAAAGATGTTGTTGTTGATGGGTGGTCTCCTCTTGAGCCACCCATCGACCCACTAATGTATGGGGTTTTAATGGTCGATTGGATCCACCTCCCTTGACTGACACTGTCTTATCTTCTTAAGGGCAGTTTATATGTGTATTTTTATTATGAATAGTTGTTAGATTTCTTGCTTTATTGTGTGAACTTTTCTGGGGTGATCTTCATGTCCCTCAACCCTTTTTTTGCAAATATTTAAATTTAATGTTTATTTAATAGAGAAGGGACTATTCACAAAAAATAGTTTAAAATATAAAAAGATAATTTCAAATAGAGAATGAAACATTAGCTTGTGTGTTAGGTAAGGAAAGAATTGAAATGTTTTATTATATTTGTTACACTTTTATGTGTATATTTTGAACATATTAAATAAAGTAATAAATGCATTAAAGAATAGATAAAATAATGCACCACAAGAATAATTGAAATATTTGTTACAAAAATATATTGGATATAATGAATAATGAATTGCTACTACCATTGTATTTTAATAAATAAATTATATAAGTCTATTGAATAGGGGGAATTTGAAATATAATTAAGTATTCTCAATATGTCTTATAGGAAAATATATGTAGGAATCGAGTCTAATATTGTGAAATAATGGCAACATATATCACAAACGACATGTGATTCCCATTAAAAGAATAAATCTAATGGTATGCTAGATTGAAATATTCATAAAATTTGATGTGACAAAATAACAAAAAATGAATGAGGATTATAAGTAACTTAGAGATGCATTTTTATAATCACCAAGTTGTATATCAAAATAAACAAAGAGTACTTATATTGGCATGTAGTATCATACATAACTAAAAATGAATAATAGGTTTTGTAATACATTTTATGATTTCAAATATAAATATCTTTGATGCTAATAAGTTCTATTGAAGAATCTCACTTATCTTAAAACTAACTAGTTAAGTCACCTTGTTTTTGAAATAGTAAGCAACCAATATAAAGGGATCAACCCTTACAAAAATAGTCTTACCGACCAATTACCAAGAGATAACCATAAGAACACAAAGACAAAAATCACCCCCTAACCAAGCTTAACACCCCAAAAATAGATCCAAGACAACCTAGGATCCCAACAAGGGTATCCAACCAAAACTTTAAAAATTGGTATATTAGTAGAGTACCATAACCATAACCAGTTCAAACATTAAAAAAATTTAAACAAAGGAATCACTACCTTAAACCTAACTAGGTTAGTGACCCACCAAAGAAAATGTAAAAACAGAAAGAAACTAGAAGAGAGGACAAGGCACTAGTTAGCCTTCTCATTATCTTTCCCCTTGAGAAGGACATTAGCCTAGTCATTTGCCAGGAACCTATTGGGCAATCATTTTACAAGAGGTCAATGGCAGGAATGCATTGCACAATTCCTCTCTTGAAAAGCTAATCCTTTTGGGATCAACTCCAATCTAACGCCCCACTCCGCAACCTAAGAGAAATAAACCTAATATGTTACTATGTTTACTGAACTATTTTTTTTTTAATTTTTAAACAACATCAAAATTAATGCGGAAGCAATATAATCATACACATCAAATACACCTTTGTAGCTATAGATATAGTTTCAATTCCTCAAGGGTTCCTTTACGTTGAGTCACATTTAATAATTTTAAATTAATTAGTTTAAGTTTCAAGTACATTGTCTCATGATCATAAGGAAATAACAGATACATATTCGCATAAGCAAAGTGTAAGTATAACTAATACAATGAAAGTACATCCAATAAATAACATCCACTACACATGTCGCAGGGTATGTGAACATAGATAGAATACATCAAAATACATGATAGCATATATACATCATTTGAAAAGAAGTCTCTGAGATAAGAAATAAGAATGATGAAGGTACATCTTCTACAATGAACATCCAATAGCTGGCAATGTGAGGGGAAAACCCAAATGGTAAGAAAATACTACCTCCCGACCACGTGGTTACCTAGTCAGGCTTCCACTCCCACCGTGTAGGGAAGATAATGAACAATCCTCATACGGCTAATCAAACATAAAACATTCCTAGGCATGGAATTCCTAATAGCCACAACTATCTCAAAGGTAACACATGCTACTCAAGAAGATTAAAATAATCCCAAAAATAAAGAACACTCAATCCAATACTGACACCACATATCCAAACATCATACACAAACCAAGTATAAATCAAATACCAAGGTCATAAGATAAAGTCAACGAAAGATATCCTCCTCAAGTCAATATTTGCATGTCAAAAGTATGAATCACCAATCATCGTCAATGAAAGTAATAACCACAATAAACACATCCAACAATAAGTACACCACCAGAGGTACACATAATCTATAGAGGAGACTCAGGCTACATACTAGGGAGTGTCATCACATGGCTGCTTGATTTACCCTAGACTGATCTCTTAATAGACCCCGGACCCTTAAGCATTTAGTTACCCTGGACTGGTTACTCTAAACCCCAGACCCTCAACATCACACATGTGGAAACCAGAAAGCCCTCTCAAGAAGATGAGGCACTCATCCCATTCCCATCCTTAGTCTATACAAGCACTCAAGGCATGGGTAGATCAAATATCTCTAACTTATCTTTTTAGTGTGTTCCCCCCCCCCCCCCCCCCCCTCATAAATTTTAATTACTAGATTATCACTTATTACATAACTTGCATTAGGTTACCCTAGCACTAACCACTTTGGGCCCCGGACCCTATGCAAGCCACTCCCAAGTCACGGACCTAGACAACCTCTCCTAAGAACATAAAACACAATTGTGTCCCATACCACAGCACTCATAATGATCAAACTCCGTTCCTTAACAGGCAACCTAATAATAAGATGGTTCTCCTATCCAAGTACACATAAAAGCTCCACAAGGTAAATCTCATAAATATAATCACAATATGAATCACAAAACCCATCATTACATCCAGCCATATAAATAGTATAAAATAAATCTCACAAAAACCTCTGGTGTATGTCCTAGTCTGGTCAAAATCTAATCAACACCAAAATCCAAAAGCATAAATAGTACAAGCAACATCACAATTTCATAGTTTGGTTTGCTTTGAAAACATATAGTTGAGTTAAATGTAAGGTTATAGTTTCAGTTCAACGTTTGTTTCAAGTTATAAGATTCTAAGTTTATTCCACCCAATAACCCATTCGATTATTCGGCTCAAATTTTTTAAAGTTATGATCACTTTTCCTAAAAGAATAGTTTGAATATACCCATTTATTTCTTCAAGTTATAAAAGTGACACTTAACTAACTTTAATCAAATCATGGTCATTAACAACAATAGATAAGTTTACACATTCGTTAAATAACTATCGATATTAATAATTCTTAATTAAATCAAAATTTAATTAAGTCAATTATTAAATTTTTTTACTAAACCATATCTCAATTATTAATAATTTATATAATTATTAATTTAATAATAAATTTTAATAAATAATAATATAAAATTATTAATGATAAATAATATAAATTATTAATAAAATCATTAATAATTAATAATATTAATTTAATTTAATTTTAAAACTTAATAAAAACTTTTTTTTTAAATGATTTTAAATACCTTTTTTTATTTTTTTTTATAAAAAAAAATGCATTGCTATGAAGCAAGTGCAAGCCTTTATAGGCTTCGCTGCCATGCGGCAGGCCCTGCTGCGGCAACTCATCTGCGCAGTACCTGCGTCAGCAGATACTGTTGACGGCTGTACATCGCAGGTGGGGGAACCAAACCCCATAAAAAATTAATTTTTATTTTATTCTTTTTTTAATATAAAAGAAACTTATTTTTATAATATATATTTTTTTTAAAAAAATTATAATTATGTTTCAAAAATTTTAATTTATATAAAGTTTAATAAAATTAATAAAATTCTTCACTCCAAAACTTTTTTTTTAAAACATATACATTTTTTTTTTTAATAACATGTACATTAATACTCTGATAGGAAAACCAAATTTAACCATTCAATTTTCTAATTCAAAATTTTCTTTTTATTTCAAACTCTTTCTCGAATAAATATCGTTCTTAAAGTCTATTAGAAAAAAAGACAACATTTATCGTCTAAATCTCAAACCCGATTTCAAAATCCAATAGATTATAGTATTTGCTTGATTTCTTATTAAATCTTATTCATATTAAAATACAACCCTCTAAAGTAAACTCAGTGACGTATCCATCTAAGTCCATGTACAGATATTTCTCAATCAAGAACAAATATTTGCATACCAGAGAAATAACACATGCAAAAGACACAAAGCAGATAGAAGTGTGAAAAGCGAAAACTACTATACAATTAAACCACGAGATCCTACCTGGATCTGATGCTAACCTCTGACAACTAGATAAAGATTCCTACTACAAGCGAAATCCTTCAAGCTACAAAAAACTTCCCTTCTTTTCCAAACCCTCTTATTTTCTTTTCCAACTTGTGTGTACAATAATGACCCGAAAACCCTCTAATATAGAATCTAATTACTTTTTTAGGGTTTCTGTCACCGCAACTCTAAAATTATAATTATTTTATTTAATTAATTATTTTATGCACAATTAATTTTATTTTTAATTAAGATATTATTTTATTATTTCTTTCATGCACGTTAAGTGAATTATTAAATTATTTTATTTAATTTATTAACTTTTAAATCTCATGCGCGCTTTAAAATATCTTTATTAAGTTCACATATTTTATCTTTTAATTAATTTCCTATATTTTAAACTCATTCATGCGAACTTAGATCTTTTTCATAAATTAATATTTTTTCACTTTTTAATTTATTTTTTTGAACGTTTAATTTGATAATTATTCATTAACTTAAATAACAATAATATTTAGCGTTTATTTAAAAATGAATTCTAAATATATTATTATTAAATTAAATAAATATTATCATGTTCCAAATTTATTCTTATAACTTTTTATCTTTGAATTCAATTCTTTTTATTTAATTAATTTCTCAATTAATTAAATATTAGAATGTCATAATAATATTCCATTAAATTAAATCATTAATTTAATCTTTTAATTACACTTAATTAATAGCAAATCATCAAAACAACATATGCACAAAAGACTCACGGGTTTTAAAAAAAGGTAGACAATCTGTTACAAGTCCTCCTTGCAGGACAAGTATTTTAGGCTCTGGTTGGGATTGGACCTGATCATTATCTTCCCATTCTCACCATTTGAGTATTTGTAATATGGCATGCTCATCCTGGCAATTCAGGGAAGTCGATGTCCAATACCTGCATCCTGTATAAAAGATGAGCATGTACATGTATATAATATATCTAAACTAAACAGGCAATGGCAAAAAGTGGTGCATCATGTAGATCCCAACTAGCAGGTGACTACGACTCCCTCCCTTAACCACATCAAAATTGTTAGACAGAAAGATAAAACAAACACACACACCATACACATGTGAGTATGGGATAAGTATCATAAAATCCACAAGTCAACATCAAATACTTAGGTATGATAATGCATCTCTATCAATACAAACATAATCATCATTAAAGACATCACGTTAACATTGTTACAAAAGAAACCACATTTACTAATTAGGAATCATTAAGACATCATTAACGTCATGTGAAATGAAATCAACTAAGCTATTATAACAAATATATATATATATGCAATCCAAGACATGTGATAATATCATAATATTGTAAATCAAGTATCTCTAAAACTAATCAATGCACAAAATCGGCTTAAGAGAATTTGACAATGATAACAAAAATGCGAACTAGGGGCAGGCACTACATCCAAGGTTTAGTATTTGTCTTACAACATACCAAAATCCACTCAGTTGAAGATAAATGTGATTGTTCGGGAGGATGCCTTTGTTGGTTCTACTATGATCTCGGAATGAAGTAAAAAAAAATTTTGTCTCAAAATAACACACAAAAGAAACAATATTTTTTTGTATTTTCTAGTTTTTTAATGAATGAAATCTAACATTGCAACTAAAATGAGTTCCTATTCTAACAAGGGGTTAGCAAAGCAAATAATGAAACCGAAAGAAAATAACATGAAATTGAAATAACTTGAAATTGAAATCCTAAATGGACATAAGCTATAGGAAACAACACGCTGCAAGTTAAACTTTCGAAGAAATTGGTAGGAAACTAATGAAAACAAGAGCAGCGCTTCCTAGAATCCATTGGTACCATCGTTAGTGAGAAACTTTAACAATCATATGATATTTCACCTTTCATCAAATTGCAAGGCCACGAAAAGTGTGCTTATGCGAGATAAAAGGTTATGCAGGCATAAATTGATGATCTCTTCTCAAGCTCATTACGTTAGAAAAATTTGTAAATCTGTAGCAAACACCAAAACTAAAAGATCGCACAACTAGAAACAATGCAATAAACTATTGGCTCAATCAAAATCTTATGAATAAAATCCACAAAATATGACGCATTCAGGAAAGAATGACTACACTCCAAATGCAAGCACCAAAAGCACAATTTTAATGCATAATAACGGTGGCCCCCGTTACATTTTACAATGGGGTATTTATAAGAAATCATCTTTTCAATTTGTGTTGAAAGTGAGAGATATCTTCATGCAATAAAATGCTTTTAAAACATTAAAACGAACTAAATATATATAGACTAACAATTAATCCAGTGCTTAGAGGGACTCCATCTATATTTTATTCATTTATTGGATGCATGAGCCCTTTACATGTCAAAAACAAAGAAAGCATGAGAGAGAAAGTAGGAGGAAGCCTTCAGTCAAAGTGGAAGTGCATAAAAGCACCAAAAATAGAAGCTAGTCCTTCACTAGGTATGTGTCGAAGTTAAATTGTCGTCAAAATGCATTCCCGATGCATGGAAAGTGCTATTTTTGGAACTAGCAGTTATTTGTCGATGCACCTCAAAATTGCAGAGCTGCGGACCTATGTACCTATGCACTTGCAAACTTTCATACTTGTGCACCTCCAAAATGCACACCTATGCACCAGAAAATGCACACCTCCAAAATACACACCTGCAGAGCTGCGGACTTATGCACCTCAAAAGCTCAATTCGCCAAAAAATCAAAGTTCTCAATTTTGAAAATTATTTTTGGGTTTTACTCAAATGGTCTTTTAGGTCACTTTTTGTGTTCATTCTTTGCCCCTTTTGATGATTTACCCTCTTTATAGCCAATCACTTTCATAAACTTGAACTCTTTCTGCTTCTTCAATCTAAAATCCAAAGGCATTTGAATTGAATCTTGTCATTAATAGCTACATAAGATGAGGAACTTGTTCTGCTTCATGTGTCCAACCTCTATATCTTCGACCTTTTTTTTCTCTCCAACTGCCCTATCCTTCCTAGTGAGAAACCAAGTGATCTAGAGGATCAAATGTTTGAAACTTTTTCATATCTTTTCACGAGTTTTTCTAGGCATTTTTAAATAGCTTTTTTAGAGGTCTTTAGCTCAAAATTTTAATTCAAAACCTTTGTTAGTTCCTAAAATTGGGTAATCAAAGGCTCACTATTTTAGGGACTAAAATTAGATCTTTAGTTCTTCTTTCCAATGGTGTAAACAATTCTGAATTCTAAGCTCTTAGTCAAAAGTTATGACCTCGACAAGTTGAGGATGTCATTTTTACCTACACAAAGAAGCAAATATTATTCCATAGATTTGAAAAATACTTAAATAAGACACACCCTAATGACAACGAAACAAAAACCCTAAAAACTAGTTATGAGTGTGGAGAGGAGCAAGGTCTTTGGAAATGCATGCAGTGTGAAAGTGCATGCAAGATGCACGATGCACATAGGTGGGTGCCTAATGAGTGGCACTACATGACACTTTAAGGTGTGCACGTGGCACAATATGGTGCATGCACAGTTCTTGTGGCACGCATGGTGATTTTGGCATGCACGCATCACTTATGGGGCACACACTACGCACAGAGCATCCAAGTGCATGCGGCACTTGTGGCGCACACAATACATCCAAGCGTGCACGACACTTATGGAACATGCATGATGCATCATGACACGTGTGACAATGCTTTAGTGGGTGCACACGCGTTCTTTTTAATTTTAATTTTTCTTTATTGACTTTTTTCAATTTTTTGATCCTTTTGTGTTTTTTCAAATTTTCTTTCTTTTTTATTTTATTTTTTGAATTTAAGGACTCTAGAACTCTAACTCTAATAAAATATTCTTCTCCTGACTCTCAACCTGGGACTCTCCTAGTGAGGAATGGGGCCTATGTTGTCAACACCATAACAGAACTCAAACAGTAATTTGGAGTCCTCTTGGTCCAGACCCTCCTCTTGATTACCTTGTAGAAATTATAGAGTGGTAGCTATCACATGATTCACTTTAATGGTGAACTTAGATAGAATACCAAACCTTTCCTCCAGAGCCCTCATTTTTTCTCTAAGCCACTTGACCTTTGTGTTCATAACCACCACCAATTCCTCCAAAGAGCAACACAACTTGGACTTCTCCACCTCCATGTTATTGACCTACAAAACTGGGGGGTCATAAGTCATCTTCTCTTGAGTGTTCATCCAAGTAGGGGAGGAGGCCATCATGGGAGAGAGAATTTTGTCATCATAGTATCCTTGAGAATTGATCCAGATTAAAATTGATTGTATTCATTGTGAGGAATGTTGCGACATGTGTCAGCTCCTTCCTCCTGTTACCCTCATCCCCTAAGCCTAACTTTAAGGAATCCAAAATATCAACCTCCATCTCCACATCCTCCTCCTCCTCACCTCTACATCTCGACACCTTTTGCCTCATCCTTTGCTTTGAAGGGACCGCATCTTTAGAATCCTACTCATCTTCACCCTGTCAGACAATGGTTCTCAATCTCCACTTAGCCTTCAATTTTGCAAGTCTCCTAGACCTTCTTCTACCACCTCTAAACCTCCTCCTTAGAATCATCTAGGTCCACCTTCAACCATTTCTTAGTTTTCACCCTCTTCCCTATCGACAGTTGGGGGCCCTTTTAATCATTTTGGGGTCAACTGGAGAAACACTAGGAGAGGGTTGGGGTGGGGGCCCTAGAACTAGTGATTCTTAGAGGGACATGGGGGGGGGGGGGGGAGTAGTGGGGGTCATTAAGAGTGGGAAAATTACCCACCTCTACAATTCTAGGGGGTAAAAGGGTCAAATAGAATTGGTAGAGATAGAACATTAAATTGTGGTGTAGGATTGTGAAGTTAGCACCCTTCTTTTTTCCTTCACTTCTACAACCATATCCACTAACTCATGCAATAAAAAAGAAAGGGATGGAAAGGCTATCATGGTTCCTAAAATGGTTAAGGAGGGTAAAATGGTAAAAATAACAAACCCCATACCTCCATTCAAGATTTAGATATTTTGTTAGCACTAAACAGACGTTGTTCCATGGATTTGGAAGCTTTTTCCTCAAAAACCCTCCACAGTGACGAATAGGTTCCTCTCTCTCCTAAAAGAAATGGGTCATACTTACTTTGTCCAAGATTCTAGTCACTTTTTGACATTTCCTACTCATCATAGAAAGGCCCATAGCCATGCAAATGAATTCCTCAATCACCTGAAAAGTGATACCATTCACTATCACTTTCCTATCATCCCAAGAATTCACAAACTGGAGTGAACAACTCTTGTCGTAGCCATTCATAGCCTCCATTAAGGGAACTAGACACCCTTCTTTTAACATGAACCAAGTGAGAGATTTTCTAGCATTGTCTTCAATTGTTGATAGCTCAATACGACGTAGGTCACTCCCCACTACAACTACCTGCCCAACATTGTTCATTCTCTCTTGAATCCTATACCAAACACTCAGATTGAACCCACAGTAACACTTAGGCCCAAAATGAAACTCCACAAAGTAATGAACAATCTCATAAATGCTTTTAATGTCATCAAACCTTGTATCTTTACTCATCCCTGCTATCACATACCATTTTCCACATCCTCATTCCCACTCTGCCTTTTCATCATTTGAAACCCAGTGCCTTTTAAAATTTGAATCATTACTCAAAAGTAGGTACAAATTCATTAACAAAATAATCATAAAATATAAACCCAAATTGCACTCTTGTTTCCTTTCCCTCTCGACCCCCTTATTATTGGAAGTAATATTTTCATAATTTCTTGCCACCTGTCTAAAGTGACATGACCCTTTATACCTACTTAGCACCACTAAGTTGTCACCATACACTACAATTTTGCACCACATAAACCCAATCATGAGGGGTTGTCTTTATTCATTAGAGATATTACCAAATTTGGTAACACCTCAACATCTCTCCAACATTGCAATCCATGAATCTTCAAACCCATCACAACCATCGCATCAGCCACAATATTTCCCTCTCAGTAAATATGTTTCAAGTCATACCACTTAAGGAACATTAACATATGCCACACTTCTACAATCACCCCCCTAAAAGCCCATCTCACTTTAGTAAGACCCCTTGCAGTATCCAAGATAACCATCGAGTCCCCTTCATTTTCCACATTCTTCCACCCAACACCAATGACTAATTTCAAGCCCCAAAGGAGAGCCATAGCCTCATCCATGTTATTAGAAGCCTTACTCACATTACCAAAAAATGCTAACAATATTTTACTAGCACTATTTCTCACCATACCTCCACCCACAACAACACCCCCCCCCCCCCCCTGCCACTCCATCAAAGTTTAGTTTAACCCAGTTCTCTTTGGGAGGGCACATTTAGTCCTTGATCTACTGAGTTGTTTAGAATTGTCAACTTCCACAAATCCCTTTGCGACTTTTCAATTCCTAGTAATGCTTTTTTTTCTTAGCATAGGGGGAGACAACAATTTCCTCTACTTGCTATTTTGTATGTTCTCTACTAACAACTTCACAATCAATCCTACCACAACCTCCCCGTTACTTTCTTCATTCTTGGAGACTCTATTATTTATTTCCTTCCAAATACCCTAGAAAACATGGGGGGCACAAAATTCCATAGTTGGATAAGGAGGGGGTGGTGGAAAGGGCCTAGCCAATTAATAACAAAATGCCCCATCTCTTTATGGAAGAACTATTCCACCTCTAGCATCTGTAGAATCCTTCCCTAGATATTCTTTGTAAAGCTATATTCTTGGAAGAGGTGGGGATACTTTCTTCCTCTTTACATAGATAACATCTATTGGGAATTTGGAAGACTCTTTTATTGATGTTGTCAATTGTAAGAATCTTCCCATGCATGGTAATCCACCTAAAGATGTTGACTTTCAGAATCAATTGATTAATCCAAACCTTCTGCCAACATTTTGGAGCCAAAACCTTCTCAAAAATCATCTTATAAGTAGAGCCAACTAAGAATTCACCTAATGAGGTGTTCTCCCATATGAATGTGTCCTCCTAGGCCAACCCTAGGATTATGTACCCCTTCAGCAAATCACCAAGGTCCCCCACTAGGCTCCTTAAATTATTATTTTCCTAAGGTAATTGTTAGTTGCTCCACCTCCTTCTAGCCACAATATAGTCTATCACTTTACTTCCCATAGTTAGCTAAAGATAATCCTTGAGAACCCCAAACTTTGTACAAACCAAAGTTTTTCCTTCTAGCCAAGAATCTTCCCAAAACCTAATTTTCTTTCCAAACCCATCATCCACCTCGGTCCTTCCCAAAGTAGGCGTATGTTCTTGATAATATTAATCCACACCCTAGAACCTAAGGAAGATCATTATCCCAAATACAATACACAAACTTCATATTCCTTAAGTACTTAACTTTTATGATCATGCACCAACTAGCTTCATCTTCCACCAACCTCCAACTCACCTTAGTAAGGAAAGATTTATTCAAATTAGTGATCTTTCTAATACCTAACCCTCCCTTACATTTAGGTTTGCACACAATATCCCAACTAACAAACTTCGGTTGGCTCTTCTCCTCTCCCTCAACCACAGGAAGTTCCTTTGTATTCTTTCCAATTTCTCTACCATAGCCTAAGATATTTTGAAGAGGGAAAGAAACTAAATAGGAATACCTTGGAGGGAGGCCGTAAGCAATTGAAGCTTCCTCATACTACTCAAGAGTTTACCTTTCCACCCAATCAAATTTTTCTTCATTTTGTCAAGGATAGTATTCTAGATTTGGTTTGACACCTCTTTAACGGTAAGTGGGAGACCCAGATTGGTATCTAGGAGGAGGGCATTATTACACCCCAAGATGTTTAGTACCCTTCTCTTGATATCAAGCTCTATATTAAAGAAAAACACCTTGCTTTTATCCAAGTTTATTTTATGGCCAACATTATCTGCATAGGTCTCCAAAATATATTTGCAAGCTCTGGCTTCTGACACCAATGAGTCCCCACTCGGGAAGTATCTTCTACAATTTTTTTCATAACCTCTATCAGGAGGGAAGTGGCCAGTTTGATACCTTTGATCTGCCCCATGTTCACCTTTCTCAAGAAATCTCTACCCAACACTTCAACAATAATGATGAATAGGTATGGCAAAACAAGATTCCCTTACCAAAAATCCCTTTCCACACCAATGTTTCCCTAGGGTGATCCATTCACCAACACCAAGTAGTTAATAGTCTCAATCATAGTCCTAATGATTCGAATAACTCCTTGGTTGAAACTAATTCTCTCCAATACTTCATAGAGGAAAGACTAGCTAACCCTATCATAGGCTTTCAAAATATCCAGCTTTAGAACCATTCTCATATTACCACTCTTATCCATTGAGTGTAACACCTCATGAGTAGTAATAACAACATCTAGAATTTGGCAACCAAGGACAAACACATAGGTGGGTTTTCCAATGAAATTGTGTAGTAATGACTTATGGCGGTTCACTAAAATTTTAGAGATGATCTTGTAGGTCATATTGCACAAACTGATAGGTTTAAAGTCAGTGAGAGCCACCGGGTCCTTAATTTTGGGGCTAAGGTAATAAATGTCCTATTAAGTCTTTAAAGCATCTTACCAGCTTTAAAGAAATCTTTAGCAGTTCTAACCACATCCACTTTAATCACTTCCCAGAAATGTTGGAAGAAGGTTGGGGAAAAACCATTAGGTAACAATGTTTTATAGGCTTTTATGGAAAAAATAACCTTGTGAACCTCCTCCCCCATTACCAATTGAAGAAGGCCAACATTCTCTTCTACTGAGATCACATTAGGCATGGAATCAATTAGCCACTTCATGTCCTCTCAATTGGAAGCACAGTGTTGCTCCTCATAGGAATTTTGAAATAAATTACTCACCCAACTACTTATATGCTCCAGCTTAGTCAACTTTTGGTTATGGTCATCCACCACAAAGTTAGTCATATTTCTCCTTTTATGGTTAGTGGTTGGCCTATGGAAGAATGCAATATTCTTGTCCCCAAGCTTTGGCCAAAAGACTCTTGATCGTTGTTTCCAATAAATTTCCTCCTTGGCTAGGGTATCCTTCCACAATCCCCTACAATATTCCTCTTCTAATATCATATCACCTAAGGCCAGCCAATCCCCCATTTCCCTTTGGAGGTTCTCTAGTTTCCCTTCAATCTCCTTTTTTATTTTAAAGATAACTCCAAAGGTCTCCTTACCCTAGGAGCGAATATTCCTTCTGACATTATCCAGTTTAGCAGTAAGTTTAAACATAGTTGTATCCTCAATATTTATATTGCACCACTCCTCCACACATTTTTAAAATTTTGGGTGGGTCTTCCACATTATTTCATATCTAAATGGCCTTGAGCCCCCCAAAGACTCCTTCCAATTGAGTAGGATTAGAGCGTGATCTAAGATAGTCCTAAGAAGACCTTTGAGAGTAGTTTAAGTCAAACCCTTCCAACCAACCAGGATAAGGAATCTATCCAGTTTGACTTGAATAAGGACCTCTCCTTTCCTATTATTTAACCATGTTAGCTTGACCCCCCTCAACCCCAAATTCATCAAGTCATTATTATTTATAGAATCTAACAAGTCATTCATACTATCTATAAAATCAATCACACCCCCAAACTTCTCTAAAGGGTACAAGGGAGTATTGAAGTCACCCATACAAAATAAGTTCCTAGTATGCTTTAAGAACTCTGACAACTCCTCCCAGAGCCAACATCTGACATGTCTCAAATTTGGAGCATAAACGTTAATGACATTCAAGACTTCCTCTTCCAACTTATGCTATGTAATGAGGTAGCACTTAGATTTGTGAATGAATCTACCTTTAACAACAGCAAGGTTCCAAAATGTGGCCACCCCTCTTGAAGCACCTTCTGCTTCACTATAAAAAAAATGTCCCCGACCAAATGTAACCATCTTCACACTAAATTTTCAAATGTATTTCATCTACTAATTTTACCTAATATCAACTCAAAATGCATAATACTCTTCAATAAGGGAAAACTAATTAAATTCAAATCTTTTAATTGCAATCCATAATAGAAGAGAATGAAAGAGGAGTTGTTTTAAGTAGAGTACATAGATTATGGTAGTTATGCACATAACTGAATTAATATTTGCTAGTAAAAATATTTTATTAATGCTCCAATTGAAAAATAGTACCTAGTAGACTTTCAGGGTGCTCATTATAAAAGTAAAACAATTTAAAAAAACTATTCCAACTTTCCTTATGAAAATCAAATCAGATAAATTAATTTAAAATCTCTTGAGAATTTGAAGATTAAAAACATCATATTGATGTTACATGTTTCTTATAATTTTTATAGCATAATTTTGTTAATAAAACATTTATGTACATATAATTAAAATAATAATATTAATATTATTAACATAAATTATTCTAGTTGGTATTCAAACCATTATTGAATTCATCTTTTGTTTGAATATGTTCAATTCAAGGGTTAGCTATATTTTTTAGGTTTACTAGAAAGTTTTTGTAGTTGATAGTAGCCAAAAAGACGAGAGGCTGACCCTAGAGTACAAAGAGGCTAAGAACTAGTTGGAGGTTACCTCCAAGTAGTCTATCCTATACCAACTTTAAACAACAAAAACCACAAAACTTTAAGAATTGAATTGTCATTAACCACAGTCCTTAAACTACTATGCATAAGAAACCGAATAATAAACTAGCAACATTTAAAGACATCATTGTTATAGATCCACTTAATTGACATAGTCCAAAAAACCCTATAGGGTGTAAAGTTTAGAGATATTATCATAAAAAATAAAAATAAAACACAATAGAACTTGGGCTAGATGCCCTCCTCCTTCTCTTGGTTACCATTCTTCTGGTCCTCAGAAGCTTCCCTCCCCACATCCTCCTCCTCCACTTTCACTAGTTTGTCCAGGATTTTTTTTAGCCAATCCTCCACCGAGAACCCATAAATGGATTAGGTTGTCTCAATAGTCTTTCCTAGTTCATGTTCCTCTTTGTTAGCCTGAAGGAAGTAGAGGGTTGTGGCCACAGAGTGCATAAGCTTGGTGGAGAACTCCACGAAGGTTTCAAACCTATGACATATAGTGGTATGGTTATCCACTAGGTCCCTCATAGCCATCTCAAGCCTCTCCAACTGCATCTTGGTGTGACTATGTTTTCCTTTCTTCCCAGAAACCTTGGGGGTAGCCTTCCAAGGAGAAGTGATATCTTCCCCCCCACTACGAGTTGGGGTAGCCTCCAGGGTATCAGAGACATGGGATGGACTGATAGAGTTAGGGCTAGGTTTGATGTCCTGGTAAAGTCTTTTCTTTTTAGCAGGTTTCTCCTCACTATCAGAGGAGTTAAAGTTTGATTCGTACTTTGGGGGGTCTTAAATTTCTCCATCTGAAGACACTTGTTGGTTCTCCTAGCACACTACTTGCCCTTTTTGGTATCTGAGTCCAACTCAATAATGCTACCTTTAACCTTAGGGTTAATTTTGACCTCATTGGCATCACCTTTATTGGGCCTCTTAAGAGTAAAGCTAGGGTTGGGGTCCAAGGAGGTATGGCGGGTGATAGAGGCCAGGGGATTTAGTAGGAGAAAGGGATTTTGAGCCAGGTGCTAGATAAAAAGTTTAATCATTAGGCCCTGGTGGGTAAGGTAGAAGGGCTTCCCCTCCTCATGTTCCCTTCTACCCTTAAAGATGCTATCCTTCAACGAATGCAGTAATAGAAATCGAAAGGAGATTAGGTCTAGATTTTTGAAATGATTCAGGATAGGAAAATGATAATAATATAGTACCTGATAGATTAATAATAATGATAATAATATAGTACCTAATAATAATAAGGTTTACTATAAAGTTTATACCACATTTAATATTATTATTTGACTTCACAAGTCATGTGTGGAATTTTTATTCTTCTCACTATATCTTACCCCCAAAACTATCACATTATAGCTAGAAACATTGAAGTTTGCATCCCATATTAGCAATATGTCACTTAATTATCTTGTTAAGATGATAGGCTTTTTCATTATGGAAACCATAATGACTAGAAAAGTGTTGTATGTCAAAAAAGTGTCTGATATTAAAAAAAAGTACTTTCTCAATCATTCAACAATTAAGAGAGAATCATGGAACATTAAATACATGAACGTGACCCTTAAAAGAAGGAACTAGATATTAAAGGTTTAGTTGTAGCCAATCAATATATGTCACATTTTTTATGTTCTTTTATGGTTGACAATTATACATGCAAACCAAAACCTACTACTATAAAAAATACTTTGTAGGAAGAAATAGTCTAGTCATGTTTGTATTCTAAACCATTAAGATTTCCATTTATTCTCATGAGAGATGGATTCATGTTGAATCACTACTCATGAAACATGGGTCAATGAGTTTGACTCAAAAATCACACAGTTAAATCCTGATAGCAAGATCATAATTTGAATTGTTGTTGAAATTACCTCCTACTTATCAATTGATGAGCTTAAGGGGATTTCTAATGAATAATTCATAAGTCACAACACTTGGTGAAGGTTTTGCAAATGGGGTTGCAAGCTTTAGGTTTAACCATGGAGGAAACTTTGAAGTTAGGCACGCTCAGGTTGGAGTAGTACTAGGATGGGTGACCTCCCAAGAAGTCTCAATGCTTCACCCCTATGAGCATCACCTAGATCCAATGAGTGCTAAGTGTTCCATTTATTCTCATGAGGTATGGATTCATGTTTAATTAGTACTCATGAAGCATGGGTCAATGAGTTTGACTCAAAAATCACACAGTTAAATCCTAATAGCAATATCATAATTTGACTTGCTATGGAAAATATCTCCTACTTATCAATTGATGAGCTTAAGGGGCTTTCTAATGAATGATTCATAAGTCAAAAAACTTGGTGAAGTTTTTTCAAATGGGGTTTCAAGCTTTGGGTTTAACCATGGAGGAATCTTCGTAGTTAAGCACGCTCAAGCTGCAATAGTACTAGGATAGGTGACCTCTTAGGAAGTCCCGATGCTTCACCCCTGTAAGCATCACCTAGATCCAATGAGTGCTAAGTGTTCCATTTATTCTCATGAGAGATGGATTCATGTTGAATTACTACTCATGAAAAATGGGTCAATGAGTTTGACTCAAAAATCACACAATTAAATCCTAATAGCAATATCATAATTTGACTTGTTGTGGAAATTATCTCCGACTTATCAATTGATGAGCTTAAGGAGCTTTCTAATGAATGGTTCATAAGACACAAAACTTGGTGAAGGTTTTTCAAATGGGGTTTCAAGCTTTCGATTGAACCATGGAGGAAACTTCGTAGCTATGCGTGCTCAGGCTGGAGTAGCACTGGGATGGGTGACCTTCTAGGAAGTCTCAGTGCTTCACCCCTGTGAGCATCACCTAGATCCAATGAGTGCTAAGTGTTCCATTTATTCTCATGAGATATGGATTCGTGTTGAATCACTACTCATGGAACATGGGTCAATGAGCTTGACTCAAAAATCACACAGTTATATCTTGATAGCAATATCATAATTTGACTTGCTATGGAAATTATCTCCTACTTATCAAGATAAACATGACCAATGTATGTTTGATTGAAAAGCATGATTTCAGGTAAATTCCTCATTTGAAACTTTGTAATTTTCCTTTGGATAACTCGATGGCTATGAGTATATGGATTTAAGTAATTTTGAAAAATACTACCAAGTAAGAGATTTAGCTTGTATACAGAACTTGTTATCAACTAAATTTGTTTGTGTGTTGTCAAGCAAATGTACCCAAAACATCTCCAATTTCATGTTTTATCTTTTCCTTCTCACAAGTATCAAAAGAGAAGAATTTATGTATAAAAATAATAATAGAGTTATGTATAAACCAAAACAATAGAGTTTTAACACAAAATTAGTCAATTTGAACAAATTCTTTGTGCCCCTCAACCTAATTTTTGAGTAGGTTTTTTGAGTGGTAATGGTGATAATTAAATAAATTTGGGATCTCTAGACTACCTATCTTTGTCAAAAACAAAGAAACCTTTTAGAGATAATTTATGCTACAATCAAAAAGACAATAGCCATAATATACTCTCATATTGATTATAGAAGTAAATCCACTTGATCTCTAATTCTGGGCACAAAGATACTAGGTTCATGTATTTGGAATCATCTTCTCCCTAAGTAAGTTTTATATGCCAAATTAAAATGAAGCTCCACTAGATAAATAAGTCAATTCTTACTAGGATAGCCAGGATTACAAATAATAGTAGTAATAGATAATCTAGGTGAAGAAATCATGTTTGGTAAGTGACATATAAAGTAAAATCATGCTAATATAAAATAGAGGTTCAAGAAGTAGAAAATAAGCTTGAGAAAAAAGATGCCTAGTAGTGATGGTTTTCTAGAATTGGGAAAGACTAAGTGCTGCTCTTTTTTAGGATATGACCATAATTTTGGGGACTTGTCCATTTAGGAAGAGTCGCTAGTACATTAAAAGAGCTCCATTTTTTCCATAGAAACATCGACAATCAAGTGTTATGTTTTGGAAAAGTTTCATGGATGATGATGATGCCCAAGTGGTGGGGAAAAAATGATAGTGAGGCATTAGTTTCATCTCTTTTAAATATGCATTTGAATAATTTTATATTTGCTTCAATATTTATCTATTTCTCTACTCAAAATGTGTTGCAAGTCCCTATGCAATTAAGGGGGTTGCTTATTTCTAATTGGTACAAATTCCAAGGTTTGGTAACTTTCATCTTCCCATTTAATCATTAAAGAACAACTGGGATTTCTTTGTTATGTCATAAATTCTTCATAAACCCAGCTCAACGATACCCAATTCTATTGTAGTAATATTGAATATTACATACTTCCAATTAGGCAATGCTTTTTCTATCCAAATACCATTTATATATTTATTCATGGAACCCTTAAATTGTATGATTTGGGAAGTTTTTAGGTAGATTTTATGAGTGAAATTATTGTATAACAATACCATGCACATTTCTTTTATGTTTCCCTACTTTTAAGAAAGTTTTATTAGAATCTTCAACTCAATTTTAATGTCAATAGACAAATCTTATGGTAAAGTGAAGATACATTAGAAAATATTGTCCTTAACAAGAAAGTATGCTTTCATAGGGTAGGTATAATTTGTGACTAAAGATATTGTATCATAATATCATTCACATTTCCTTTTATATTGCCCTGTATACAAGAAAATATTGATTGAATTCACAAAGTTTTTAAGAATCTTCTTCTCAAGTGTATTGTTCCTAGAGGGCACTTCTGTCAAATATGAGTACACATTAGAAAGTTTTTTCATAAACAAGAAAATGTATTTTTATAGGGCATACAAAAAAAATTAGCCAGAAGTGTCTAATATAAAAAAATTGCAGCGGTCATGGTCCAGGATTTGGGTCTGAATGATTGGAATGGATGAATGTAGACCCGAAAAGGATTTGAGAGTCATAAGTTTGGTGAAGTAGTGAGTATGTTGTAATTATTTTTTTCCCATGTACTCTATTGTATTTGACTTTTTTGGTCTTTATGAGGGAGTAGAGAAGTTAAGATCAAGAATTTTGAGAGCTATTAAGGATAAGAGATTTTATTTAGGGTCCATTTGGTTTGTGGAGGATGACTAGAATTGACATTTGCATAATCTGGATTTGAATTTTTTTATGATTGTGTCAAAAAATAGAAAAATAAAATTAGAATATCAGACATCTAATTTTGTCTCAAAATCATATTGCCAATCTTCCCTCTCTAGACCAAGAATTGAAAATTTAAACCTACGTATACTTTTTTGAGGAGTTTCTCAAAATGACATTGGACTAGATTTTGCAGTTCACCCATAACTAGGACATTGTTTACCTAAACTTTTCTTTATAATTTTTATTATCAAAGTTCAAACCTCACAGCTTTGTGGGTTTAGACTGGTTCAAACTTTTTAGTTCTGCATTCACCATTTCTAAAGAGAGTAAGAGTAAGGTGGATGTGTTGTGCAACTACTACGCTAGGGAGGTGGGGTTATGACACTGAGCGAGCGGTTGTTTATAAAGGGTTTGAAACTATTGTGACACTTCAAAGAGTATGAAAAAAATATCTGAAGGGAAAAAGAGCAAATTTGAAGGAAAATAAATGAGTAGAAGAGCGGACAGGAAGAGATCATAAGTGGCCATGAATTTGTTTGTAAAACATTTTGTGTGTATTGAATGAAATGAAGAAATTTAGTTTGTCTTATTTGTGATTATTTTGTTTTCATGACTTGATACACAATCTATTATGAGATTGTGTGTGTGAAAAGCATTATCATTTTGCATTTGAAATGAATACAACATATCTTGCTAGGTGTTGGATTATCATAAAATAACTAGATGCTTAGTGGTCCTATGTATCTCTCTATATCTACACATTGAGGTTTTCATGTGGTTCCCTCATATATCTGTTTTGGAGGATTTTAACCATTTTCTAAAAATGCATTCCAACATAGATTTTAATCCATGTGTAGTACAACCAACATTTTGATTTTGAGTTTATAAAATGAAAAGCACAAAAATTAAAGTACAATTAGTAAGATTACCTAAGTTCAAACACTGATTACTTCCATTTCAAAGGTTATTCATATGTTATTCACATGATATTATCATTTTGCTAGGCATTACTGATACCTTCCAACATATGGCCATAATTTGTGTGTCCAGAAACATAGGTGTATTCTTTCTTAGATTAGTGTAGTGAAATACAACTTGAGTATAATTTTAGTGTCCTTAAAATAAGATGCTCAATGGGTTAAATAGAAAATATAAATAATTAACTTAAAAGAAAATCTAATTTCAATTTCAATTTGAGGAACCAAATGCATAAAATGTATTTTCCCATTCATATTTCAAGTGAACCAAATGGTTAAACTAAAATCCCAAAAGTCATTTTCAAGATTTGCAAATTCTTGATTTGGCTTATACACGATGTGTAGAAATCTCAATTTTTGCACTTCCACGAACCAAACAAACCCTTATAGATTAAATTGTGTTGTATATATCTGATACAAGCATTTAGAATTATACTCTATAATCTTTAATCATCATGGAATCTAAATACATAAGATACAAATCTATTAGGAATTGATGGATTCACATTCTTAAAATTTATATATAAATTGTGTTTTTTTTGTCATTAGAAATGTTGAGTGGCTAGAATATAACGAGTTGGAGACTATATTTTGGATCAAAATACATGGGATCTTTTAAAGTCAAAGTTAGTTTTGATTTTACATTTTCTTTCCTTATAGGTGACTTTGGACCTAATCATACACAGGAAAAATGAAGTAACAACTCACATATTGCTTTCTATAATTTTCCATTTTTAAAACCTTGCATAGATTAATCAAGCTTGAAGATTTTTACAATCAGATTTTAAAAAGATCCTTACTTATGGTCAATGAAGTGGGATTTAAAATTATCCTTATTTAAGTTGATTTTTGTACTAGATGAAGAATAGTGGTTTGGATCAATATGGATTAACTAATACATTAATTTTAGTTCATTTTTGTGGCCATTAAGGTTGAATTTCACTTTCAAATTTTACATGAAATGGCCTCGTTCTAACTAAACTATTAATTTATTTTTCTTAATGACATAATAAGAAGATATAAATGAAACAAGTGTCAAAGAGTGGCTTAGTACTTGCCTTTAGGTTTTAGTAGAAACTTAGTTTTAATTTAATATATTTATTATAATATATAAAATAACTAAAGTAATGCAAGTATTATTAGTTATGATAATTATTGAAATAAAGAATTTTTTATTATAATTATACAAATAATTATTAATTGTTAATTATAAAGTATAAATGGATGGAAAAACATGACAATTGTGAGCAGTGAAGTGTAAGAAGTAAGAGGCACTGCAGCCAATTACTGATGTGATACGTGTGAAAGTTTGTTGTATATTTAGAGGGTTAATTGTAAAATTAGGGTAACATTCAAAATTCATGAAGAAGATTGAGGTATTTGTGCATAATTTATGAGATTTCATGGTTGGATAGCGAACATTGCGAACAGAGTGAACATTGAGATTTTCTGCAATAGCATTTTATGGCAAGTTTGAATGGGGCATCAAGGGATAGCTGGAGGTCCCCAATCACAATGACAAACTAGGTGTAGTCATTTCCATCTCAAAATTTATCATGTCTAATTTACTTGGTTCTCTTTCCTCCTCACTCTATCACTCGGCAGACCCTATACCCCCTAAACCCTCTCCCACTATGTTGAAGGACGTTGATGGTGTCTCTGTTATTACCTCCAACCCTACCACTAAAATCAAAACTTTCTCTAAAGCTATTACTAGCACTACTGCCATTATCGAGAAGAAGGCCAAGTTTAACCTAGTAGGTGCTAGTGTCCATGATGTTGTTGTTCCCAGTAAGTACTCTACAGTTACTTTGGCCCCTTTTTTCCATCTCTCCTAATACTAAAATGATTGTTGAAATTATTAAGGAGAAAAATAGGTTAAATAACACTGTGATTTTCTTTTCTACTACTAAAATTGATAAGTGTCCTCCTCAAAAATTTCTTGATGATTGGTTTCATAATTTTTGGAATCTCAAAATGGGCTTTCACATCTCTTTTTGTTGGCAGATCCAAAAAGATTTATTTGTGATCTTCTTTGTTAATCATGATTCTCAAGTTGAAGTCCTTAAAAAATAGTATTAGACTATTAGATCCACCTACTTCCATGCTTTGGCTTGGTCTCCTAAAGTTGT
The DNA here is from genome assembly GCA_028749045.1 of Cupressus sempervirens. NCBI lineage: Eukaryota > Viridiplantae > Streptophyta > Pinopsida > Cupressales > Cupressaceae > Cupressus > Cupressus sempervirens. The sequence continues at coordinate 438,286,981 of CM053785.1, forward strand.
GCACAAGGATGTTCTTTCCCTTTTGGCTCCAAGACAGATTCTGGTAAAAAATGTCCCCTCCTTCTCATGGCGATTCTTGCCTCAGTTGCTTGAGCCATTGGGAAATACCATCCGATGGATGATACTGTTAGGTTAGTGCCACATATGGATGCCATAGTCCTAATCTCTTTGCAAACTTGACAAGGAAATCCTTGTAGACATCTCTGTTAACATCATGGAAGAAACTTTTGTTTTCCTTATTGAAATTTTGGGAGGTTTGAATGCTTGTTTCTTATGTCAAAAACAGGACCACCTTAGCAAGGACTGCCCCATTCTTAAAAGGAATCTAAACTTTGTTAAAGAACCTCAACCTACTAAACCAACCAACCGTAAATTGCCTCCTTCAGTTAACAACTATGCTCAAAAAGCATTTGTCTCCCAACCTCCTCCTACTGTTGCTTCAAATTCTCCTGCTCCCCCTTCTGTTCCTTTATCTTCCTCCTTATCAGACATGGTTATTGAAGAAGAAAACACTATCAATGGCTTCCAAACTATCAACAAAAAGAAAAGGTGAAGGGGTAATAATATTAACCATGTTAACTCTTTGAATCCTGCCTCCTCCAGTAATCTCCTTCTATAATGTCCTCTTGTTACTCCTCTTATGGTTATTATTAGCGATGACAATCCTCCTTTGTAGTGCCTCTCGTGTTTGCAGTCTGTACCTTGTCTATTTTTTATTCGAGAGATACTTGATACTCTTTTGATATTTGTACCTTGAGATGACCTGAGGGTCGAATGTAATACTTTCATTTCCATACCATAGATGCTTTGTTACTATGTTGTTCAGTTTATCATATTTGCATGTTGATGTTATTTTGAGATGACAGAAGATCTATGATAACTGATTATCTGGTTATATGATGTATTGGACCTATTTGTTGACTATGTTATGAGATGGATTCTATGCTATGATTATTTACTTCATTCTTGTATCTTCACGCTTTCTATGAATGTGAGTGATGTAAATGGATTAAATAGGTATTTTAATACATGTTGCTTCGGCTATGATATTATTTGTCATTGCACTTGATCGTGTGTTTTAGTGTGCAGGAATTATATCCCTGGCAGTGGCCTATGAAGTTAGTGATCTAGCTATTCATATTTTTCCAATGTCGCTCCTATATGGTCGATGTATCCTTATTTAGTTGTTTTATATTAAAACCTTTCGGTGATTAGCAAATCCGAACTCAGTTGCATTATGTGATTAGACCAGTGAACATCTCTGTGCATTTAGAAGTTTGCATTCGTCATGAAAGTGTTAAGTGTTTTAATGTAATTTATGGTTTTCGAGTTTTTAATCTTTTGGATTTAATTTCTGGCAGCTTTGCCTTAGGTGAATTTCCATTACAGATAATAACCTATTTTTGTTCGGGTTGTTTCGAAGTTTAATTACTCCAGCTAGCTATTTTCCATTATCAGCTATTCACTCAAAATGAATAAATATTGAAAAAGTGAATGGATTATTCACTTCTCACATTTTGGAAAATTGAGTTTGGAGAGAAAATTTGGAAATCCTCTTCTGAAGGATTATTGGTTTGCTCGTTGCAGGAGCTATGAGCGTGGGATCTTTGTGAGGTTTGTCTCATTGGATTCGGCTCGAGGAGTTCTCGCTTTGCCGACAGTTTCAGCAGTTTCAGCGGAGTATTTATTTTATTCTACGGGTTTCAATTTTGGCCCTTTTTGCTGTCAGGTAGGACCTTCCAGTTTTAATGTTTTTTCTCTATTTCTGCTTCCGTTTCTTGTAGCAATATGTTAGGAGGCTGTGAACTAGTATTCCCCTCCGTTTCTGTTTGCTAGTTCTACCCGGTTGGTCGGGTATGAACGTTTTACCTATTTTTGAAATGGGGGTTTGGGTTTTTGGGCCGTTATGATGGCCATTTTTTGCATACGGTGTCCGTTTTCGATTATTTTTGGGGTTTTTGAACCCAAAGGCCAAATGGGTTTTAATTTTGGAATTTTTCCAAAATTTGGAGTTTTTACCACGTTTTGCGTGCTGCCTTGTTTTCTCGGGTTTTTTTGGCACATTGTGGTTCGTGGACCTGGATGATCCATTTGGATACCAGTCAGAGCACTTTTGCATCTTTTTTTGCATTGGGATGCATGTAGCATCCGTCATCCCGATTATGTTTTCGATCGATTGACTTTTGTTTGCATTCTCATCCTGTCCTTGTGTATGATCTCTGTGATGGTGGTGCACCACACACACGTATATTGTCGAGTGACCTACGGGGCTCGATCTTTCGTGGTACTTCCAGAAGTTGTGATCATTGGGGTTGGGTTGGGAGTTTGCATGCCTTCGGGCACTCATTGTTGGATGAGCATGGGTAGGGTAGGGTAGCATATGGAGGGGGCTTCTATCTCGCAGCCTGGTGACCTTAGTCCCATAGGGTTGGCAGAGGAAGTTTTAAGTAAGCGATAATTAAATAAAACATTGGGTGGTAATAAAAATTTAAGATAATAAAAAGTATATGCGGGGCCCTCCGTTGAGGAGTTGAAACGCATGATCCGAGCTTGGGCTTATTGATGCCAAGCGACTCTCCATGATGTCAGTCCCTATGTAGTAGCCCATTGAGGTGTCTGACCAGGACCTATAGTTTATGCATTGTCTATGTCTTGGATTCAGTCATCATACTGCTTGGCATGTGTGTTAGCCATGGTTGTTGTTTTGTGTGTGTGTGGTTGGATCATTATCTCCATCAGCACGGCGGGTGTGGACCTACAGGTGCCACGTGGTTGGGAGGCTTAGCTACCTTCACCACTGCTAGGGACCGGTGTACAGAGATAGTCTATTGTTCTAGCGTGATCGTTGCTGGATGTGTCACTTGGTACTTTGGTATACGAAGTATGCTTCTTGTGATTTATGCTCTCATTATGATGTTATCATGCTTAGATGATGTTAGTTTTAACGCTTTCCTCATTATGATGATTAGCATGTAGTAGATGATGTTATCTGATTACAGGGCTATCTTATGTTACTACTAGCATGTTAGATTTCATTACTTATATTGTAGCATGTTTAGTAGTGATGTCCCTATCATGACAGCACCGATGATCTAATTGGTGGCTTGGGATGTTATGCACAGGGGATGGCTAGGGCCCACGATGGTCCTATGATGCCATTGACATTTGGGAGGAACCGCGTACTTAGTTGGTTATTTTTCTCATTGCAATGTTATCTATGTTTTGCGATGTTATTTCAGTTGTCGTGATGTTTCCTTTCTGTACTTTCCCTTCTTTGTTTGATAGATGGTTAGATTTCATTTTTTGTTACTCAATTTTGGTTTGAGTGTTTTGGCCTCGAAATGTGGATTTGGTACTCCCCGATGTGGAGGTTCTTTTGTTAGTTTTTCTCCGTTTTCGAGTTCTAGAATTGTTTTTACTTTCTATGGGTGACATTTGTTCAGCATTGTGCGACACTGATAAAGTATCGCATGCCCATAGAAAGAATGTCGCACGATACTGTAAAGTGTCGCACACATTACTGAAGAAGTTTCGTATGACTCTGGAAGAGTGTCGCACGGCTTTATGAGAAATGTCGCACGATACTTTTCCAGTATCGCATGCCTTCTTGAGAAGTGTCGCACGTAGTAAGGGAGAAGTGTCGCCCTCCCTTAGTAAAAAGTGTCGCACACCTTTTGGAAAAAAACCTGCCAGTGCCAACAGCAGGCACTTTTTGTAGTGTTCTAATCTTTTTGAGAGTTGATCTGGATACCCTTTTGGGCATTCTTCAAGCCTATGTTGTTGCATTTTGAATTCAGGAGGTTTCTTTTGAAATTCAATTTTTGGGTTTCTGTTGTAGTCCTTTGGGGTTTAAAATATATTGTTTAAGTATAATTCCTTATACTTAAGATATATTTTAATATATGCGACGATTCATTTGAGATGGGTTTCAAACCTCTACGAGCTAAGGTGTAGATTCTAGGAAAAATCAAGGCTTCAGAAGTTCAGACTTAGCCAAATTTCAGGGCTTCAAGATTTCAGGCTTATCTAGTTTCCTAGAGTCAGCTTATGTCTTTCATCTTGGTAGGTCTTTTTGGTTTTCGTGATTGTGTTCTAGTTGGTAGTGGCGTTTGGAGATCCGTTGGTGCTTGGTTGTCTTTCTGTCTTCCGTTGCGATCTTTTAGTTTGTGTAGGTGTATCATGTGCACTTACACTTGTTTAAAGAAAAAAAAATTGTTCTGACTTGTTTTTCATCCTTGTTTCCAAGGATCTCTGGGCGGGGCATTACATCTGGTATCAGAGCCCATGTTGCTACATTGGGATCTTTGTGTTATGCTTCCACTATGGTTTTTTTTGTTGTTGCGTGTTTGCTTTGTTACATATATTTATTTGTTATCTTGCTCGTTCATGGTTTTTACTCTTATGCTTGTGATCCGATTGTTCTGACTTTGTCCTGTTGCTTCCTTTCAGTGATGCCTCCTGCACGTAGACCTGGTGGCCATGGTGGTACCCGTAGTGGTAACCATGGAAGTGAGCACCATGAAGAGGAACGTTAGGGAGGAGGGGGAGAACATGGTAATATTGGTGATCAGAATGGCGGAGGGGCGGTGATGCCTATCCTCCAACAGTTTCTTGCTCTTTTGGGCCCTCGTGTTGAGGAGCACCAGCAGAATCAGAATCAAGAAGAGGGATCTCATCATGGAGATTCCCATCACTCTGAGAATAAAGAGGAGGAACATGAATGTGAGTGGTCTCTTACTCCACCAAGTGGCAGAGGACACCGTCGGGGTGGTAGAGACCGCAATAGTGAGGACTCCATTAGGTTGGATATCATGAAGTCCCTTCAAAGTTCCAAACCACCAGCATTCGATGGTAGGGGAAGTGGCCTCAAGGCTGAGACTTGGTTGCTAGATATGGAGCACTGCTTCACCATGTATCCATATTTAACCAACATGAGGGCCCGTTGTGCAATTATGCAGTTGAGGGACCACAGATTCATTTGGTGGAATATTGAGAGTCAGAAGCTTCAGCTTAGCATTGTAGATCTCACCTGGGAGATTTTTGAGGAGAGATTTCGAGAGAGATTCTTATCTCCTCAGTACAGGGAAGCCCATGCTGATGAGTTCCATGCTATCCGTCAAGGGAACATGACTGTGGATTAGTACCAAATTCGGTTCTTTGAACTTAGGCAGTATTCATGCTACAACAATGATGATTTGGGCGCATCATTTTATCCGAGGCCTTAAGGATTCCCTCATTGGAGAAGTCTGCATGCATCAGCCTAGGACTCTTGTGCTCACGGTGGAAAAGGCACGTATTGTGGAGGAAAATCTGGCTAGAGGTTTTGGTAGCAAATCTGGTTCTCAGAACCAGGGTGCTAGGAATGCAGGGCAAGATGCGCAGTATTCTCAGTCCTCAGGAAAGGGACAAACCCATCCAACACCCTCTCAAGGTGTTTCTTGTCGCAACCGACAGAAGGGGTTTTGGACCAAAGGTGGTCAGTCTTTTGGTTATTCAGGGAAGAAAGGAGATAATCAGAACAGAGGACAGAAATCTCAGCAAGATCGTCCTCCTCAGAGCAGTCAGCAGACTTCCAGCAGAGGTAGTGCACCATATCCTAGTGCTACTCAGAGTGGTCGTGGGACAAGACCCAACTTTTCTGGAAATTGTTATTCTTGTGGCCAACCTGGCCATAAATCTTATGATTGTCCCATCAAACCATCTATAGGACCTAGTAAGGGCGCAGCGAGATCTGAACCTACTATAGGAGATGCAAGTCAAAATCATAGAGCCTTTGCGGCGGTTGACAACCGTCAAGCTGAGCATCAAGGTACGGTAGTCGAGGCTACAGGTATGTTGCATGGTATTCCAACTTCAGTTTTGTTTGACTCTGGTGCCACCGATTCTTTCATTTCACCATCTCTTGTTCAGCGATGTGGGCTAGTGGCAATGCGTCAGGTTGATAGATGGCAGGTTGAGTTAGCCACAGGTTCTAAGGTGGCTGTTGACTCGTTGGTTAGGAGTTGTTTGGATTTGGGAACCTTCACCACCACAGTGGATCTACGCATTCTACCTCTGGGATCGTATGACATTGTGTTGGGCATGGATTGGTTAGCTGCCTATTAGGCCAATATTGATTGCCATCGTAAGGTGGTATAATGTGTGGATGACACAGGTGGGCAGGTGGAACTTTTGGGAGTTCAGCGACCAATTTTGCTTCGTATGATCTCAGCTAATCAATTGAAGCGAAGTGTGTGAAAGGGTTGTCAGTTGTTTCTTGTATCTCTCAGTGATCTTGAGGAAGTCGAGAACCATATGGTAACACTCGATGATCACCCACTCCTTCGTGAGTATGCAGATGTGTTTCCTAATGAAATTCCAGGTATGCCACCACAACGTGACATTGATTTTCGGATCGATCTTGTACCAGGAGCAAAACCGATTTCACGAGCTCTTTATCACATGACTACTCAGGAGTTGAGTGAGCTCAAATTGCAGTTGGAGGAATTATTGGCCAAGGGCCACATTCATCCTAGTGTATCCCCATGGGGTGCACCAGTCATCTTCGTGAAGAAGAAGGATGGTTCTTTTCGTTTGTGCATTGACTACCGGCAATTGAATAAGGTGACTGTGAAGAACCGTTATCCTTTGCCAAGGATAGATGACTTGTTTGATCAGATGAAGGGAGCACGAGTGTTCTCAAAGATTGATCTAAAGTTGGGATACCATCAGCTTCATATCCAAGAGGTTGATATTCATCGAACAACATTTCGTACACGATATGGTCATTATGAGTTCACAGTTGTACCTTTTGGGTTGACCAATGCACCATCAGTGTTCATGAGTTTGATGAATGGGGTATTTTGCATGTACCTCGATCAGTGTGTCATTGTGTTTCTGGATGACATATTGATCTACTCAAAGATCGTGGAGGAGCACGAAGTCCATTTATGTTAGGTATTGCAGTGCTTGAGAGACCATCAACTGTATGGCAACTTGAGTAAATGTGGGTTCTTCCAGTCAGAGGTGAAGTATTTGAGACATATCATCACTGGTGATGGAATTGCAGTGGATCCGGAGAAGATTCGTGCTATCATGGATTGGCCAGTACCCACTAATGTCTCAGAGGTTCGTAGTTTCATGGGATTAGCGGGTTACTACCGTCACTTTGTGAAGGATTTTTCACGAGTAGCCCATCCCATCACTTCTCTTCAGAGGAAAGGGAAGAAGTTTGTTTGGTCATACCAGTGTGAGGCAGCATTTTTTGCTCTTAAGGAGTGTTTGACCAGTGCACCAATCCTTGCAGTGCCTAATCCTGTAGGTGATTTCATGGTTTGCACAGATGCTTCGTTGGAAGGCGTGGGTGCGGTGTTAATGCAGGATGGTCGAGTGATTGCTTTTGAGTCTAGAAAACTCAAGGACCATGAGCTAAACTACCCTACTCATGATTTGGAACTTGCGGCCGTAGTGCATGCCCTTGTCCATTGGAGGCATTTTCTTTTGGGACACAAGTTTGAGTTGCATAGCGATCATAGGATCTTACAGTATATCTTTACTCAACCAAACTTGAATGCACGATAGCGTCGTTGGATGGAGTTCCTATGCGAGTATGACTTTGATGTTCATTACATCAAAGGGAAGGAGAATGTTGTCACAGATGCCTTGAGCAGGAGGCGACATGAGGTATCAGTGATGTCATTGGGAGTGGACTTACGAAGCCGTATTTTGGAGGCTTTGCCTAGTGACTCTTGGTATCAGGAGGTGAGGGCAGAGATCGAGTCTGGACGTACCCTTGAGGGGAGATTTTTAGGTTATATTCTTGAGTCTGATGGACTATTGCGACACTCAAGGCGTATTTATGTACCCTTTTCGGGTGATCTTTGTACCTTAGTTTTGTCAGAAGCGCATCGTGCACCATATTTTGCACATCCTGGAGTCAAGAAGATGCACCCTGATCTCAAATAGTTGTACTTCTGGGCAGGGATGAGACGCGATGTTGCTGACTTTGTTGCTAGATGTCTCGAGTGCCAGAGAGTGAAGGTAGAGCATCAGCATCTGGTGGGTCTTTTGCAGCCACATACCATTCCAGAGTGGAAGTGGGATACGATATCTATTGATTTTATCACAGGGTTGCCTATGTCATCACAGAGACATGATTGTATCATGGTGACAGTGGACAAGTTGTCCAAGGTAGCACATTTTTCACCCATGAGAGCATCCTACACTGCTTCTTCCGTAGCACATGTTTTCATGGTGGATATTGTTCATTTGCATGGGATCCCTCGTCATATCATTTCAGATAGAGATCCAGTGTTTACTTCTGCACTATGGACATCTCTACAGCATGCGTTGGGTGCTCAACTCAATTTCAGTTCAGCCTATCACCCAGAGATCGATGGTCAGACTGAGAGAGTAAATAAGGTTTTGGAGGATATGCTTCGCATGTATGTTATGGATAGGCAGGTGAAGTGGGAGGACTATTTATACCTTGTTGAGTTTGCATACAACAACGATTATCATAGTTCTCTTGGCATGTCACCTTTTCAGGCCTTGTATGGTAGACCATGTCGTACCCCTTTGAGTTGGGATCATTTGGAGGATCATGTTCTTTTGGGTCTAGAGATGCTTCAGGATATGGAGTAGCTGGTTGTTCGCATTAGGGAGCATTTGGTTACTGCTCAGGACAGGCAGAAATAGTATGCAGATGCCCATAGGTTGGACGTCACTTTTCTGTTGGTGACAGGATGTTTTTGAGAGTGCGGCCAAGGAAGAGCCCCATCCATTATGGGAAATGCTCTAAGTTGGTTCCACGTTTTGTCAAACCTTTTGAGATCCTCGAGAGGATTGGTCCCGTTGCTTATCGTCTAGCATTGCCACCTAGCCTATCGCGCATACATGATGTTTTCCATGTTTCTATTTTACGGCAGTATATCCCTAATGTGACCCATGTTCTTGATTGGGATGCTTTGCAGGTAGCGGACGGGCAGCTTACTTTGGAGCCCATTCGTATCCTACAGCACCGGAGGCTGACCTTGTGAGGTCGGGACATAGAGCAGGTAAGGGTCCAATGGGACCCAAGCGATGAAGCCTCTGCGACTTGGGAAGATGCTACACGACTGAGGGGATTTTACCCCTACCTTTTTGCTGGCTTCCAGGAGTAAGCCTATGCTAGTGGGGGAGGATGTAGTGCCTCTCGTGTTTGCAGTCTGTACCTTGTCTATTTTTGATTCGAGAGATACTTGATACTCTTTTGATATTTGTACCTTGAGATGACCTGAGGGTCGAATGTTATACTTTCATTTCCATACCATAGATGCTTTGTTACTATGTTGTTAAGTTTATCATATTTGCATGTTGATGTTATTTTGAGATGACAGTAGATCTATGATAACTGAGTATCTGGTTATATGATGTATTGGACCTATTTGTTGACTATGTTATGAGATGGATTCTATGCTATGATTATTTACTTCATTCTTGTATCTTCACGCTTTCTGTGAATGTGAGTGATGTAAATGGATTAAATAGGTATTTTAATACATGTTGCTTCGGCTATGATATTATTTGTCATTGCACTTGATTGTGTGTTTTAGTGTGCAGGAATTATATCCCTGGCAGTGGCCTATGGAGTTAGTGATCCAGCTGTTCATATTTTGCCAATGTTGCTCCTATATGGTCGATGTATCCTTATTTAGTTGTTTTATATTAAAACCTTTCGGTGATTAGAAAATCCGAACTCAGTTGCATTATGTGATTAGACCAGTGAACATGTCTGTGCATTTAGAAGTTCACATTCTTCGTGAAAGTGTTAAGTGTTTTTCTGTAATTTTGGGTTTTCGGGTTTTTAATCTTTTGGATTTAATTTCTGGCAGCTTTGCCTTAGGTGAATTTTCATTACGGATAATAACCTATTTTCATTTGGGTTGTTTTGGAGTTTAACTACTCCAGCTAACTATTTTCCATTATCAGCTATTCACTCAAAATGAATAAATATTGAAAAAGTGAATGGATTATTCACTTCTCACATTTTGGAAAATTGAGTTTGGAGAGCAAATTTGGAAATCCTCTTCTGAAGGATTATTGTTTTGCTAGTTGCGGGAGCTGTGAGCGTGGGATCTTTGCGAGGTTTGTCTCGTTGGATTCAGCTCGAGGAGTTCTCGCTTTGCTGACAGTTTCAACAGTTTCGACGGAGTATTTATTTTATTCTACGGGTTTCAATTTTGGCCCTTTTTGCTGTCAGGTAGGGCCTTCCCGTTTTAATGTTTTTTCTCTGTTTCTGCTTCCGTTTCTTGTAGCAATATGTTAGGAGGCTATGAACTAGTATTCCCCTCTGTTTTTATTTGCTAGTTCTGCCCGGTTGGTCGGGTATGAACGTTTTACCTATTTTTGAAATGGGGGTTTGGGTTTTTGGGCCGTTATGCTAGCCGTTTTTGGCATATGGTGTCCGTTTTTTTTTTTTTTTGGATTTTTGGGGTTTTTGAACCCAAAGGCCAAATGGGTTTTAATTTTGGAATTTTTCCAAAATTTGGGGTGTTTACCTCGTTTTGTGTGCCGCCCTATTTTCTCGAGTTTTCTTGGCACATTGTGGTTCGTGAACCTGGATGATCCATTTGGATACCAGTCAGAACACTTTTGCATCTTTTGTTGCATTAGGATGCGTGTAGCATCCATCATCCCGATTATGTTTTCGGTCGATTAACTTTTGTTTGCATTCTCATCCTGTCCTTGTGTATGATCTCTGTGATGGTGGTTTGCCACACACACATATATTGTCGAGTGACCTGCGGGGCTCGATCTTCCATGGTACTTCCGAAAGTTGTGATCATTGGGGTTGGGTTGGGAGTTTGCATGCCTTCGGGCACTCATCGCTGGATGAGCATGGGTAGGGTAGGGTAGCATATGGAGGGGGCTTCTATCTCGCAACCTGGTGACCTTAGTCCCATAGGGTTGGCAGAGGAAGTTTTAAATAAGTGATAATTAAATAAAACATTGGGTGGTAATAAAAATTTAAGATAATAAAAAGTATATGCGGGGCCCTCCGTTGAGGAGTTGAAACGCATGATCCGAGCTTGGGCTTGTCGATGCCAAGCGACTCTCCATGATGTCAGTCCCTATGTAGTAGCCCATTGAGGTGTCTGACTGGGACCTGTAGTTTATGCATTGTCTATGTCTTGGATTCAGTCATCATACTGCTTGGCATGTGTGTTAGCCATGGTTGTTGTTTTGTGTGTGTGTGGTTGGATCATTATCTCCATCAGCATGGCGGGTGTGGACCTACGGGTGCCGCGTGGTTGGGAGGCGTAGCTACCTTCACCACTGCTAGGGACCGGTGTACAGAGACGGTCTATTGTTCTAGCGTGATCGTTGTTGGATGTGTCACTTGGTACTTCGGTATACGGAGTATGCTTCTTGTGATTTATGCTCTCATTATGATGTTATCATGCTTAGATGATGTTATTTTTAACGCTTTCCTCATTATGATGATTAGTATGTGGTAGATGATGTTATCTGATTACAGGGTTATCTTATGTTACTACTAGCATGTTAGATTTCATTACTTATATTGTAGCATGTTTAGTAGTGATGTCCCTATCACGACAGCACCGATGATCTAATCGGTGGCTTGGGATGTTATGCACGGGGGATGGCTAGGGCCCACGATGGTCCTATGACGCCATTGACGATTGGGAGGAACCGCGTACTTAGTTGGTTATTTTTCTCATTGCAATGTTATCTATGTTTTGCGATGTTATTTCAGTTGTCGTGATGTTTCCTTTCTGTACTTTCCCTTCTTTGTTTGATAGATGGTTAGATTTCGTTTTATGTTACTCAATTTTGGTTCGAGTGTTTTGGCCTCGAAATGTGGATCTGGTACTCCCCGGTGTGGAGGTTCTTTTGTCAATTTTTCTCTGTTTTCGAGTTCTGGAAGTGTTTTTACTTTCTATGGGAGACATTTGTTCAGCATTGTGTGACACTGATAAAGTATCGCATGCCCATAGAAAGAATGTCGCACGATACTATAAAGTGTCGCACACATTACTGAAGAAGTGTCGTACGACACTGGAAGAGTGTCGCACGGCTTTATGAGAAATGTCGCGCAATACTTTTCCAGTATCGCATGCCTTCTTGAGAAGTGTCGCACGCAATAAGGGAGAAGTGTCGCCCTCCCTTTGTAAAAAGTGTCGCATGCCTTTTGGAAAAAAACTTGTGCGTGCCAACAGCGGGCACTTTTTGTAGTGTTCTAATCTTTTTGAGAGTTGATCTGGATACCCTTTTGGGCATTCTTCAAGCCTATGTTGTTGCATTTTGAATTCAAGAGGTTTCTTTTGAAATTCAATTTTTGGGTTTCTGTTGTAGTCCTTTGGGGTTTAAAATATATCGAGTTGACGTATATTTAATTCCTTATACTTATGATATATTTTAATATATGCGACGATTCATTTGAGATGGGTTTCAGACCTCTACGAGCTAAGGTGTAGATTCTAGGAAAAATCAGGGCTTCAAAAGTTCAGACTTAGCCAAATTTCAGGGCTTCAGGATTTCAGGCTTATCCAGTTTCCTAGAGTCAGCTTATGTCTTTCAGCTTGGTAGGTCTTTGTGGTTTTCATGATTGTGTTCTAGTTGGTAGTGGCGTTTGGAGATCCGTTGGTGCTTGGTTGTCTTTCTGTCTTCCGTTGCGATCTTTTAGTTTGTGTAGGTGTATCATGTACACTTACACTTGTTTAAAGAAAAAAAATTTGTTCTGACTTGTTTTTCATCCTTGTTTCCAAGGACCTCCGGGTGGGACATTACATCCTTGCTCCCCAGATGTTTGTTTCAACATTTCCAACATGGATATCCCTCTAGGAACATCTCAAAAGCACCCGCAAAAAGTTTTTCAAGAACTAAGTGATGATTATACCTTTGAAATTATCCCTGCTATTAACAACTCCCCTAGTATGCCCTCGATGGAAGTGGATTCCCAATCCAAAAATGAAAACAATCCTAAACTAGATACCATTGTTTCAAAACATAGGGGAAGACCTCTAGGATCTAAGAACAAAGAGTTTGGTAAGAGGTTAAGGGATAGCTCCACTAAGTCTTTACCCTCCGCTAATAAAGTTAGTATTGCGTGCTCTACTCCTTCTAATGTTTTATAATGAATTGTGTATCTTGGAATGTGAGGGGTCTTGAATCCCAAGATTGGAAATTTGTTATTAAGTGTTTCCTTAGTTCTTTTAATTCTATGGATTTTCTCATGGTGCAAGAGGTTAAAACCATCAATTTCTTGCTTGAAACCAACCTTAACTTTGTTAGAGTTTTAGGTGGCTCTACAACACCCCCGGGATCAAATGAAAGACCAAGATAACTTCCACAAGATATTGGCGAGACAATTGCATGAAGATGCAAAAATGTTATTATTGATAATGGAATTGATTGACATCCAATGAATTGATTTGAAATGTACATAATAGGCCTCCTTATATAGGAGAGGCAATAAGAGAGAATGACAAGGAGAAGATAAGCTATCACACACATAAGGTGGAATCACATGTCCATGAAAGGTGGATCATCCTCCATTATGCAATGAAGTATGTGTCATGATGAGGATGATAATGTGATAAGTACACTAAAGGTTGAATGAGATAACAAATATGACCAACCATAGTGGAATTATCCTACATCATGTGTTTAATTGAGGTGCAAACTCCCAAGTATCTCAATCACAAACTAATATGCAATGCATTATCCTAAGTGAGCTTAAGTAAGTGTAACTAGTGAATATTTAATTCCACCAACAAACCCCCCTTAAGTGCAACTTAGGGGAATGCACTTAAGCTCACAATGCAAGATGGGTCCCAGCTACTAGGCCATTTTAGGTACCCATGGACAATATGCAATGCAATACATGAAATATAATCTCTCATAAAGTGAAGAAAGAGAGAAAACGTCATAGAAAAAACCCTCCTCCAAAAAGAGATATGAAAAATAGATGCATGGATGGATGGAGTACTCAAGACCCCCCAAAAATTGTATGCATCATGTATATACAAAGAATGATCCTCCCATAGGAAGGAAATAAGGAGACATGATATCCCTCCATAATGAAGAAGCTCTAATGTAGATGAAGAGTACCTGCAAGAAAAATATAATCCAATGCCTACAAGAAACATGTCTCTCCTTAGGAAGAGATATATACACCAAAAGATGAAGAAGCCACTCCATGAAAAAAGTGAGGAAGGAGGAAGAAGTTCTCCATGTATGCATCTCTGAAGACTAAATAGGTGTCTCCAAGCTCAAAGATTCTGTCACACCATCAAGTTGACCTATGAGATGTAAAAAATCAAGAGAAATGAAGAGTTAGGAAATCTAATCTCCAAAGAAGGTGAAGTATCTCAAAGAGAAACCTCCTCAAATGTATTAACCAAATCTACATTATGAGACTCATCTAAAAGAGCATCCAGGAATTCATCCCACACTACAAGATCTAAAGCATAAAGATCATCCTACTGAATAGTAGAGCTCATGTCTAAAGAAGCAGGAAGTGGAGGAGTAGGAAGTTCAACACTTGTCTCAATAAAAAAATGATTCAAGTGTCCAATGTTCTCCTCATGTGAATTATTCACCCTTGATAAAGGGTTAGATACATCATGAATATCATCATCATTATCAACAAAATGTGTAAAAGAATACAAGTGTGATGTATGATCAACAACTCCCATAGCTATGACATCTCTAGTATCCGTGTCCCTAATATAGACATAATCAAGAGTGAACTCAACAATTTTACCTTGTGCCCCCTGAGTAATTTGGTAAATGGAAAGGATATTAGTGGTCAAGGATGGTACATAAACAACATCACTAAATGTACCCTCTCCCATAGGAGTAGAACCTTTCCCACAAACCTTCATGAATGTATTATTACCCATCAATATAGGTGGAGAAGTACAAGGCTGAATAGAAGAATACATATCCATAGAAAATGTCATATGATGTGATGCACCTAAATCAAGAAGTCATTTACCTTTCTCAGGATGTGTGGAAGCAATGAGTGTATGTCCTTTGCCTTTGGATAATGATGTAGATGCCTAATATGTAGAATAAGGAGCAAAAATTGATGAGGGCAGCAAGATATTATTCTTTTGAAGAATACATGAGTGAGCTCATCAATTTTCTTATGGAAACATTTATGCTCATCATGTCCTAACATTTTGAAATAAGCACATTTATCTCTCTTTCTTCTAGATGTTTCCTCTCTTGAAGAGGACTTGGATTCAATATTATGTTGTAAAGGAAAGTCATCACCTTTGTCATGTTGCTTAGGATCCTTGTATTGTTTGTTTCCCTTTCCTTTGGGAGCCTTTGGAGAGGATTCATTTGTGAACAATGCTTGGTGCTTTGAAGGCTTCAATTTACTCACGTGTGCTAACTTTTCTTGTTCCCTTGTAAGTTGAGCCGCAAATTCATCAAGAGAAGGCATTTTGTATGCACTACCAAGAGCATCCATAGTAGCATAGAATGTGGAAATAAAGATTGAATATTTAGGACCTAGCTTGGAAAGAATAGATAATATCAATTGCTCATCATCTTTAGTAACACCACAATTAGAAAGCTCCAATCTAATGGAATTGAACTTAGAGAAAAATTCTTGTATATTGTCAAAATCATAGGGACTTAGACCTATAAGCTCATTCTCCAATTTGAATTTTCTTATTCCATCAAGTTTATCAAAGATTCCTTCCAATGTTGTCCAGGCATCATGAGGATGTGTGCAGGATGCAATATGATATAACAAATCATTGGAGATGGTAGATCTAAGACAGACAAGTGCTTTATCCCTTTTATCAAACCATTTCCTTCTTTCTACAACACCTGTAGCTTGTTCTAGATCCTATCCAAGAATCATTCTAAGCAATCCAATACTCATCAACTAATTAGAAACCACTTGTTTCTATTTATGATAGTTATATGGAGTGAGCAACTTTTGAAAAATCCATAATAAATCAAATGATGATTGAAATCAATTGATTAACTCCAAATTACTAATTCAATTAAGAAAATTGAAATGCAAGTATTCACCAAGTGCAAATATAGCCAAAAAAAGACCTATTTCTGAAAGTGATATGCCCACTCCAAATCACTGAAATTTGATTATAGATCTAGAAAGTAGAGGAAAAATCATGCACTTTCAAAAAAAATCACACCTAAAAATGCTATCGAATGTGTCCAAATAAAGCCTTGAAAGTTGTGAAAAATGAGATTTGCAATTCTTAAAAAAATTTAGAGATAGGGATCCAAAATCACCTACACCACTATGTAGATTGTAAAATTCTACCTCAAAACAAAATAAAATTACTCAAAAAAAAGAGTCCATATGAGGGATATATCGCTTTTTGAAAATTGTCTCTAAATTTTATTTTTCTAAATTGCTACCATCGCACCTTCAAAAATCAAATGGCTCTAGATTTGGCCTCAGATGTCCAATTTGGATGAAACAAAATTTGATTTAGAGGTTTTTGGACCTCCTCTATATGATGCCAACCTCTGATTTGCACCAGTAAGCTCCAATTTTTACCTATAATAGAAGCTCACAAAATATGACTCCCGAAATTGTGATGTCCAAATTGCCAATCTTGCACCAACAATAAATTAGGCCAAAATTGCACTTCTTGAGAAGAGCTCTTCACACCATGAGAGCTCTTGTCCCATGTTAGAGTTTTAGGTGACTCTACAACACCCCCAAGATCAAATGAAAGACCAAGATAACTTCCACAAGAGATTGGCAAGACAATTGCATGAAGATGCAAAAATACTATTATTGATAATGGACTTGATTGACATCCAATGAATTGAATTGAAATGTGCATAATAGGCTCGCTTATATAGGACAGGTGATAAGAGACAATGATAAGGAGAAGATAAGCTATCACCCACATAAGGTGGAATCACATGTCCACAAAAGGTGGATCATCCTCCATTGTGCAATGATGAGGATGATAATGTGATAAGTACACTAAAGGTGGAATGAGATAACAACTATGACCACCCAAAGTGGAATTCTCCTACACCATGTATTTAATTAAGGTGCGAACTCCCAAGTGTCTCAATCACAAACTACTATGCAATGCATTATCCTAAGTATGCTTAAGTAAGTGTGATTAGTAAATATTTAATTACACCAACAAACTTTATTTGGAGTAATGCTATCAAAATTTTCACTAATTATATTAGAGGCAGAGACAGAACTGCTATCATCATCAACCCCAAGTGGGGAATCTATATTACTGCCAATGGCACCTCACCCTGCCAGAGGACTATCTGGATCACCATTAAACATAATAATAACATCTTTGGCATTTTCTCTATTTATACCCCCAATGAATAAAAAGAGAGGACTAATCTTTGGAAATGGATGACTACCCTCCCTAATATCCCCTGGTTGATTGGAGGAGATTTTAATATGGTTGAGGCCCAGCAAGGTAAGTTTGGAGGTAACCCTTTCATTTGGAAAGATAATGAAAAATTTCATTGGAACAAGTTAATAAATACTAAAATTGTATTTGATCCTTTAGCTGGCAATAAGGCCTCTAATCCTGGGATATGGCACACCTAGTGCAACTTCCAATAGGGCCACTCCTAGATCTACTCCAGACTTGACTATTTTTATGGTTACAAGAATGTATTTTCCTTCCTTCCTGACTACCATAGTCACATTATCCTTGTCACCGCTACTACTCTCTCTTATCACCATCCCATTTTTACCTAGGTCAGCCTCAACTTCACTCCTATTCTCCCTAGGACTATCAACCCCAAATTAATTCTAAATACTAGTCTCCTTCTTGATGAAGATATCCTTATTGCCATCCAAATTATCTGCAATATCAATAAGGTTAACTTTCCTAACATCTCCATGACTAATACATGGAATATCAATCTCCCAACTTGGTTATGTCTCCTTAAGACCATCGGTCAAAAGAATGCTAAAGGTTATAAATTCATCAAAAAAAATCTTTCTTTTGATCTCCAACAGGCTAAGAGAAATGTTTAGAATGACTCATCCAATATTGACCTTGTCTCCTAGGTGATGTCTACTAAGGATGCCTAGAGAAACCATCGAGTTATAATCCATGGTGCTAAAATCAGATCTTATGCTAATTGGATCTAGAATGGGGACCATGGTTCCAAAAAAAAATTAAACCTTCTTAAGAAAAAGCAATCCAACGAGTCTATTGACAAACTCCTTATTGATAACTAGGATATCTCGGATCCTGTTATCATTTTCTAGGCTTTTTCCAATTACTACAGGAGTCTCTTCACCTCTAAGGACTCTAAGGAAGCTACTAATCTTAGGAATAAATGTAGAACTCTTATCCCCAAAAAGTTGGATAATGATGATATTAATATTTTATCCAAGGATATCTCTTTAGATGAGATTGAGAATGTTATCAGGTCTCTCAATAAAGATAAGGCCCCTAGTCCTGATGAGCTGCTTATTGAGTTTTATAAAGCTAGGATTTACTTGACATTTATATGGAAGCCATAGCTAATGGTTCCCTTGGCCCTAAGATTAACGGTGGTATCATTAAACTTCTTCCCAAAGATGTGGACAAAGCTCTCATTAAGAATTGGAGGCCTATCACTCTCCTCAATGTTTCCTATAAAATTTTGGCTAAGGTCTTGGCCCTCATACTTGTTCATATCCTTCCTAAGTTTGTTTGTCCTACCCAAATTAGTTTTTTCAAAGGTAGATATATTTTGGAAAATTTAATCACTAGCTAGGAAGCCATGGATTGGGCTAAATGCTCTCATCAAAACACTGTGATGTTGCTCATGGACCTCAAAAAACCTATGATTGGGTTGAGTGGAATTTTATCATTATGATGCTTGAAGCCTTTGGCTTCCCGACCTTCTTCTCCAAATTGGTTCGAGTTCTTCTTATTGATGTCAATGCCTAAGTGGAGGTTGATGGTTCCCTCTTCAATTCCTTGCCCATTGGTTAGTCTATCAGAGAAGGATGTCCTCTTTCCCCCATGTTGTTTGTCATAGCTTCTGAAACCCTTCACTATATCCTCAAGGACAATATGCTTTCCCCTAATGTTAGAGACATTTATCTTCCTAGCAATGATGAGCTTATTAACTGTCAATTTGCTAATGACACTACCTTATTTTTTAACTCTCTAACAACAACCTTGATACCTTGCAAAAGAAGATTAATATGTTCTACTCTACTTTTGGTGTTGGTATCTCCTAGTCCAAATCTATTTGCCTTCGGTGGGAAGAGCAACCTCAAAACTGGTTCGGTCAGTATAATTTCCAATGGGGCAGACCTGGTAAGATTGTTAGGTACTTAGGTATCCCCTTCTCTGTTGAGCCTTCCCTCAAAGACATGTGGTCCTGGATTAAGCAAAAAATTGACAAAAAGCTAAATAAGTGGCATAACATATCTTTGTCTCTTCTGGTAGGTCTATCAAAAAATGTTGTCTTCTTACAGCATTTACTACTCCTCTAGTTGGATGTTTAGCAATTATCAAATTTTGGAAATTCAAAAGGCCATCAGGAACTTCCTCTAGTTGGATGGTAAAGGCAATAGAAAAATGTATGTGGTCAAATGGGACTAGTGCCATATTGACAAACTCCTGGGGGGGTTGGGGCTTAAAGACCTTAAAACTCAAGATATTGCTTTATTCGCCAAATAGATCTTTCATGCTATGGATGGGAATGATCCATGGAAAGTGTTAGTTAGGTATAATTTTGAAAGAGGCTTTCCTAAAAAATTTAGATCTTGGAAAAACCTCCCATTTTGTGACTTAATTGTTGGCAACTTCCCTATCACTGTCCAAGGCTCTGATGTTTTTAGATCCATTTAGAAAGCTTGGGACCATGTTAGGATGTTTATCACCAATAAGTAATTCCATGATTCCAAGCATATGTATGGTGAAATGTCCATTTGGTGGAACTTGCACCTAGCTAATAAACTCCTAGCCTGCTCCTAAGGATGTTTTTCTAGGTTCTGGGCTAAACTAGGGATCTCCTAGCTTATTGATCTTTTCAAAAATAATAAACTCATCATTTTGGATGAGATCAAGAATAGATTCAATATTGTGGATTTCCAAAAGAAGATTTACATTATGATTGTCAAGGTTGCTAAGGACTTACATGCTGACTATCATGTGGACTCTCACAGATACTTGAGGTGTAAATGGTCAGATGGGGTCATTATGGCTAATCTCAAAGCCACAAATATATATAAAATCATTGATCATAATGAGAATATTATTAATCATATCAATTCTATTTGGTACTCTTCTCTTGATGATGTGTCTTGGAAAAAGTATTTTGATAGTTTGTGGAAAGGGCATGTTGAACCTAAAATCAAATGTTTTAAGTGGTTGATTCTGCTTGATAGACTCCCTATTAGAAAAGATGGTAGTACTACTGATATTTGCAACCTTTGCAGGCTTCCTGAAATTGGTAGACATATCCTCTTTGATTGCATATTTGCTAAAGAAATATGGAACATGTTTAGTATTTGTTATCCTTTAAATGTGAGTATTCTAGAAATTGTCACTGGTCATATTGATGGGCTTAAAAAGGATGCTAATCTATTTTGGAATATGTTGTCTTCTAACATCCTCTGGTAGATTTGGAAATGCAAGAGTGAAAAAAGGTATCAAAGTAACCCTAGAGCGCTCACTAAGTTTTTTTGAAAACTCACATTCTTCAAAATCTTTCTATAGGTCCACACTACAATGATGATGGAGAAGGACAAGATGAAGAGGTTCTTGAAGGATGGACACATCACTTTCTTTGTTTATGAGTTGAAGCATGGTTGCACATGGAGGACCTTCAATGACCTTCAAATGTTTGAACAAACTTGCAAAAGGTTGGAAAAAGAAATCAGGAAGAACATTAACTCCAGGAAAGATGAGCTCTTCATGCTTACACAAATCCAAGAATGAAAGAACATAGTTTGGATTGAGGGTCCTCTTGGTTGGACTACTTGGGTTGATACCCATTATGATGTCTTACATTAAGCTTCTTCCTTAGCTTCTTCTTTCTTGTTTACTATGTATACTTGATACTTTAAGTTCATGGTGAGTTCAGGCCTCTTTTTTTGATACTCTCGACAGTTTCTGATGTTTCTTTTTTGACCTGTCGATATATAATATAAAAAAATCTTAATTTTAATTTTATTTGTAAATATATTGCAAT
The DNA here is from genome assembly GCA_028749045.1 of Cupressus sempervirens. Taxonomy (NCBI): domain Eukaryota; kingdom Viridiplantae; phylum Streptophyta; class Pinopsida; order Cupressales; family Cupressaceae; genus Cupressus; species Cupressus sempervirens. The sequence continues at coordinate 438,308,152 of CM053785.1, forward strand.
ATAGATCATATGTTACTATTATATTATAAAGAAACTATAATATCAAAATAATAATATTTTTATAAAAAATAATATATAATAATATTTCTTAAAATGTTATATAATATAAAAGTATATATTATTGTTTTAACATTTTTAATTGAATGATAATAATAACATTTAAAAAATATATAATATTAGAAGTATAAAAATCTAAACTAAAATAAGTACATTTGAAATTATTAAACATTAATAAATCATTAATCAAAAAAATATCTTGTGTTATGTTTTTAAATCTATGAAATGCAACCCATATAAGAGTGAAATAGAAACTTAAACTTAACCCATGAAATGCATTAAAGTTTGACATTTACAAAGTGTTTCTATATTGTCATTTTGTTGAGGAGACAAGAGCTCTCTAGGAGCTAGAGTCCCTGCCTTTTGTTGAAATGAAGGTTAGGCTTTTTCTATAGTTTAAGCATAGGGACAAAATAGAGTAATTTAACCTTGCAACAAGCTTTACTATTAAATGTGCTTGAGTTGGAGCATTATTTAGGTGGTAGACCTTGATAAAAACAAAATAATTCATAATATTCTATTCATTATCATTAGAGATTGGTACTTGTCTCATTAGAGATTGCTACTTGTTAACCAGTACTCATGATTGGTAATTAATATGTTCAAACAATGAACTTTTTAAATAAAATATAATATCTTGTAACTATATTTTAAATCTAACTATCCAAATATTTAAAATCATTTTTATCAATGACAATACAATACAAAAATAAAATAAATGATACATGCCAAGTTAATCATCATAATAGAAGCTATGCAAATAAAATGATTTATAAATCTTAACTATAGTACAAGATGGGGTAAATAATAGGATAAAACTTATTATTTTTATACAAATTTGGTACAAATAATTAATTTTCTGTATAATATACAATCAAGAAGAATATAAAAGTTAAAAAAATGAATATAAACAATATGTTTAAATTAATTAAATAAATTAAACAATTAAAGTTTAAGATTTTACTCAAATACAATCACTTCATTAAATTAATATTCTTTAAAATAATTATTTTTATATAAAATAGTTAAAATATAGTAATTTAATATTTAAAAAATTAATTAAATGATTATATAAGTGAAAAAGTATAATTTCTATACATCTTCATTCTACTATTAACAAGTGCCATATAATGACTTAGTACTTTTGTAAAAAATTAATTTGTAAAATATAATATTAAAAATACAATATTAAAATCGTAAAGAGTTAAAATGATTCAACCAATCAAATCACTCGAAAAATCACAATGTATCACAATAGAAAATTTAATAATGGTCACATAAAATCCATCAGTAGCACCAATGGCCACAACTAATTCCCAAAAGTAACTATGATTTTTTAAATCTCAAAAAACTAGGCAACAAATTTCTTTATTCCTATTCTTATGAAATAGTGCTAAACCAGCAATTGAATTTTTAAAATAATTTAATGTCATATTTGAAATATTTAAATATAATTTTTACATTCTATATTTTTTGAATTATAATTATACTTTAATATAAATATAATATTTTGATTTTATATTTCTCTTAAATTATGCCTATTTAGCTTGGCTTACTAAAGACTTTGTTAAATTTAGATAGATTAATGTTTTTTTTAATGTGTTGATTTTACAAGTTACATGAAAACACTTTACTCTATATTTCAAATCCTAGATTTTCCAATTATTTGATTTTCTTTTCATAATTAGTAACATTTTTTTAATATTTTCAAGAAGGTTATATAGTGTCCATTGAGACTAATTGAATGATATTAAACACACAGTTAATGCTCAAAAGCCCTTTCTATTCAGACGAGACACTGTAAAAAACCCTCTGATTACTGCAAAAATCTCAATGCCTCTGTATATTTTTAAGGACACATGGGCATTTGAAATACTAGTCAAAATGCATAAAAGAAACAAACATTCAAAAATCAGGCTTATGAACTTTTAACAAGATTCCTTAATAGCAGGAATTGACAAACAAAATTGGCAGTCATAAAGCCAAATTTCACATCCTCCTCCATCAATGACGCAACCTGAATGAAGTGGGTGTTTTAATATAGAACATGACTCCTACACTCGGTGTCTCCATTCACACCACTCTTTCTCTGCAAATTTATGCCACCTATATTTTGGGATGATATTAGAAGGCAAATATATTAGGAGGTGTACAAGTTATTTTACATTTGCAGTCAGAAAGTGTGATGACAATCAACTCTTCTTCTTTTTTAAATAGCCGAATTAACAAGTTCAACTGGAGTTCTTATTCCCATTTTAGGGTTTTGTTGAAGAATACAAGAACTTTCTAGATATCTTATTTTTGATATTTTCTAGATTGAAAAAATAGTTATATCTCCAGAAAAATTAAGATTAGTCAATGAGAAAAGAGTGATAAAGGATTAAAAATTATTCTAAAAATAAAACTATTTTCAACTTTACAAATTGAATAGGTTTGGTTATAAAATTAATTAGAAAATTTTCACTTTTAAGTTTATTAATTGTCAAAGTATAAATTACAATTATAAAATATTAGATTTATTAGACTTAAAAGTAAAATGTAAGAATTGATTAAAAATTTAGAAATATATTTATACATAAAAACTTTGAAAATATTGAAATTTTTAGTTATATATAAAATAAGGTTGTTTATCTAAGTTTATGAATTAATTATATTTTTTAGTTGAAGTTTTAGTCTTATGATTGGCCTCTTGAATTAAGCACCATTTGGACAAGACTTGACCTAGCTGACTTGTGAGACATTCAACTTTGCTACTAGACTAAAGAGCCTTTTATCCAATTAATCTTTTTAAATTATTAATTATTAATTCAACAAAACTTTTAAACAATTTCATTTCAGATTAAGGGACGCAAGTGTCAAATTCCTGCCTATAGTGAGATGTCTTTGAGGGTAGGAAATGGTGAAGATTGAATATCGAGAGTAATATAAGATTTCAACTATGAATATATTTTTCTTGAAAAAAATTATAAGTTAATGAGAGGAATTTGTGATGTGCCTCACATATCATAGGGAAAAGTTTAGTTTTAGGTTTAAAAAATAACAAACATTTAGTTTAAAATTAGTAAGTTACATGCTTCTTAAAAATTTTGAATAATTCACTTTAGCAAGGCATGGACATAGATTTTTTATTACATTATATTATGTCCAATTTGAATAATATATTGTTTCCATATGACTACCTTCTTGTTTTTAAATATATAACTTTTAATCTAATTTTTAAATTTAATGAGCATTACAAGAGGAAGATTTCCACAACTTTAGTAATTAATATATACCTATTGTAAATTTATATTCAGATTAATATAAATATTTTAATATATTTATAAAATTAATTGTTAAAATAAAACTAAGTTTAAAATTTAAGCACAAAAGTCAAATAATATTTTTAACTTTGAGTAACATGGCGAGAAAAGTAGGACATTGTGAAAACAATTTTCGCACAATTTAGAAACCCTTCCACGATAGAGGTGATATACAAAAACAAAGCTATCTGAACTTAACACCAAAGGAACTAAGAGGAAGGTAGGTGCACCCCTGCATTCCAGTCAGTAACAAATTCCAAGCACTCGTAGATGGCGATCAAAAGGAAAACTCATTCAGAGACATGGTTAAAATACACGATGTCAAGAAAATAGGAGAAACTAGCATGTCCAAAACCAGGCCCCTTCATCAATCAAAGGGAAGCAATTCTATCCAGGTCAGAAATCAGTATGATGCACCTGCCAAGATCCAGGAGTATCAACAAAATTACAGAACATCCAAAAAATCAAATGGATTTGAAACCCTAATTCGGCTTCACACAGAATGCAATGTGGTCATTCGCAAGACTTAGAATAGCATGAATGAACATGAATGGAAGACCATTGTAAATAGAAGGAAGCTTAGGCAAAAAAGTAGAAATCAAAATTCAAAAACCTTATAAAGGGAGCAAAAGATTAAACCAGAGGCTAAAACATCAAGAGGTTTTTTTCAACAAAACCAAATACCCTAGCAGAGAAAAACAAAAAACTACATTGAAGCAAATCCAATACAATAAGAGTTCAAACCAGCTCAGCTGGATATCCAAGGCCAAAAATATACATATTGGCCCTTCTCTACCACAAATACATGCCCCAAAAGATAGACAGGAAACATGCATTACTATATCAAAATATCTAGATTTGGTTCAAAAGGAAACTAAAGCACGGTCTTGGTCGGCATATATTCCACCCCATTAGAAGATGCAAAATACATCAAGTAAACTGAGTGATGAAAGAAACCCCAATCAAAGCAACTCTATGGAAAGAGACAATGCTAACACTATAATCATCAGTGATGCATACAATGAAGCACAATGCAAGGAATGCACAAAGAAAGGTATTTATGCATATTGGCATGGTCCAGCCAAATATTGATCCAATCTAAAATGGAACTTAGCCAATATCAGTGCAACAAAGGTAAGTAATATAATATCCTAGACTAAGCATTATTGGTTTTTGCAATGTCAAGATATAGATTCTAGAAATAAACTTTTAGAATTATCCAATTGCTATTACAAAGGGCATCATATAGATTTTATAGCATGGAAGCCAAACTTTAATGAAAATTATAAAGATCATAAACAGGCAATCAAATGGATGGAATGTGTAAACACACCATCAGAATAAAATGAAAACCACATCATTAAAAGAATAGGCCAATCTTTGGGAACTCTGATAGGATTTGAATCAAGTAAATACAAAACAAGCAAAATAAGATTTCTAGTTAAAACGAATCAAAAAGATTCCATAAACAAGAAAATCATAACAAATAGATCAATATATAATCTAAAATTCACTAAACATATAGGAGAAATCAATAATATTATAGGAACAGACTTTAACAACACTACTATCAAAAATAACATTAGGAAAATACAAAGGACAGGTAGGAAAAAGGAAAAATAAATGGAGATAAACAGGGCAAAAAGAATACCAGAGAAGGATAGAAATAAAGAAATGGAGAAAAAAGAGATAGACCAAGGGACTCAAACAAAGTATTTAGAAAAGGAAAAAGAGGTAGAATACAGATGGTTGACAAACTCAGATTATCAACATTCACTAGAAAAATATAGAAATTGTAAGGACTGCAAAATAGAGGACTCATTAGATCATATGGAGAGCAATGTCAAAAAACTTAAGATGCTTATTCATGAGATTTTGCTACTACAAAATTGTCTGGAAGATCAATGGATCATAACAAAAGCTAATCATACAATTCACAAAGGTAAGGAAATTTAGAAGATTGATACAAAGGAGGAAATACCAAACAATAGCTATAAACAATTTATCCCAATAAAGGAAGAGATTTGTAATGATCATTCAGAAATTGGGATTTGCAGAGAAATTGTACCAAAGCAAGAAATAAATCAAGAACAAGACCAAACTCTAAAGAAGATAGTACAGAGTCCAAATATCCCACTAGCAGACTTAGCACAATGGAGCAACATAACTATTAGGAAAAAAGAAAAAAATAAGAGCTATAAGTTCTAGAAGACACCAAGTAATGGAAGGATATGTTCGATCAAGACAAAGAGGAATCAAGGAAGGAGACAACTACAGGAACAATGGATCCATAATTAATAGGAATAGATTAATAAGAAAATAAGCAGACAAAAAGAAAAGCAGGTAAATCGAGAAGAAGAAATATGGCAAGATTATGGACCTTTGGTGGAAAGCACCACTAAGAAGAATGAAACCATAGAAAAATATTGGAGGAAGAAGGACAAGATCTAAAAGTAGAAGAGGATCAAAATAGTAACCAACTTATCAAAGAAATTCTAGCAGAGGACAAATAGATAATAGAAGAATCATATATTGCACAAAGTGTAACCAATCAAGTAAATATGGAAAGCTTGGGTATAGCAATGAATTAGGAAGGCATAAAGACACCCATTTGTGGGAAACTAAAACAAAAACAAGGACGAAAATCATTGAAAGAATTGAGGGAAGCAACAAGATAAGCAAAAGAACAAACTAAAATTATAGAAATCCTACTACGTGGGAAGGGGAAGAACCTTCCCAAGGATCAATGAAAATCACTAAATGGAATGCTAGGGGCCTAAATGCCCCTAGCAAGAAATGCTTACTAAATTGTAACCTTACACTATTTGATTCAAAAATTATCCTAATTCAAGAAACTAAGTTAAACAAAGAAGAAGGCATAAAATTACGTCAGAAACTTGGAACATGGAAATCTAAGTTTAAACCATCACAGGGGGCCTCAAGAGGACTGGGAATTATATGGAATACCTGGAAAGTCAACATAGAAAACATATCTATCCATACTAATTGGATGGGAAGCAGAGTTACCAGTACAAAGTCAAATATTCAGTTGACAGTAATAAATGTCTATGGCCCTACTCAAACAATAGATAAATCAACAGTTGAGAATGAGATTAATTCATTCATTAATACAATACTGAATGAGAACATCATCATAGGGGGAGACTTCAATGTAATACTAAAGAAAGATGGAAAATATGGTGGGATAAAAATAGTAACCAGAGCTATAGATGATTTCAGAGAATGGATAGGGAAGAACCCTCTAATAGATATCCCCACCAAAAATGGAACATACACTTGGAATAATAGAAGGAAAGGTTTTTGTTATATTGCAAAAAGACTGGACAATTTTTTCTTCAAGGGAGAGCTAAGTAATCTAGGCAAAGAGATCAATGCAGAAATTCTACCAATGGTAGGTTTAGATCACTTCCCCGTTAAAATGGAAATTAAAGAATTGGTTAAACCTAGCAGGAACCCATTCAAATGTGAAAAGATGTGGTTTATGGATAAGACTTTAATGGAATAGATAAAAAAGTGGTGGCAAGAGGAATATTTTCAAGGATCTAAAATGTTTTGTTTTCTATCCAAATTAAAAAGCATAAAAGAAAATATATTAAAATGGAACAAAACACAATTTAATAACACATTTAAAGAAAAATTAGATATAGAAGAGAAATTAGACAAACTAAACAAAGAAATTATGAAAACAGGAATGAATAATGAAACATATCAACTAGAAAAAGAATACCTTCTAAAACAAGAAGAAATTCTAGCAAAAGAAGAGATATACTAGAAGCAAAAATCAAGAGAGAAATGGCTAATAGAAGGCAATCATAATACAAAGTTCTTCCATAACAACACACCATATAATAGAGCATGCAATAATATATCAAAAATTAAAAATTTGCAAGGTGAATATATAGAAACTCCAGACAAAATAGCAAAAATTTTTGTTGACTATTTTAAAGATATGCTCAATAATTATGATACTTCAAACATATCTAAAAAAGAAATGTAAAAAACTATACCTAAGTTGATTATAGTAGAAGACAACAAAACACTAAATAAGCCTTTTACACTACAAGAAATCAAAATGGCTCTCTTCAATATTAACCTTGATAAATCACTCGGATCTAATGGATTCCAAGCATTCTTCTTTCAAAAATGTTGGGATATTTTAAGAGAAGATTTATGAAAAGCATTGGAAGCCTCTAGGAATGGAGGGTCCCTTTTATCAGAAATAAATCATACCTTCCTAACGCTTTTACCCAAGAAAATCAAAAGCAAAGAACCAGGTGACTTTAGACCCATTGCATTATGCAATACAATATATAAAGTGTTTTCAAAAGCTCTAGCTAACTATCTCAAAAAACATCTCCCCAAATTAATATCAAAAGAACAAACAGGGTTTGTACAAGGAAGATCCATCCTAAACGAAATCTCTATCATCCAAGAAACAATCCACTCAACAAACAAAAATAATGAAGCATGCATGTTATTAAGGTTAGAAATACAAAAAGATTATGACAAAGTAGACTAGAGATTCCTATGCAAAACACTCAAAGCCTTTGGGTTTTCAAAACAATGGATAAACATCATTTTTCAATGCATATCCACTCCGAATATCAACAAAACTCCAGAAGGATTCTTTAGCATTTCTAGGGGGATCCAACAAGGAGACCCCATCTCTCCATTTCTCTTCATCATCATGGCATAATCCTTTGGAAGGGCAATCAAAACAACGCAACTTAACAACAAAATCAAAGGAATTAAGGTCACCAACAATGTGGAAAATACTACTCATCAGCAGTTTGTTGATGATATAATATTAGCCAGATTTAGTACGAAGAATGAAGCAGATCACATCCAAAAAATCTTGGAAATCTATACAAAAGCCTCAAGCCAAAGAATTAATGCAAAAAAATCAAAAATCTTCTTCTTAAATACATCAACTAAAAGAGAAAAATTTATATGTAACAAACTACGATTTAAAAAGGGCACCTATCCATTTAAATATCTAGGAATATTCCTGGATAAAGGCAGGAAGAACAGTCCAGGATGGGATCAAACCTTAGGGAAAATTGACAATCAGACTAAGGCTTGGAAAGGTAGATGGTTGACCAAGGCTAGGAGAACAACAAAAATTAAAGTCGTTCTATTAGCTATTCCCACCTATCAACTTTCATGCTCACAATTACCAAAGAATGTGAACAAAAAAATTGAAAAGAAAGTACGAGATTTCTTTTGGAATGGCATAGAAGATAAAAAGAAGGCAACTTTAATTAGTTGGGAAAAAATATGTAGGCCTAAAGAAGTAGGAGGTCTAGGAATCAAAAACCTAGACTGACAAAATGAAGCTTTAAGAGCTAAACAAGTATGGAGAATGTATCAAGAACAACATAGCAAATGGGCCAAAATATTATATAACAAATATCTTAATGCATCTGATAGTACCTCACTCTTCAAAACTAGGATGCCTCCTAAGGTCTCAGCAGCTTGGAATTTTCTGATGAAGTGTCGGCCCCTTATAACCAAATTTATGACATGGGACATAGGGAGAGGTGAGAAAGCACTATTCTGGGAAGATTCATGGAATGGGTATCCTCCCCTTGATCATATTGAGGTAACCCTTACCACTAAAACACATTTAAAATCAGTTTGGGGCTCTAAAGTAAAAGACAACATACAAGTAATACAATTCGATGAAGGAAAATCCTAGGAATGGAAATCCTTTGCCAACTATGGTCTCAACCAGGCAGACTGAGATATTTTAGAAAATATCCTTAAAAATCATCTAATCATAGTTAAAAATAGGGAGGATAGACTTATATGGGCAACTTCTAAGGATGGGATATATAAAGTTAAAGAAGGCTATAAACAAATTATCAGCTCTCAAAGGTGGGAAGCAATAAAAATCCCAATAAACCTTTGTTGGGATCCAGTAGAGCTTCCTAAAGTAGGCATTTTTATATGGTTAGCCATCCCAAAAAGAATCCTAACATCAGATAGAATCTAAAAGATGGGATTTGAAGGCCCATCAAGATGTATGCTTTGTAAAGAAGACTCAAAAAATGTAGAGCATCTTTTATACCAATGTAAATATGCACAAGAATGTTGATTATGGCTCAAAGCTATACACAACTGGACAACTCCCTTACCAAAAAAGTGGGATGATCACTTGATTGGATGGCCAAAAATATAATCAAGTGAGTTTATGGAAAACTTTGGAATATCACTCCAGCAATCTTAACCTGAGAAATATGGAAAGAATGAAATAGATGTATATCTCAAGATAAAGAACTCAACTCACAATCCCTTGTAGCAAAATTGAGGCCACCACAATGGAAGTAATAAATAGCAATCTAAGGAAAAACTCAAAAGAAGAAGGTTCATTCACAGAATGAGATGCAGAGATTAGAAAACAATGGTCTCACCTTATTAACCTGCTTCTCACATATAAAAAGAAAAATAATGTAGCCAGAAAAGAATGCAAATGGGAACCTTCGCCAACAGGATAGAAGAAACTGAATTTTGATGGGGCTTCCAAAGGCAACCCCAAAAGGGCAGGAATAAGATGCATAATTAGGGAAGAAACAAGGAACTGGTTAGTAAAAAGAGCAAAGCCTCTAGATATAACAATGAATAACATGGCTAAACTAGAAGTAGCAGAAGGACTTAAAATTTGTATCAACCTAAGCATTAAAAAAATCATAATCAAAGGAGACTCAAATAATATTAAACACACTCAAGAAAGTGGAAACTCCAAATTGGATATTAAATTCCAGATTAGAAAGAACTTTAAATCTACTAGAAGAATTTGAAGAGGTAAGGTTTTCACATATATTCAGAGAAGGCAATTCATAAGTAGACAGCCTAGCAAACAAAGGTACAAACAAAGAAAATCTTCTAATATTTGATCATAGCTAGCTCAAGATAATTATTCCTAGATGTCATTATATTTCTACCACACTATTAGACTTATGGGTTCATGATTTTCCTAATAAACACAAAATCAGGCACACGTATCAGCGCTTAATGATAATCTTTTCCCCAGTTTACAAGTATCACTTTAATTATGAATTCGAGTGGGGCAATCTAGAAAATTTAGGGAGATGGAATCATCTTAATCTTTTCTAGACACTTCCCCCTGAGATCTTTATCAATGAAGTTAGGCTTTGACTCTCCCATTCTACCCTGTACTTTTAGTCTATGTGTAAATCCCTACCTATGGATACTAACATCTGCTTGTATCATGCCCATGAAAATTGCACTATGGCCTTTTTGGTCCGATTAAACCAAAAAGATGGAATAAGATTTGCAAGCCAATAGAGGATATGAGTAGAGTAGTAGTTAGTATGGTTTTGGGGGAAGGGGATTTTAATTATGAATACTTGTGGCGAACCAATAGTGACATCTTGGGGCTATGGGTAGGATGTCTAGCCAAGGCTGGTGTAGAAAAGTGGGATATTGTCAAACTAAGCTACGACATTTTTGATTCATGCCGGTTGATAAGTCTAGAGATAGTTGTGGCCAATATCAATACTAACCCTAAAAATTCATTTGCATGAAGCTTATATGGAATACGAAATAGGTATCCTCAAACTCGCTAGGAATCCTAGGCGCCCGTGCTTGGTTATAAGAGACAACATTCTCTTCTTTAGAGAATGGTCGAGGATGGAAGCAAGCATCCAATTCTTGTTGAGATGGAGAGGAATCATAGAGGACCCTGATAGAGAATGGCTTATGAATTATCTACGGGCATTTGATGTTTATATCCATCTGGAGGCAGACCTTTTGAACATGGAAGCAGTGGAGTTTTGCCTCCCAAACTTTGACAAGTCTATCAGAGCAAGGAACGCCTATGAATTCTCACCAGGCTCGAAGGCCCAAAACCTCCATGATGTCTTAGAGCTCATAGGCATCATGGTTTTCAAAAAGCAATATTAAGGAATTAGCCTAGATCTCAGGTAATTTTTTATGTTTAGCTTTGGTCTTTTCTAAGTCTCGATTGTAGCCCCTATGTAATTAAGTCAAGATTTTAGTTTTAGTCTGGTTGCATTTTCCCTAAGCAACCTATAGTATACATAAAATGAATGATGTAACACTGCATTTTTTAAGTAGTCTATATAGTATACATTATACAAAATCCACCTGGTTTTTGATTTGGTCAATTAGCATCACTTGTAAATATGGCCTAGATTAATATAATATACTCTTTTAGTTATAATGTATCAATCTCAAACAAATTCGACTTGGAATTATGGCTTTGGCATCGTTGACGACTTTGAAACTTGTCCTTTTATTTTCCTAAGTTTATTGACTTTTGTTAGTTCAATCAATCTTTCATTTTAAGCTAACCCCAAACTAGGCAAATTAATTACAGACTATAGTATACGAACTATTTGTATATGTCAATAACCTTGAGGATATATGAATTTTAACAAGCATTTTATTCAACAACGGTTAATTAAGGATTAAAAACAAAAATATGCTCCTAACCAATTTAACAATTCATCTATATCTTTCTCCCACTCTGACTATCATTAATTCTAAATACCAACAAAAGGATGATTAATAGACTTTCCACCTTCTGATCTTTGGTTTACTATCCAAATTTAATTATGGTTTTATTATTTTCTGACGCCTAACTCTAGTTGGTGGTTAGTTTGTGTTGTCCCTTTTTTTCAAGTTATCCCCTACTTATTGAAGGAATTGTGATTAGATCTCTTTTGTTCCCCTCTTTTATTTCAAATGTAATGGCTTATTAAAACTTTTCTTAATGTTTATTTCATTGGGGTATGCTCCTTTCACTTATGTATAATAAAGGACACTTGTCCCGAGCTAGACTGGAGGTTTTCTTTCTCCGTTCTTTCCTATCAATGCCCGTCAGAATGGAGATTCTTGTAAATTTGCTTTTGATCTAATATAATATAAGGCTCAAACCGTTTACTGATAAAAAATAAACTATTAAATTGAATATTGAATTTAAAATAACGGAATGTTGATGGTACTCAATTATATTTATTAAAAAATATTAATGCTAAAACTTGGATTGTAAATTGACAATTCAAATAAAATTGTAAAAAGTGGATTCTTAACTCATTTAAATTATAGAACTAATAAAATTATAAAAGAAAAAATAAATTATAAAATTTATTTTAATATAAATAAATATATATATTTAATAGAATATGGACGAATATTGCTCACCACTGAGGTTGTCGCGTGGCAGAAGGGACATGAAGCGGACAGAAAAATTTAATCCATTGCATTCATCATTGTTAAATCTGTGGTTCAGAGAATTCTTTTTGTTTACACAGAATTCACCTACCTGAATATTGGTCTCTATTCCATTGATAACTTTTGAATCGTCTTCTTCGACTCATTTATTTTTAAATTTACTTCACTCTGCAATCCACCCATTAAATACTTTCATGCAGTTGTCATTATATAATTTAGTTGTAAGGTTTGTTTTCACTTCATTTGATTACTTGACTGCAGACTGTAACCAATATTTTTCTCTGATCTATTTATCATCATTAAATCTAGTTTCCAGAATTGTTTTTGATTCATACATAATTTACCTGATTGCCTTCTTTGGGCTCTTGCATTGACTATATGACCAATTTTTTGACAACATATTTTTATGACTAATATTTTTAACAACATTTTATCTTTATATATCTTTTAGTGCAGGAAAAGGGCAGATTAGCATTTGTATTAAATACTCAATGTCCTAAAAACAGGGGAGAATATTCACTAGAACCAATAACAATTTCTTAATATTTGAGGGTGTGCAAGAATTAAACCCCATTATAAAACATGTCCAAAATCTTTGGTTCTTCCATATTTTATCACAGGGACTCCATCCTTAGGGTTCGTTTGGTTCCTGGAATACGACAGGAATTGGCTTTTTCAAAACTCGGATTTGAAAATTTGTGTTTCAAAATTCGCAAAATGGAATTAGCATACGGGACTTCCAATTTTGCCTCAAAACCAGGGTTTCCAACTTCATTAAAAAATTAGGAATTGAAAATCAAAACCTGATTTTGTTTTTAAGGAGTGTAAAAACAATAGATTGGACTACTTTTTGAAATTTGCCTTCAACTCCAAGCTTACTTACTTCACATGCATCTTCCGAATGAAACAAATGGTTTCAGAAAATCCCAAAAATCGGAATGAAGATATACAAAACTTTAATTTGACTAAACCAAAGTTTGTAGAAATCCAATTTTTTTTAATTCCACGAACCAAACATAGGTGGAGACATGGTCGAGAGTGTATTGATGGCTACAATATCTATGTCTTTACCTTTACTGTAAAAGGAATGGGTATCTGTTCCTGGTGATGAGTAAATGGGTGGGGAATGTGCGAGTCTAGTTCGGGCATTGCCATTGCCAGGTCTTCAAACTAATATCTACAGGTTCCCCTGCTGCTGCATCTTTCAAGAAGTAAATAATAACTATGAACTTCCAAATTTTCTTCAACATGCTCGACTGCTCGGCTGCATCTTTCAATGAAAATTGTGGATTCTAGCTTCTTCCGGCAAAGAACAATAATCCTTTTTTCCAACATCTCCTTGACTGAATGGTCTACATTTAATATTAGATTTAACCACTTCTGGGATTATAACACCAGGCATTGGCTCATTTTGCCACTACGCTCCCTCATTTTCCCTACTGTGGACGTCAGCATATGCAAGGAGTGCAGCACCTCAAGTTCATCCGCGACCTCTACTTAAGAATGCAAATACCTTCCATTTTCGATGAATATGTTGAATTAACTGCAGATTCGGAGATGATGCAGCTGGCCCTAAATCAGGTCACGCCTTTCATCAGTTTCTCTCACCTGACGATGAAACAACCCATGCTAGAAGCCATTAATGACCACAAAGGTTCGATTCACATTGTTAACCTAAATATTATGCCAGTCGCCGTTTACGTAGGCTTTGGCGGAGCGGCCCGGCGGACCACCAAGCCTGATGAAAATCAACCCCTGGATTCCAAATTTGCTCAGACCCTACGTCTTCCTTTCGAGTTCGTCTCTCTTCCTCGGCAACATAATTTCTTCCCCTGATGAAGCCCTAGCCGTGAATTGTGCCCTTTAGAAGTTTAATGCGTTTGAGTTTCTTTTGTTTTAGGAATAAAACGATTATAAGACGAGGGCCATGGATGAATCAGAAAATGTGCAATTTAAATTAATTACCAAGTGCTTAAATTCACAGTTGTCTTCAGGGGAAATTGTGATGAAAATCCTGTGATTCATTTTGCTGGATATGATTGAGCAATGGTATGTTAAATATCATAAAATGGATATCTAAATTGTGTCGGCACTCGGCAGTGATGACTATAGAAAATGCGAGGGGCAGGTGCAAAGACAAATTTTATAGCCTTTTCCCACATCCTCTTCACCTGTGTCAAAATGGAAGTGGATGTTTGATTTTTGGCATAAGCTTTTGGACTTGATTTTCTTACAACAATCTTCTTGCTTGTGATGATTTGTCCCCTGTGCATGCATGTAGGCCTTTGTCTGAGTGGACGACACCCTTCTAGCTGGGTAATAAAGTGCCCGCCTCTACTTATCCTGGCTTATTCCCTGTTCAGAGATGACGTCTCTCTCGGTTTTGAGTCTCCTTGGGTTGCGATTGAGAGCGATCCATGACACCCTCTCAGAGCTACCTCTCTCTGGTATGTCTGCACTTTTTGACCTGTAATGGCGGCTGCAAACAGATAAAAAATAACCATAACCATGGTCTGTAAGCGGGAAGCTTATCAGCGTTACCATTCAGAAAGTACTGGCAAACATCCGGACAGAACTGGAGATCTGGAGATTTCTAGATTTAAAGCTGTTACATTTCTATAATTTTAAGTAAAATTATTAGACTGTAGACTCTTATTTTCTTTGATTTTTTTATCTTATTGCCTTTACCAATGATTGCCAATGAAAAATAAGATAATTCATGTTTTCTAATTATTGAAAATAAATGTTAATAACCAACTATACAAATTTTGTGCAATAGAATGTAATACTCAATTCTGATTCGTTGGTCAAATTGGTCAAATTAAAATATTGGAATTAAGTTTGCCCTAGCAGACAACCTATAATACTTTCATAATATTTTTTACAATATGTTTTGATTTCCATTATTTCAATTATTATGATCTTGTTTAAAACTCTATCCTAAATTTCATGTAAGATATATTACTATTGGGTTAACCCTTCCACCTTATTGGCTTAATCTATCTAAAGAAATGCCAATAGATATCCACTACAAAACTAGCTTTTATATATAAGCTGAAAGTCGTCCTTCTCGAGAAGGCGCCTATTGTGTTGAGTTTTATATATATATATATATATATATATATGAGCTAGTAGCAAACATGGCACACAATTAATAAGCACAATTAATAATGTTATTTGTTTAAATATATTATATTTGTTTGTTTTATTATTTTTTAAAAATATTATTTTTATTTATTAAGTTTAATTAATTATTAGAATAAATAATTTTAATTATTAATAAATATTAAAATAAAATTTGGCATAATGCATTTGAATAATTAATTTTGAAAGATTTAATAAAAAAGTCAAATTTTTAAAGGGTCGGTATCAATTTTATATTTATTGGTATTAAATTTGATGATTATGCATACAAATAGCTCAATTTTATAATATGACATCTAACATATCAATGAGAGCATAAATTTTATACATAATATACATATCAATGTCAGTATCAATTTTATAAATATTATTATGAATGTTGATGATTATGCATAGAAAATGCAACATCAAATATCTGAAGTACTTTAAACATCATTTCAAGAGTGGAATTTATTTATTTATTTTGTTGTCCATAAAACTCACATGGATGAAATAAAAAATATGTGTCCATGACTTGAATAGTGAAAATAACTTATTCATGTTGTTGTTCATAAAACTTACATAGATGAAATAGGAAATATAAGCCCAAGTAGAAGTATTTAGATGAAGTATAGGAAATATGAGAAGAAACTTAAAAAAGAACATTTCTCCATAATGATGTAACTGGATCACATATTCCTCAGTGATAAGGATGGTGTTGCGAACTTTATTAGAGTAATGATCGCGGTAGACTTATTTCATCATTTCTGGAAATGCATCTGTTTTGCGGATGTATCACACATAACTTTGGCAACATTTGCCATTTCCATTATTTCTAGTTCATCAACAATATCAATTGACAATGCATCGTTGTCCAAAGCTTTGATCATATGTGAGCACAATTCCCAGATTATTCGTTTACATTTATCTAAATCAGTCTCAAAGAAATTATTTGAGGTTACGAAAGTAGCAGGACTCATAATAATGATATTTGACTCCAACAAAAGAATCCATAGCTCAAATGATATGCTACAAAATTTTAAACAAATATCAATATAAATATTTATAAAACCATTATAAAATATAATCAAATATAGAACACACAAATTAAATTTAGCACTTATACTTAAATATAGACCAAATAAAGTCAATAGAAATAGATTTTGTTTTTAGTAATAATATTATTTTACTGTACCACATTAGAAAAAGTTAAGCTCACTAATTTTGAAAGTATGAAACAAAATCAAATTAATATTAGACGATAATTAGAATAAGTAAATTATATTCATTGATTTTTACTTTGAAATTATATAATGAATCCTTTATTTAATAGTTTAAATAAAGAAAAATTATCCATAATATTGTCATCAAACAATTAAGAGACAATGACGAAAAAGTAAATATAATTTGTAAACATAAATTGATATTACTCAATGAATTAGTACAATTATTACTTAAAACATCACTACAATTAGTTAAGATATAATTATTACTTAATACATCACTACAATTAATTAAGATCTATAAAAATAAAATATGATAAAAAAGATTGGGTTTCTCAAAATAGAATAAATTAAAATCAAGAAAGTTTTTTTTATTAGTTATCATTGTATAATAGAGACATTTTTAAAACATTGAATATAACAGGAAGTGTTACAAACAAAATACTAATTTGTCCAAAAAGACTTTTATAGACACAACATTTAAGAATAACATATCACATCAACTATGTTCAAGGTACTTAAGTCTATTTTCTTCATCATTGCACTTGGAAATTTGTCTACCCTTTTTCATTTTCTCATAATGATCATATGTGAAAGGAGGCATAATTCTCAAACACTAGAGAGATTTTACACGTGAAACTGCCACAAATGTTAATCCTGCTCTTAATTGTTACTTTGGGAAGAGTCAATTCCTGAGATTTTTGAATAGTTAATGCCCATGCCAACCTCAATGGAAATTGAAGTGTTCTACCCTTCAGTATCGGTGGTATTGGAATTATCTTTGGATTATGATCTTCGAATGGTAGTCCTGAATAACCATCCAACTCAACCATCACATATGTTGGAGGCTCAGGTGGAGCATTGCCTTGCTTGTAGACAATTTTTTGAATGTATCCAAGAGCCCCATTTACAAGACCTGCCTCTATCCATAGATTTGAAGTTAGCATGACCCTTGAATCCTTACAGATTAACAACTCTAGATCAAGCTCATCATTTGAACATTCATCTATTGTATTGATAGTACCTCATTTTGATGCAACACAATGTGCAACAGGATGCTTCAATGAATGTAGCATTTTTTAATTATGAGCATGAACATTTTCATTTGTTGAGAACAAATGGAGAGCATTATCGAATTCAAAATTTGTTGCAACATCTATGTTGATAGGGGTCATTGACATCAACAAGCTTCAATCATCAATTTGTGGGTTTGCATCTCTTAGATTCATCAAAAGTTGTCAAAATCTTTGTTGCTCAATATCTTCCCCATCTTGTCTGAATATCTTATCTAATATGACAATAGTCTCGAATTCTTGCCATAGCAACTTTTCCCGTTTATTGCTATCATATGCTACTTTATCATTGACAGGAGGTAGCTAGCCTAAATCTCCCACCAATATTAAAGATGCACCTGAAATACAATTGAGGAAAATAATTATTTTTAAAACTATGTATTAATTCATGTGTTTGATTCAAATGAAGTATATGTTAGCTATTCATGATGTAAAAATAGAATCTTTACCCCCAAAGCTTATATGTGCAGATTGTGGGAATGCTTGTCGCATTCATGAACCTATATTTTCCAACATTTTTTGACCAATGAAACTCATTTCATCAATCAAAATATTTTTATATGTGACATTTCTTCTTGAAAGCTTGTTAGTCTCACTCCTTCTAACTGAGAAAAATCTCTTATTGGAATCTTCAATTTTGAATGAATTGTAGAAGCTCGTATATTGAATGTTGCAACTCCTGTTGGTGCAAGTAATAGAAGGGGAGAATGGGAAGGCATTGCAACATTTTGAAGAGATTGACTTATAGCACCAATTAGATATAATTTTCCTGTTCTTGTTGTTTCTTGAATTATTATAAACAATGGCTCTCCATTTTGATTTCTGTGGTAGTGTGTCATGATTATGTTGACTACCTTTTTCTATTTCTCACCAAGGGTCCTATAGTTTATGCATTGAGGAATTTCATCATAGATAAGGTACCCATGATTCTTCATGTTACTTATGAAATTGATTGCTCTAGCAATGTACTCTTCTCCTTGATAATCAACAGACCAATTTGTTCGTCTATCAATGTCTCTTCTCCCCAACATGTCTATTTCTGAGCAATGTATATTTTGACCCTAGTGAAACCTAGATATAATCTCCCATTCATGTTATGTATATTTCTTTGAACATCTTCATTATCTTTAATTTTAGAATTATTTGGGTTTTCAACATTTTCTGCAGACATTGTATGTTGAACATGCCAAGGGTTGTAATTGAATGTCTCCCAATTTTGCATGATAGAGGCATCATCATGACCAATATCTCATTCAGTATCATGGAATGGCTTGTAGAGAAGTAACTCTAATAAACAAAACTCAATCCATTTACCTAACTCACATGAAGGAATATATACAAACCTAGGAAATACTCTAACAATTGTGGCTTTTTCCCTAGGCTCCCATTTGTTGTCTCTTTTTCTCTTAGGATTATATATCCATGATCTAGCTAAATCAATTAATGTGACACGTTCCATATATAATGGCCTTTTTTTATAACCATCAATGAAAGATTTTGTTTGTTCTTCATTTTTCTCTTCATCATTTTCATTTTCATTATTTAGAGTTACGGGTTTGAACATCTCAAGTGAGACATTTATATTGACAAATCCTCTACTACACTCCACCAATGGAAGCTCTAATAGCATATGGCAATTTTCTTGAGCACCAATGTCTCTTTCTACAATTGTCTTAGTTAGAAGCCTCCTATATGCTCGTGCTATTAAATCATCTAGATTTTACATGTTGGATAGATGCATCAACATTTGGTGGTGCATTTCTAAGCTTTTCTCTGCTTTTGTTGCATACTTGGCAATATATTTTATGACAACATGTTTGGAAAGAACAGGTTGCCAATCTATATTTGCTCTCCATAATTGTAGTATATGGTGATTATGTGAATTGACTCTATCATCATTTCTCATTGGTTCAAATTTATTTTCCCCTATTTCCATGTCTTCATAGAATTTTGATCCCCCTAGGTTTAATGGCCAAGGAGCATTATACCTACACTTCATGTAAGAAAGATTAAATTTAGCCTCGTCATTTTGTAGTAATTATATATTTAATAAAGATTCATTGGGATGAAATAATTACCTACAAACCATCTTTCCCTTTTTTTCCATAGGCATGCACCCTCCTTATAGATTATGTGTCACTCCACATAGTTTAATATTTCTTCATAGTCACGGTCCAAATCCACCTCTACAAGTTGTCTTGTATTTTTGAGATGTGGATGTTGTTGAAAATTGACAAATACCTACAATTCAAGGTAAGAAAAAATAAGTACATTAACTAATATCACATTACATGAATATATATATATATATATATATATATATATATATATATATATATATATATATATATATATATATATATATATATATATATATATATATATATACGTGCCTATATATTTTGTTGATGAGGATCGTTTCTAGGGTTCCAAGCGTGAACAATGGAATAAAAATATCTTTTAGCACTTCTTCTTTCCTTTTCATTTGACCAATCAATTTTATCCACATCAGGTGCTCCTTCGATCCATATGAATCCATGTAGGTGTGGGGACCCCCTATGTTGCCATTTATATCTACACCAGAAGTCCTTGACATTCATTCCCTTTTCTAGAATCTCTTTTCTAAACATTGAGTGTCTTAAGTGCATATAGTGTGCGACTATGTGAGGATAGTCAATAATATTTTGTCTTCTCCAATTCTGAGCTTCTAATGGATCAGTTGGCATTGTTCCTGGCATAAGTGCATGCAAATCAAGCCAATACATATCTGTTGCACTTAATGTGAAAAATATTGTAGGAGTACCAATTTGATGAAGCAAATCTATCAATTCTGCACAAGATTTAGTCCAATAAGACCATTTTCCCCTTAATGATGTCCCAAACCACATCAATTTATTTGCCAGACTAGAGTGGGGTGTGTTTTCCATATGTTGTCGCAACTCATGGATGGTAATGGACATGTATTTAAAGCTTCTTTTCACAAACACTGACGATGAGTTTTGTGCACGATGTCTCATTATCATGTTCAACACAAAATATCTAAATCTGGGATGTTTTCCAAAATGATGACCCTATAACGCATCAAATGTTTAACAAATTCATGAAGATAAACTTGCCACAACCATGACTCTAGCCAATCACAACTTCCATCAGGAGACAGTGTTGGAAATGCCATATCACGTAATCTAATGTGACATATTCATTAATGGGAGATACACCTATACTTGGCCAATCTATCAATGATGTTGGATTCACATCAGGGTTATTGACCCATGCACGAATAAGTTCCATTTCTTTTTGGGCATTAGGTGGTCTTGAAGCCATTGATGTTGTATGATCTATTATATTTCCTTCATCTGACTCCATGACTGGACCAACAAAAATAATCTCATTTGCATCTGAATCAAATTCCATATTGACTGTCTTTAATCTGGCAAAGATAGTTTCATCTGCATTTCTAGGTAGACCATTGAGAGCATTTTCATTAATTCGGACATCTAAATAAAATTTATCATGCTCTACTTTGTATTTGAGTGCTTTGTAGACATAATCCCTATTCACAATAAAGATATAGAGTGTTCCATGTTGATCTCTTCGTCTAACAATAATAATTGGCAAATTGTCTATTGTGTGTGGCAATATATTGGAAACATGTTCCATATTTTGTGGAAAATTTATTGTATGCTTTTTATATTTATATTGACCACCTATTGCATGTGTAACTTGAAGTATGAGATTGACACATGCAATTAGCAAGTTTGCAAGTTCCTCAAGTTGTGGCCCTGGATCCATATTATTTAAAGCAAACAATCTATTGTTTCCCTTTTCTTGTCGACATCTATTGCATACTGGACCTTATGATGTATGGAACACTTTCATTTGTAGATAGCATTCCTAAAAAATATAACACATATGTGGCATTCTCAAGCTATCCAATTGTTGTTGAAATTGCATTTGGAATCTATAGAAATTATCTTGAAGAAATGCAGTTGGGTTTTGTATATTTTCTCTATTGCCTTGTCCACCTAAATTTATCTTGTCTTGGCTTGTAAGATGAGGTGTTTCAAGAACATGCTCTATTGTTCTTGAATTTTCATTTTGGTGAGTCATTTCCACAAATCCAAGCAATGCTTGATTGTACCTCTCACTTGATTCAAAATCAACTTCATGTCTCCCTTGTGTTTCAAAATGAGATATTTCATCAGATGTTTGTTGATGACTATTTCTATGCCTATTTTGTAACTCCAATTCTCGTAACGACAATTCTACCCTTCTTCTAGCATAATTTAGTTGTCGGATTTCATTGCTCCTCCTTCTTTCTTCTTCTCTTTCAGCTTCTATCATTTGTTCTCGTTGTCGCCTGCGATACTCTCTCTGATATGCTCTTTATTGCTCCATTTGGTATTGTCTTCTTTCTTGGTCCAATTGGAAATTCATAGTTAATTGATTCATTTCTATGAAATAAATTTGTAATCAAACATTTAAAAAAATGAAAAAAATAAAAAGATCTAGTAAACTCTTTTTTATAAATTTTATTTAAAATATCCCATAAATTTAGTAGCATTGTGTTGCAGATAAGATTACTATTTATTAATTTATATTTAATAGTTCAACAATTCACAAATACGTATAGAAGGAACATTTTGTGTAGATAAGAGAGGAAGATCTAAGAAGATGTACACATATACTAAATACCAAGTACTCTTGTATGTATACTACTAAATTTATTTAATAGAAAGGAAAAATAGCATACGTTTGCCAAAATTGATAAGTTGAACAAACAAATTTATAAAAAAATGACAATGGCAAATATTATGACACCTAGATTTCATTATAGTGATGCAAAAACATGTGGAATTCATTAGTGAGGAAAATGTTGTTTTCACCATCCATGTGCTCTTCATCATAGTGGATGTCTTTTATAAATTCAAAGAACCCAAATGATTTCTTCAATGCCTCATGAATTTCCTTTATATATTGTCCCATCTGTAAGATTTGAGAATCTTGGACACCTCAAACACGAAAGCTTGCAGTATGAATTTCATCTGTAATTTTTTTACAAGACTCATAAATGATTGTTCCCAATCTATCCAAATAAGTTTGAATAATTTCATTTGATTGCACCGAGTTATCTGGAAGAAGTGAGCTTGTGATAGTGTTTTCAGAATTATTTTGTTGAGCATCCATAGTTAATTTTTTTTTGATATCTATAATGTAAGGAATAAAAATGGTTAGTATCAAAATGACAAGAATTAAGCTATGCATATATAGCAATAAAATGGTATTTGAAAGAGAAGAAGATTTCTTTGATTCTCTCCTATTGACATAAATTTATGCATTATTATCTTTTAACAAAAAGTTTTTTTTAAAAATATTATTTATATAATATTTTAATCTTTGATTTAAAAAATTAACAATAAAACCTGAATTCAAAATTTTCTTCGATGATTGAAGATAAAACATGTTATAATAAATGTACTCTTTTTTATTAATGGAAATGCACTTAATAAGGCAATATCTAGTAAAATTACAAAATTTCATTTTTGAATTTTAATAGTGAGTAAAGTATCATAATAAGATGCATCAAGCTACTATGACAAACCAAAATTTAACACTACTATCACGTGTAGTGTATTTCAGACCAAAAAGTGAGACTATTATGATATGTACTACATGTCAAATCCAAAAGTAACACTGAAATCTAGAATGCCACATTGGTTGGACCCATCGTCCCATGAACCATTCCTTTGCGGGATGTAGTTGTTCACGTGAATATGGTTGAAGTGTAGTTGTATCAGGAAAATACACTTCAAAAAATTGCTTTTGACTAAGAGGTGAATCAAACGTATCAAATATCACCTCCCGCTACTAATAATTATTATCAAACACTTCAACACAATATCATATTGGTATAAAATTAGGTAAGTTGCTTGGTGGTGGAATTGGTCTCAAATACTTTACGAAAAATTCTTCTGAGTGGTTCCATGTCCCATTCATTATTGAAGAAGTGATCATAATGAACAAAATACTTGGGCCTTTCACTATTCTGAATCCTCCCTATTATGGTTCCTTCAAACCATGTGCTTTGAAAACCGTCCTCATCACATGAAGCTTCAACTCTCATTCCAATGCAAATCTCCATTAGAAAACCTTATGTATAATCACGAATGAAAAAAAATCATTACATATAAAGTAATATTTCATAGAATCTATAAAAATCAAAACTTAAGCAAATTCACTTCAATATTGAAACTAAAAACATATATATGCATTTTATAAGCCCTGACTATCACATTTTGTTGAGAAACAACATGAGATAAAAGGAAAACAAAAATTATAGTTTGGGCATGCCAGCAGCAAAATCCTTTTTGAAGTTAATAAAATTGTATCTAATATTTTTATATTAGAATTGCACCTATGTTATTCCATCTTAGTAGGCATTAAGAATTTAGTCTCAGGAAAACTAAATTCACAAAGTTATCTTATAAAAATATCTTAACCATTCAAATATAAAACTAATGATAATCTATCTACTGATATCCATAAGGCACGCCTTCAATATTCTCACAAAGGAAGACCAATTTGGAATTCTTTTTATGTTTCCCTTATTTGCATTATACCACTACTACATGTAGTTTATTAAAAAAATTTCCCTTACTCATTTTAACAAAAGCTAATAAAAACATACATAAATTATTTTATTTACATTGATTATAAAACCACACATAATACATATAAAAATTCTAAATCTTATTGATCAAATAATGAGATCAATTGCATCAAATGAACCAATGAGATAGGGTTGCTCTCTTACAAATATGTATTACTATCTTGATTTTACAAATGTTTATTACTAACCTTGAAATGTGCTACAATTAACATGAAGAAAATTATAAACTCATGCTTTTCACGATGGATGGAGTAGTTTTAATTCCATTAATATTTTATATTGTTATTAAGTTTGGAAAGAGGTCACATGTTTAGTTTTAATTTCAATCCAATTGCTTTTATCATCAACATTTGCACACACTATCAAGGTTGTATTTAAGCCATGCCTATAGAAGAGTTAACTGGAAACTTCTCCTTTGAGCTGTAATAGATTTTGATGGTGTTGAAATTCATGGGGCTCATGGATATCTCATTGACCAATTTCTTAAAGACAACATAAATTACCACTCTAATTGTTATGGTGGTACACTAGAAAACCGTTGTAGATTTTCTCTTGAGGTTGTTGAAGCAGTGGAAAATGAAATTGGAGCTAATGGAGTTGGGATCCGACTATTTCCATTTGCAGCTTATTTAGATTCTGGTGACTTAAATCCTGAGGCCCTGGGACTTTACATGGTAGAGGCGTTAAATAAATACAACATCGTGTATGTCCATTATGTAGAGCCCAGAATGGTAACTGTAGGAGAGGCTTTCCCCACAGAAAAAAAAGCCTTCTCCCAATGCAGAAGGCATTTAAGGGATCATTTATGGTTAATGGAGGTTATAATTGAGAAGATGATAATGCAACAATTGAAAGTGGCAAAGCTGATCTTATTGTTTATGGTCGACTTTTCTTGGAAAATCTAGATTTTCCAAGAAGGTTTGAGTTGAATGCTCCTCTCAACAAATACAACATGGAAACTTTCTACATTCTGGATCCTGTTATTGGCTATACAGAGTACCCATTTTTTAGCTTCATCCAAAACCCTAAAACTCATCCTAGGTTCATTGATATGCTTTCAGAATAAAACATATCAAATGGAAATTATTTATTTGTCCTGAGTGTTAATATAATATCACGAACCATTGCCAAAGTATGTTTTTACTTCTCATTTCTAGTTTCTCTAGCTACAGTAGGAAACTGTTGTTTGATGTCGGGCTTCATCAGATACTAGTCAAATTCCCATAATCCTCCTTGAGGAATACCAATTGACAACTTAGTTAAAATTTGGTGTTCTAACACTACACAAAAAACTTAATCCTCAAATGAAATTGAGGGCCTTGAGCAAGATCGGCTTTGAAATATTTTCTTGGCAAAGTAAACATTGATCATTGCCACCCAATCCATATAAAGGCACAGAACAACCTCATAATCACAAAGTTAATTATAGCTGTATAAACAAAAGCAATAGTGAAAAAATGGAGATGAAGTAGAGTATGTGAAGGAATAGTGAGAGAAATAGGGTGAACCCACAATAATGAGTTCCACTTTAGTGGGACGAACAAAAATGAAAAAAATTGCAAAATGGAAAATTGAGTTTACCATATGTTCGCAGGAACATACTTATTATGTTCACGCGAACTTTTTTTTTAATCATGTTCGCGCGAACATACGTGATAAATATGTTCGCACAAACATGATAAGTATGTTCGCACGAACATATGTTCGCGCGAACATACAAAATTACATTTTTTTGGGCCCTTTTTTCTTTTAATTTTATTTTTTCTCTTTCGACACTCATAATTGCAGATAAATGATCTCCTACTATAAAATAAAAAATGCCAAAATGTGCTGCTCGGAGCAAGCTTTCTAACGACTATAATTGTAATACATATTTTAATCATTAAGGCTTTCAAATATGAGTTTAACTCATCATAGGTTCATTACCAATTGAACATCAATCGACTTCGAACCTCGGAAAAATTAGTAAATTAGGTCAAAAAAATTTAAAAATATGTAGGAACTAGCTTATTGAGATACCTTTCTATTCAAAAATAAATAAAAAGTTTTTGATAGATTGACTTCAAATTATCTATGTCAAATGGAATGTATGTCTGAATTACGATTCGTGTCACTTCAAAACTTCATAAACTATACAATATTCAACCAAAATGAATCAAACCAAATGCATCCTCTGGATATTGATGTTACGAATCTAACACCAAAAGAATTACTTCATTATCATTTTTAGAAAAAAAGTTGTGTCAAACAGACTGTCACTCTTTAAAAATATTGAATTTTATTATGTACCGCTTTTCGAAGGAGATGAAAAAATTGACATAAATAACTTTTTTTTAAAATTAAAAAATATGGTTACAAAGTAGGAACAGAGTACCCAAAATCATTAGTTCATATCATCTTGAAATTATTTATAGTTTTTGAGATATAGTGACTTGAACGTGACGTTTGTTGCAATAATATTGATTTCAGTGTCAAAATTGGTCAAAGAGTGGAACCCATTATTGTGGGATCACCCAATACATAAACAGAAAAATATTTAAAAGTAAACAATGGAAGAAATCAAAATACATAAACATACATACTTTTTTAGGATATTGGTTGATACTGTTGCTCAATCCAATGTTCAATAGAAAACAAAATCAGCTCTTGCCATATATAGTGTGGATGCCTGATGGTTCAACTTCAAAAAATTGAAAACTCATGTCTTACTTGTATGTTGTGCAGATATTTCCCTCGTGTACATTATATTTGCCTCTTGTTGATTTATGTTTCAAATTATGAAACATTTAACGTCTACAAATTCCCATAAATTCTGAAACATGTAATGCCTAAAAATTCTGAAACATGTAACACAACATCTTCTTCTTTTTTGCTTATATTCCTCTTCAAGGTTTATTTGTATATGCTGCTATATGCAATATGTAGCTCTAAAATTTGCACCTGTTGTTTGGATTGTATGGCTTTATTATTAGGCGGGCTTTTCTCACATTCATCAATAAACAATCTTTTAAAAACTATACAATATTTTCCTGATCTAACTGAAATTTAGATTATAAAGTATAGTTTTTTCCTAAAGAATTTATGAGATAAGTCTCATTTTATCTCACGTAAAAAATATTGCTCAAGGTATCCCACAACTTTCAACTGTTGTCCACGAGCACAATTCTAGAAACTTCTTCGACTGTCGAGTGTCGCCATTATTAATATATTATTTTAGAAAACAATTCATGATTCCATAACGGATGAATGCAATAATGAGCGAAAGGAGGTATAACTATTCATTGTCATGCTGGCAGTTGCTTGTTAATGTTTTTTTAAATGTTAGATTGTTTATAACGAAATCTACTCCCATTGTAGAACCCCGTCAACCTAATAATTATAATTTAATTTAGCACATCTAAAATTATTTATATTTTCTTTATCTTCATTTATTTAAGTTTTTACTAACTAAGCTTTTTATTTCAATTTTTTTTAAAATG
This sequence comes from Cupressus sempervirens, assembly GCA_028749045.1. Lineage (NCBI taxonomy): Eukaryota > Viridiplantae > Streptophyta > Pinopsida > Cupressales > Cupressaceae > Cupressus > Cupressus sempervirens. The sequence goes on from CM053785.1 coordinate 438,336,319, forward strand.
GATGATTTATATCTTTAAATATTATAATTTAAACGGATATTTCATGTGATATTTATTAAATTATTTTAAAAGTATATTCTATTTATAGTAAGAGTTAAACTTTTGTTAACAAAGAAGCTCACACCATCCGGCTCCCCATAAAATGCCAATGGGCATTAATTATTTTTAGTTCGTGCCATGGGCAGGAATACTTATGCATTCATGTCATTCTAATATCACATTAACACTAACCAATCAAATCAAAGAATTTAAAAAATTATATGAAACTTCAAATATTTATATCTTTTTCTAATTTTTCATTATTTTATAAATTACATTTTTCATTCATTCTATTGGTCCATGTTATTTTTGGTGGGGGAGAAAATTAATTTTCTTCAACAAAAATACAAATATTTTTTAACAACTTTATCTTGCATTAATGAATGCATTAGTTACAACTTTATTTTTGTGACAAGTTGATAAGATATATTTTTTTCAATCATTTTATCTTCCACCTCACAAACATGTCTAATCAATATTAATTCTCAATAGCAATATAATTTCAATATGTTATATCTTTGTATTTGAATTTATAAATTTTTTAAAACTTTGATTTTTTAATAAAAGTAGTTAAATTATTACTATTATTTTACTTTTGTAAAAATAAATTAAACAATATTCTTTTTTAATTATATTTTATAATATTGTTTGTAATATGTATAATTGATAAGTGTTACAATTTGTAAATTATATCATTTATTATTATTAATATTTTATATTTAAACAATTTATCGCTTAGTTTAAATATATTTAAAACTTAAATATATATTTTAATATTAAATTAATAATTATATTTTACAATAAAAAAATATACTAAAGGAAATAACCACAAAAAAGAAATAATTCAATTGTAAAAGATATGTAAATTGTTATTAAGTTTTTATAAACTATGTATTAAAATTAAATAGTTATATTCTATTTCTTATTTATTACGTCATATTTATTCATTAACATCAGATTTACATGTATTACATCTATTTATTATTACAAATGTACACATTAAATTATATAAATATTATTTCATAACTAAAATTACTTAATTTTATTAAAAAATTGGAAATACAAAATATTAAATAGTAAACCTTCTCTAACTGTGTAAAATTAAACAATTAGTTTTATTTATAAAATATTTTTATATTTCAATACATTTCATTTTCTCTTATACAAATGTGAGTTTTAATATAAAAATTAAATTCTTACTTTCATTAATTAAAATATAATATATTTTAATTTTTTATTATAACCATGACTTTATTTTGACTATTTGTTTTATTAAGAAAAATAATTATATTTAATTCTCTCTCTCTCTCACACACACACACAACTTATGTTGGTATCGCTCTATTTTACTATTTTATCTCTCTTCCTCTTCTTCTTATATATTATCTATCATTTTTTCCTCTGCATATATGTTTATATTGTTATTGCTCTATACTGTTATTTATCTCTATCTAATGATTAAAAAAAAGTGTGACCTCCATTTGATAATCAAGATGAGAATAATACATAGTTAGGGACTTTGGTCTCTTATTATTGGGCTTAAATGCCAAAACATATAATAACATAACATGAGAACTTAACAACAAAACATGAGTCGTCTTTTCAGATCACAATTGCATTTCTAGGACGAGAATGTAACAACAAAATATGGATCATCCTATGAAATCACAAGTGCATTTCTAGGAAAAAATTAATATATTCACAATGTTAATTCAGAACCATTTAACCTTATTCTCACTCATCTACACCTCTACAACCATTATGCGTTACCAGAAACTATGACGCATTGTGTCTCCTGTTAAAAAAAGTCAAAGGAAACGTGGTATCCAACTATAACTTTGGTTCCGGTTGCCGTAATAAATTGTCATACGCCCTGAACGGAATATTGACATTGATACTAATCTCACTCATGGAAACACGTGAAAGAGAAAAAAACTATAATCCACCAATTTCCTGTGTCAGATTGATTGGAATCCACGTCAGAGCCAACGGCATATTCAATGTTTGTAAATGTGGATACGATCCCCTAGGTGCCGTTGAGGAGCTGCATTGCGTGCCCAAAACGACTTTTCTAAATCATTCCAAGGATTTATGCATTGTGTAAATCCACACATTGAGGGGGAAGATCAGCATGGAGGCGGGGAATGTAAGCGTAAGCCAGCTTTGCAAATGGACTTCCCGCCTTAATAATATCAATAACACCCGCAAGATTGCTTCTCCCTCTGTCACTTCCTGGTAAGATTCATGTCTGATATTTTAAAATTTTATTTTTAAAATTGTCTGTTTCTTCGCTCAATTTAGTTGATTCTATCCGATTTAGTGCTCGTTTTGATTAGCTTTTTATTGAGCTTTGGAGGAAATATGTTTTGTTCAGCGCTAGAAATTTCTTCTAAATCGTTAAACTTTTGTTTTGTTTTATTGTTTGTTAATCTTAACTTATTGACTGCAGAAGGCCTCGTAGGAGTTCGAACAGAGATTGTTTTAATTTGTCCTGGCATTTTACGGGGCCTTTATTAAATCGGGTGCGTAATGCTGTAAACTTCATTCTTGATCTTTTATAAAAATATCCAAAAAATGCATAGCTTATTTATAGGAAATGTCCACTCACGTAGGCAATAGAGTTTGGAAACATCCGACCCATTTGAACAGGATGATAACTTAAATTATGTCGACCCTGAATCCATTGGAAAACAAAATATAGTTGTTTGTGGCGAATTGGTTTGCCCCAACTTTGGCCTGCCATATTGTTTTTGTCATGGAATGAATAATAAATCAATACTTCTTCCTAAGAAAACCCTTCTTCCCTTACCCTTGAACCGAGGAAAATAATGAATAACGTGTTTGTTTTCCTGCTATAATAATAAATTTATCATATTTAGCTTATTTAAAATTCAAAACAAATTTTGTGCATCTGATACTATGGGCTTCCTTGTTGCTGAAGCGGAGTACGGCTCTATGGCCAATTTATTGCAATGTCCGGTTGAATTTGGGTTGCATGCTTATAGAACCATTTTGATCACCCCATAAACCTGTTGAGAACCTTAAGTCCAATGATCATCTAACCTTTCGTCTCTGTCTATTCATTTATTTTCTGTCTCTTTGTATTTGAAGAGCGGATGTAGCCCTTTTGGTGAACTGCTATAATACTGTTGTTTTCTCTTGTTTTTGAATCTCGATTTTTTTTGGGTTCCTTTTTTCTCTTTCATTTTAACAATTCGTATGAGAGCTGTAATGTTTGATCAAATTGGTAAGAGAGATTCAAGTTTAGTGGGAGCAATTTCGGATGAAGAAGAAAAGGTCAAAGATTTGTGCAAATGAGTTGAAGCAAGGTTTTACTAAGGCCTTATGTGAGATGGGCAGTTTAGATGATTCAATCATTGAGGAATTCCTTAGCATGTTGGAATTGATGAAAGCCCAATAGCTTCTGGCAGTGACCTGGAGTATCTGCAGCAAAAGGCAAGAGAAGTAGTAGTCCTTGATCAGAGGTCTAGCATGGAGCCAAGCGGGGCTAGTACCATTGCAATCGTTGTTGTTGTTCATGACAAAGTGGTAGCTGCAGGGCAAGGAGATGTGTCATTTTCCTACTATAGTGCCCATGGTGTTTTTCTGCCTGCTAAAAGCGATGATGAAGATGATACTGCCTATAATACAGGCTATGATGAATGTACTGTTCCTACTGACATGAACCTTATCATAGATGATGATTTTTCATAAGTTCATTGAGAAATATGATGGTCAGGATTATTAGGCTAGGCAAATGATGATGGTGTCCCAACAAAATGGTTTCGAAGAGGAGGATACGATGTTGGAGGAGCGCGTCAGAGAGATTGCCCTAATCATGTCGATTATGAAGAGATTCACAGCCATCACAAAAAAGTTATTCATCGCTGTCAAAGATGTGGTTACTTTGAGAATGTTGGTGGATGAGTGACTGCAATTGGAGCAGTGGCAGAATTGTGAAAGCATTGTGGATGTAGTGGCACAAATAGTCAGGCAGGAGGTTGTCAATTTTCTCTAGACTGGTCGGCAGAGGGTTATGCTTATGATGGCCTCACAGTTGGCATCATATGATCAATTCAAGGAGACCATTATTTCTCATCATTCAATGGCATATGAAATTGATCTTCAATGGCAGATGAAATTGATCCTCATGTGATGACCAATTTTAGTGCTGGATTTGTGGCCGTCGTTGCTTTAAATCCCATGAATGTCATTGCAATTAATGTTTTGGTCAGTTTAAAAGAGAAGTTTGATAAGATGTAGGAAAATAATGATATTTATGAAGTTACTATTAGAGTAAGTTTTAGTGACTTTGACTTAGCATGGAGAAGACTCATCTAAAGTTTTCTTGAACTGAATATGGAGAGGCCCAAGCCTTGTCCGGCTTCGCTGAGACTGGTAATGGCGTGAGATTAAGAGTGGAAATGCAATAAATATCTCTGTTCATGGCTGGATATGTTGCACTTTATGTGGGAGATTGTTGAGAATGTGAAGTCCAATGGTCATCTGACATTTCATCTCTCTGAGTCTCTGTTTGTTCATTTCTTTGTTGTCTCTTTGTATATGGAAAGCTAAACAATTGTATGATTATGAGTTCAGATTGGATATATCTGAGAATTGAATAAAGATATTCCCTGCTTGAAGACTCTATGTGGCCATTTTGGTGAACCAATATAGAACTATTGTTTTCTGTCTTGCTTTTGAATCTGTGTCTTCTGCTTTTTGATTTGTTTAAGGTTGTTCTTTTGTTTTAACGAAACCTTTGCCACCAAATAGAAGTTACTCCAAATTCAAGCACGAGCTTGCAAGGAAGAAAATCAAACTGGCATAAAGAGTCCTTCAATCTAGATTCCATTATTTTTCTCAAACCCTCACTTCTTTATCCTTTCTTATTAAATTTTTTTTTTTATTCCAAAGAAACAATAATTTCATTTATTGTTAACCTCTTCTCTCCTAACTTAGCATGTTCTCTGCATCAAATCCAGTTAGACTTACTTTTGCTTTAACTATTGTAGAAATGTTAAAAAGTATATCATAATTTCTTATGCATGTTATGGTAAACAAGGCCTTGACTATTTGTGAAATAAATCATATTTTATGTATACAGCTAAATCCAGATGACTGCACTAAACTGGATGATTGATTTTCTGCACGCCTCTACATCAAACCTTACTGGTTTAATATCATATAACCTCATTTGATTCTCTTTGATAAGCATGTCCCTCTGACACAATTCTTTCAGCAAAGCAGGTAAAAGTCTCTTGAGCTATGCTTCTCTTATCTGGGTAGCATTAGCTCATGGCTGGTTGTTCCATTTGACCAAGTACCATTCTGCAGATCTACACCAAGATTGGTATCAGTCATGTTCATTTCTATAATTTCTTAACCTATTTCAGAAGATCCAGTTTGAAGTTGTCTTGTGGGTGTAATCATACAAATCGCAACAATGAACATCGAACTTTGATGGTAACTCCAAAAGATGAGCTTAATACTTAGTTTCTTAGTTTCTTTAAAGTCCAATCAAAGTCAATTTCGTTATATTGGCATTTGGGAAACTGGTTTAAATGCAGATTACTATTACAAAGTCCCCTCCTTGGTGGTAATTCTTTTTCCTTGTCTTACAATTTGCCTATTCCTGGGACATTTTCATGCTGTTTGTAGAGTGGTTACCCTACAGTAAACTAAAGCATGAATTAACGTTACCAATATCAACATAGGAAATTATTACCAATGGTAAGCATACCAAATATTTGCAAGGGAAAATAGTATTCTATTGATTACCAAAAAAATAAGCACATTATTCATGCTCCAATGTTCTTAAATAGTGCTCGACTGGTTAGGGAGACCAATTGACACATCCCCTCACTACCTAACTACCCAAACCCATTACTAACTACCTTTGGTTACGTTATTGTTTTATTACGTCCTACATTATCCCCACACCTCCCGAAAAAGAAGTCGTCTTCCAAACAACTACCCAACAATTAACCAAAGGAAAACTAGACTTCAACATGTAGGGTGGGAAGACATCCTTGAACTGGATGTGCATTGCTGCAAAAGCCGTAGATCTCGTTCTGCTGCCATTTGCTTGGCTCAAATTCCTTGTAGTAGTCACAAGGCTTCCATCCTATCCTTTTCCGTTGATGCCAACTTCTTTGTATGGGCTGCTTTCTCCAATTCCCACTCTTCTTTCATTCTTTTTGTCAACTCCTTTTCTTGCTGGAGTTCTAGGAATGTCCCCCCAAACACTTCCTCCATCTGAGCAAGTGACTGCATGAGAGGTGGCTACTCCATAACTGTAGGTATGGTACTTTCGACCTTCCATATCTTTACTACCTCTTTGTGCCCCGTTCCACTTTGCACGAGTAAGCTCCAAGCTGTATGGCAATCTTCCTTCATAAATTTTGCAAGGGACTCTACTGCTCTAACTATGGTGTCCAAATTCTGCCCCTTAGCTTGCTTAATGATTTCCCTAGTGGTCTGTTCCATCTCTAGTAAACCTTTGAGGAGCTATTCAACATTTTCCTCCAATGAAGATATTTCACATTGAACTTTTTCGATTCTCCCCCCTTCCATTTGCTTCCCACCACTATTGGGCATCCTCCACACTCCTTTCTTCCCTGCCAAGGTTACTACTAGAACAATCAATTGAGTACCTCAATTCCCTCCAGTGTGTTGAGCCTTACAGTATGGGGAGCCTTTTGATGCTTTTGAAGATCTACCACTTTGGTGTGTGCCATCTGTTATGGTGGAATTGAATTTGCTACTGCCACCAACTGCGATGTTGGGAATGAAATTCTTTTGGTCCCCCATTGAGGAATTATTTGGCTGCTCGTTCCTCCTACATTTTTCTTCATCTTGGTTGTACGATTGTCACCTCCAAACGTATGGTCTTCTCCTGTCACCATACAACCTTCTCCTTTCCCTTTTACCATACAAACTGTTTATGCTTCAATTGTACAATTCCTCTCTTCCGTACGTCCTCCTTCCATGACTTCCACCGTACGACCTATGTCTCCTTCTGTACTGTCATTTTGGGTGTCCTTGCTACTACTTGTACAACATATCTACGTACGACTTGCTCCCTCCATGTTCATATCACCTGTTTCCTCTATGCCCTCCATAGTCCCACCTGTTTTTGTATGACCTTGTAGGTGTACTCCAGCCTCTCGAGGTATAGCTCTTGGCAATGGTCCCTCTTCCATCGAAAGGAATGCAATGCCCTTAGGTGTGCCTTTGATCTGACTTAGCCAAAATTCGTCTTCATGGCAGTCCGAGGATGACAATTCTTCCAAGCTTGCTCCTTCTCCATCCGACATTTCATCCTCTTCGCCTAGCTTTGTACCCTGAGTATGAATAGAATTCTCCTATACAACTTGGCATCTCATTTTTTTCCTCCGTGGCTCTCCTTCGATGCCTATTCTAAATGTATCCATATGGAACCAATATGCCATGGTCGGCTTGTAGGGTTCTACTCTATTTGCTGCTACAAATGTTTTCTTGTGTTTGTGGCCACATGTGTTTGTACTGCTTCCAAGAACAAGGCAATTGCATGATGAGGCATGTAAAACACCTTATGTTTCAACTCCAAAAAGTCCCTTAATCGGTCTAAAAGAAGTTGAGTGCAATTGTAAACCCTCCCTACATTTAGCCCATTCACTATCAGCAACATCCAAATGGCTATGTCGGATGTTTGACTCCCACAAGTGAGTTTGTTTTTCACCAAGCCCATAATGCACCTCCACTCATTTGCTATGTGTATTCTTTAGTCTCCAACTATTGTTCATGCTTAGAATACTTTCCCATTCCTTCTCTGTGAAATTGCTCCTTTACATCAATCCCAACTATTTCATCTTTTCCTCCTTTGTCATTTTGCTTGAAGTTTTCGTTGGATCTTGCCCTCGATTAGGACCCCCCAATGCCTTGTTTATCTCCTTTGCCGAATACGAAATGGTAAGGGTTTGCTGAAAATACCGAATCACTGATTTATGCCCTTTCTTATCATATCCAACAATCATTATTTTCAACACAGGCTCAAACTCTTTTAAATAAAAATTCTCAACATGGTTTTATCTACCTTCGCCTTGATTATTCTCAACATAGAAATGATTTTATCTACCTCCGCCTTGCGTACCTCCTTCAAAACATGGTTTTCCTCTGCATTCTCCCACCATATTCTGCATTCGCTTTCCTACCAAGCTTTCAGATGTGCTATTGGCTGCTGTAATCTTTTCTGTGCTCTTCCCTTTGTTCTTTGTAGCAAATGCCATTTTCCTCACCTGTAATCCCTTGTCTTTTCTTGAATCAATAACTGTTTCTCAACTTGGATTACAATGCTTGTTTTTACCATTTGGAAATTCCTATTACCCACTTTAATTGCTTTTATATTTCCTCTGTTTTGATCACTATGTGCCGTCTGTTTTACCATTCTTCTTCGGCCAATCCTGGTGCCCTTCCTTCTTATTTGTTTGGTCACCCTTACAATTTTTGTATGTCGTACAAATGGACTCTATTTCTTTCGTACCTACTTTATTATTTGTTCTTCTTGTGTTGTTGGTGTTCATACGCAATCATGTCATACGGTGCTTATTCTTTCCTTCTAGCCGTATGTTGTATGACAAACTCCTAGCCTCTCCGTTCGTACATGGTATGGTAATCTCCTTACTACTTACCGTATGCTCGTGAGCCTACGCCGTACGTTCGTATGATGGCATGTGTCTCTTGTATTGTCTATGTTCCGTACGCTAGCCTGTACCCTCTTTGTTTCATACACTGTCTCTTCTGTACTTTGTACGACATGTGTGCTTCCTTCCTTTGCTTGTTGTATCGGCCCTTTTGTGGTGGCTCTACTACCTCTTATGTTCATTCGTCTTGCAATTGCTTGTAGCTTTCTACCCATCGTTGTCTCACTTTTTCTAACTTTATTTCGTGGATGCTAGCTGAATTTATAGTTCGCGTGTGGCCTCTTAGTTTTTTCTTTGTTATTATTTTTTTCTATTTTTTTGTTGTCTCCTCTTACTTTCCCTTTTATTTTCTTCAAGAAAAGTTCTCTTTCTTGGCGCCCATACTTCTCCTCCTTTATTTTTAATAAGTTAATATGAATAGTCTCTCTCCTCTCTGTATAGAGTTTCAATATGGACCTATTGACTGAATCTTTCAAGAGGTTATTGTCCAAGGTATCATAGCCTTATTGCCCCATTTGTCCCTACTCTTGTTATCCTATATAGTCCCAACCAACGTACTTTGAACTTGTTGGGCTTTATTTCATTCTTGCCATTATACTTAAGTAATAACTGCCATAGTTGAAAGCTCATTGTTTTCAAATGTTTGACGTGCCAAAACTTTCTTCTCATTTGTGTCACCTCTGTAGCCCATTGAGCTATCATCTAGTTTCATTAAGGCATTGAGCCTCTCCTTTAGGCTTTGCATATCTCCCAATTTGTGTTCAATTGCTGCTCTTGGACTTGGTACTTTATATTCTACAAGTATTACGACCTCTTGCCCATACATTAAATGAAATGGAGTTTGCCCAGCAGTGGCCTTGCAAGTTGTTCAGTACGGCTACAAGATTGTTGGAAGCCAGTACTTTGTTTGTGGCTTTGGTTTGTCCATTGGCCTAAGGGTAGTATGGACTAGAGAGTATGAAAAATCTTGAACTCATTTGTCATCGTCCTAATTACTTAATTCACAAAGTGTACTCCTCTATCACTTGTTATTTGTAGGGATATGCAAAACCAAGTCACTATTTGTTCATAGAGAAATCTTGTAGTACTCACTGCCATGTTGTCGGGAAGTGCCTTTGCCTCCACCCATCTTGCGAGGTACTCCGTTGTCACTATTACATGTTTACATTTGTGACTAAATTGGTAGGTAGAAGACATAAAATCCAACTCCTGTCTTTTAAATAGCTCCTATAGTTGTGATGGGAAAAGTGGCATGAAATATCTTTTGAGGGCTTTGCCTACTCTTTGGCATGTAACACAGCTTAGAACCCATTCCCAAGCATTTGCATGAAGTGTAGGCCACCAAAGTCCTTCTAGTAGTACTTTATGTGTCGCAGCATTGAGTCCCATGTGGCCTCCTACCAATCCTTCATGGGACTCCCTTAGTACTCTTGGAATTTCCTCCTCTAGTACGCATCTTTGTAGTACCTCATCTGGTCCAATTTTGTACAAAAGCCTATTGATGAGTTGGAATGTCCTCTTTAATGCAATATTTCTCCTTTTTGTGACTGGCATATCCTTCAGTAAAGTAGAAGTCGATAAGTCGATAGGTACTGGCCAATGTAGTAGTACTGCGATTTGAAATAGATGAGCATTGGGAAAATCCTCGTTCACCCCCTTTCTAGTAGGTTCTAATTTTATCCTAGACAATTGGTCTACAATCACATGGTTTCCTAGATGTACTATTATTTTAAAAGTAAACACCTGAAGGAGGACTAACCACCTACTTACTCTTCCTTGCATAGTAAGCTTGTTTACCAAGTACATGATGGCTTGACGATCGACAAAAAATGAGGATTAGCCACCTAATTACTCTTTCAATTATGTTTTCAATCCTTCTTTGCATACTATGTGGTCAAAAAGTTTGCCCTGAGGGACCATAAACTTGCATTTCTTTGGATTCAACACTAACCTTGCTCTCTAACATCATTCCATGCATTTTCTGATGGCTTTCAAGTGGTGCTCCTTCGCATTATAGATTTACCTAGTCCTCTAGAAAAGATTTGAAATTCCCTTCTAACATTCCATAAAAAATGTGAAGTATAATCCTATAGAATGTGGTAGGTGCGTTGCATAGCCCAAATGACATCATGTTGTAGGCATACACCCCATCTTCCACTATGAACATGGTTTTCAGTTTGTCTTCCTCAACAATGCTAATTTTGTTATACCCTTAAAACCCGTCCATGAAGGAGCACATCTCATGACCGGCCAGTTCTTCTAAAATGCTATCAATAAATGGAATTGGAAAGGGATCTTTTATTGTTACTGCATTTAAACATTTGAAATCTACATGGATTGGGATTTGGTTCCCATCTTTTTTCAAGGATATAACTATTGGTGAAACCCACTCATTGGTCAACACCTTAAATATTATACCTGCTTCCAACATCTTGGTGATCTCCTTATGTACTTTGGTTGCATAGATCATGTTCATTCAATAGGGTTTTTTGCATACTGGTCTTCCTCCAGGCATGAGGGGTATTTTTGTGAATGCATAGTTCTGGTGGCACCCCCTTTAAGTCCTTATATGTCCACGCAAACATGTTCTTATATTCTAGAAAGATCTAAAGGTTGTCGCTTTTAATATTGGGTCTCAGTCCTCTTCTATCAAGATCCCCTTAGGCTGGTCTTCCTCTCCTAGATTCACCCTTTCAAGTTTAGCTTCGTCATATTTTATTTCCTTGTCCTTCTTGAACTTGTGAGCCAAGGTGTCATTAAGTTTGGTTGTACCCTCCTTGTACTCCTTATAGCACCTTGGATATTCTTCTTGAGATTCCATCTTTTGTATTTGCAACATATTAAATTTGGGTTGATATACTTCATAATCCCCTATTTTCTAGTGGAACAAACCATTGAGGGAACTTGTTTCATCTTTTGAGCATTCTCCTAGCCGTAATATGCCTTCTTCATCTAGTTCGACTCCTTCACCATCTTCTCTCTCTGTCTCTGAATCAGAGGCGAGTTCATGATTTACAGTTTGGTTCCTCAAGTCAATTGTATTCTTATGCCCATCTACTTCAATGGATTTTTTATTTTTTTTCAATTGTGGTTCGTTATTGCCGTTACCAGCCATCCTCTCACTATAATGTATCATATTCCTTCTTTTCTAGAGTAATCACCATGAAATCTAGGAAGAACTATTGTGTGCCAATGACTACTTTATGTCCCATCAGAGTCCCTATAGGCTTGATTCCGTGCTGATTTGCTCCTACCAACTAAAATGTGGGTGGCCAAAGAGTTAGTTTCCTGAGGGCCTTCCAATTTTCCTTGGGGAGGACATTAACACCCAACCCTCAATCCACAACAATATTTGTCAAATTGCATCCCATTATCTCCATTTCTACGATTGTAGGTGTCCTTCCCATCCCACTGGTAAATAAAGTGTTGGTGTCCTTCTCTATTTTTGCTTCCTCCTTTCCATCCTCCTTGGAATGTTCTTCCTTAGCACTTCCTCCATGTGTTATTGCCACCCTTAGTTGAGGTAATGTTTCCAATAGATCGATAATCTTCACTGGCATGATGGCTTCTAGTACTTGCTATATGATGTTAGTTTTTGGTATAGACCTAGTAGAAGGGAGTTTTAGAGGTACTTACTTTTCCTTCCTTTGCTTTGGCATCTTGGATATCTCTTCTAGCTTTCTCCAACTTCTCTTTCTTTGTGCCTGCATCAGGTTATGTAAGTTCCTTGGCTTGCATTCTTGTAATGGCTAGTACTTACCTCCTTGGGTTTGCAATTTCCAACATGTTCACACCCTTTTGTCTAGGGTAGTTGGCATCCTCGTGGTTACTAGGTCTACACCACTTGCAGAGCATTCCTCCTTTTGTCCGCCACTTTGACAGTCCCGAGCAAAATATCCCCATTCATTGCACCTTTTACATTGGATCATGGGACATCCCCTTGCATCCTAGTGGATTCGCCTCTTGGGTGTATTGTTATTACTTCCTCTCTTGTTTATTCTGATACCCTCCAAGTGATGCTTCCATGTTTGTGTTCCGTGGGGGAATGCAAGGTGGTGTGGATTGTTCCCCTTGTGAAAAAAATACTTTAGCATTTCGTGCCTTCCAATTATAAGGACAATCCTTAATTGAATGTCCCAATACCTGACATATGTTGCAGAATGCCTTTCTGGGGCAACCATTTTTTGTGTCCTTCCTTCTGTAAAGTTTCTGCAAATCCCTGGACTGAATATAGATTAAATTCTGCCCTCTCTATCTTCTTATAACTTGCTGTGAGTAACTTCAGATTATTGCCTATAACTGGATTATAAATGTAAATTAGAATTCTGTGTTTTACTTCTGCAATTTGTAGGAAGGCAGTAATGACTAAGGAGCAGACTTGTATTGATCTTGTGTGCTCTTAGACTTCATCCTTACCCTCTATAAGTATAGAAGTCAAGAGACATGTCCTTAGAAAGGGCATGTCTCTTCAACAAATCACTTGCCTAACCTCTAGAAGTCAATGACTTTCTAAGGATAATTAATATTAATTATAAACACAAACAAATGTGGTTATACTAAACAACCTCTCTAATGATAGACGCTGATCTTGAAGAAGGAATAATGCAAATACTTGTTCCTCTACTTATCATGCTATATCAAATCTGATCGATCTGTTATCAGATCAGAATGATTAACAAGTTACAAATTTAACACTCCCTCTTAACTTGATAATCATACCGAGAGATATCATATCTAACAACATCAATAAAGATGAACAAGCAAGAATTGGTACTCTATATCTATTTGAATCTCCTTAGCATGTGGTATCATAGAACACATGATACAATGTCATAATACTAAGCTTGTAGTATGACAAATCACTGCTACTAGTGTTAATAGTATTGCAAAGAATACAATGTACAAGAGAAATTTGAAGAGTAATATAATTTTTTCATTTATCCAAGTTGTGACTCATAGATACTGGTATTTCTATATCACAACATGATCCTGAGTTTAAGACATACTAGGATACAGGATAAACATGGAGAACAATAAAATTCTTTCTATTTCCAAATTGTGACTCATTGATAGCAATGTCAACATTACAATATGATCTTAAACTCATCTAGATCTTACAATAGAACTCTATTGTTTAGCACATTATCTAAGAGATCGTCATCTCTCATAATGTCTTTTCCAAAAGTGTTCATTATCTCAAAGATCATCACCTCTTAAATAATGAATACAAATAGTGGAGCCCATAACAGTCAATAGCCTGACAAAATAAAATTATTTTATTAATAATTTAAAGAGTACAAATGGATTACAACTCAACCATACCAAGTCTCCTCCTTAAGTTTTCTATCTTCACTCTAGATAGAGGTTTGGTGAGTATGTGTGTTGTCTGATCTGCAATGCAAATGTATTCTAATTTTACAGAATTCTTGTCTACCATATCTCTTACATAATGGTAAGGAATTCTAGTATGCTTGGACTTGTCACGAAAAACTAGATTCATTGAAAGCTTGATGGAACTCTGATTATCACAATGAATAATCGTAGGATTCATGGCTTGCCCAAATAATCCCACAAGTAACTTCCTTACCTAGACTGCTTCTCGAGAGGTCATTTCTGTTGCAATGTAATCGGCTTCTGTGGAGCTCTGAGCTACTGAAGACTGCTTTCTGCATATCCAAGATATCATTGCTGATCCTAAATTGAAATAGCATCCTGAAGTACTTTTTTTGTCTTTAACACTTCCACCCCAATCTGAATCAGTGAATCCATGTAAGTCTAAACCAACCTTCTCGTATTTGAGTCCAAAATTAAGAGTGCCTTGTAAGTATCTCATAATGTATTTAAGTACAACTAGGTGAATCTCCTTTAGCTCACACATAAATTGGCTTAAGGCATTAATAGCATAGCAAATATCAGGTCTTGTATTTACTAAGTACATAAGGGACCCAATCATCTGTGTGTAGAGAGTAGAATCTATGGAAGGTGATTCTGCAGTTGCTTAAGTTTATGTAGATTAGTTTCCACTGGAGAAGACATAGATTTGCAAATTCACATTCCATATCTCTTCAAAATGTCTAATGTATACTTCCTTTGATTAAGTATGATACTATCAGAATTGTGCGGTGCTTCCAACCCTAGGAAGTAACGAAGGAGTCCCAAGTCTTTCATCTCAAATTCTCTAATTAGATCTTTCTTGCACTGATCTATAAGATGATCATCACCTGTTATTAATAAATCATCAACATACATTATCAAAATTACCATATCATCTTTATCTCTTTTATAATATAAATTTGGATCAGCTTCATTCTTGGAAAATCCTAAGCCGGTGAGATACTTATCAATTATTTCATACCAAGCCCTTAGAGACTATTTAAGTACATAGAGAGCTTTCTCGAGCCTGCAACAAAACTGTTAGGATCATGAGTTTCAAATCCTTTAGGTTGCTCCAAATATACCTCTTCTGTAATCTTTCCATCTGATGTACTTTCCATTCCTCTAATGTTGTAATAGTGAGGATTGGCAACTTGGAGCAAAGGTTTCTTCATAAACAATTCCCTTCTTCTCAGAGAATCCTCTAGCTATGAATCTGGCTTAACGCTATGTCAGCAACATGCTTAATTTTAAATATCCATTTAGAAAAAACAACAGATTTCCTTTCAAGCCTAGGAACAATTTCTCAAACATGGAATGGTATCCTTCTGTCATAGCAACCTTCCAAGCTATAAGTTTAAAAACATTTGAAACATTGGTGGCACTGATTTAGATAAATCACTTATATTGGTTATGGTTAGATAGTAATAAATCTACATCTAATCCATGATGTCACTTGCACTAGTATTAAGTCCACAAAGTACTAAATCGGATATTAAATCCATGATGTCCCCTACACTGGTATCTGAATACATGATATTCACCAAGTGCTCCGAGTACTAGTATCAAGACATTAAGTCCACCAAGTACTCAATCCTTGAGTTGAGAATACTCAAACCATGGATTGCTACTATCTACGAATCAAAAATATAATCACGGAGTTAAATTTAGTGAAATATGCAACAAATATGGTCTATGCTATGTTCACATATCAGATACATTTAAATCCCCAGAGAAAGAGTTTATAATGCAAAACTAGGTGAAAGTAAGTCCATATATAAACTCTCTCTTAAGTTCGAGCATCTCTAAGGTGGATTCAATCCATGTATGCAAGTTCTCAGTTTATCCATGACTGTATTTAAACCAAATTGAAGTAATTGAAGTCCATGACACTTAATGTTATCTACTCTCTTAGTGAAGAGTTTACAAGTTTACTATCTGCTTCCTCTGAAGTTTAGGTTTACCTACTTTTGGTAGGACTCCCTCTCAATAGGTACACTATAAGATCCCCTCCTAAACCAAATTGAAGTAATTGAAGTCCATGACACTTAATGTTATCTACTCTCTTAGTGAAGAGTTTACAAGTTTACTATCTGCTTCCTCTGAAGTTTAGGTTTACCTACTTTTGGTAAGACTCTCTCTCAATAGGTACACTATAAGGTCCCCTCCCGTTATCTAGCCAAAGTTTACGGATAACTTCTCAAGGGGTTACGAGTCATTATCAAACCATGAGAATTTTTTTTTTCTAGATTTATCTTAGAATTAATAGTTTAACCAGTTTTAATTCTTTAACTCATACTCAAAAATGAATATAATGTAATATCCCTATTAACATTCAATCTTAAACATAAAAGTATTCTGCTATGTTTAGAATGCACCTGGAAATGTTTGAATGCACTTGGAAATGATTCCCTTTGACATTTGGCGGCTTCCTCTATGCACTTTGATATGAATCCTCCTTTTCCTTTCAACATACTCCTTCAAGAGATCCTTTGACTTAATCGATTTTGAAAGAATATTGCAGTAAATATCAAGGTCTCTGTCCACACTGGGATTGCTTATATTCAAGGCTTGACATAGCTTATCTAAGATAGCAGGTTCAATTGTATTTGCCTATTCAAATAGAATATGCTCGTTTCAGAAATATCTTTCAATATCCCCTCAACTTTACTATCTCTAGACAAAAAGTCAACAATAGAATTTGCATTCTGTGAACTTGCCCATTCTTCCATCTTTTTAGCATCATTCATGTACTGTTTAGGATCCTCCCTCAGTGTATTTATATACGCTCTAAAGATTGCTTCACTATCCTTGTCACTTGGGTATCCATCCATGAGTTGGATCGAATTGATATGTCATCTTGTATCACACAAGTGTTGTACAATTAGTTCCTATATAACATTACTGTATTTGTTTGGAATAGGCCACTAGTTTGATTTTATGAAAGCCAACTTTTTATCTCCAACCGTAGGTATATTCGTCGTCATAGTTGTGGAACAATGAATTATAGAGACTGAAGGATGACCAAATGACCATGAAACACCACCAATCTGATCGATTCTTGTGATCATTTGCCATCTAATGCTCCCGCTACTAAATTGCTCTTCAATTGGCGAACTCATCAAATTTTGGTCAAATTCTTTTAGTGATAAAAGCATAGAGAGGAAGAGAGAGAGGTGTGATGAATACAATTGCTTGGAGGGACTGGAATTCTTGCCATTACAATTTTCCAGTTGTCCGTTTCTGCAGTTCTTCAACACTCGTTCTTTAGTCGTATCACAATCCGCAGAGTGATGCATCTCTTCCGAGCAACTCCAGCAAAAAACGATGAGAACATTATTTAATTCTTTTGTTTTGCCCAACATATGATTCAACAATAAATTGCCTATAAATTTGAATGGATCTACCTTCAAGTGGTTAAGCTTCCCATGAAGGAACTAGGCTTTGATACCATGTAAAGTTTCTGCAAATCCTTGGACTGAAGATAGATTAAATTCTGCCTTCTCTATCTTCTTATAACTTGCTGTTAGTAACTTCAGATTATTGCCTATAACTGGATTAGAAATGTAAATCAGAATTCTGTGTTTTACTTCTGCAATTCGTATGAAGGCAGTAATGACTAAGGAGCAGACTTGTATTGATCTTGTGTGCTCTTAGACTTCATCCTTACCCTCTATAGGTATAGAAGTCAAGGGACGTGTCCTTAGAAAGGACATGTCTCTTTAACAAATCACTCGCCTAACCTCTAGAAGTCGGCGACTTTCTAAGGATAATAAATTATAATTATAAACACAAACAAATGTGGTTAGACTAATACTAAACAACCTCTCTAATGATAGACGCCGATCTTGAAGAAGGAATAACTTGTTCGTCTACTTATCATGCTATATCAGATTTGATCGATCTGTTATCATATCAGAATGATTAACGAGTTACAGATTTAACACCTTCTCACACTCACTACACGATAATTATTTCCCTTTTTTTTTCTCGTCCTTTCTCACTGCCATTTCTTTCATCATCCTTATCATATCTTTTCTTAATGCTTGGATTGTTTTAGACTCATCCCCTCTCTCTTCGGAAATTTCGCTTTCACTTTCATGCCTTCTTCCTTTTGAAGTTTTTCTTTTGCTTTGTATAGCCATGGCATGAGTGCAAGCATCTTTGAAGGATGATGGTGATACTATTTTCGTTTATTCCGTAGGACGATGTTAAGCCCTCAATAAACCATTTTTTCTTTAACCTGTCTACTAGTTTGTTTTCTAGTTTCTTGGTTAGTTGTTTCATTCTCCTACTATAGGCTCTTACAGATTCATTCTTCCCTTGTCTTGTATTGTATATTTCTGTTACTATCTCCTCGTCATCGTTTAAAATTCTAAATCCTTCCTTGAAAGCTGTGCAGAGATCCTTCCATGTAGCTTTCTTCTTGACCTCCAAATCCATGTACCAGTTAATGGCACTGCCCCTTAGGGTGGTTAGAAATGCCTTTAATCGCTCATCAATATTGTCCTCTCCATTAGCTTACCATATGGTTATGCACGTTTTACAATGTCATGTTGGATCCTCCAATCCTTCTCCTGTGAATTTAGGAAGTCCTTTGAGTGTTCCCTTGTGGCAAGATTACTCCTTGAGTACTGATATCTGACGAGATGGTGTTCCCTCCTGGTAGGATTACTTATTGAGTACTTGGCGCAGTTACTTCTCCTTCTCCTTGTAGTTCCCCCTCTACTTGATTCAAGCTTTGTTCTTGGATAGGTCAATGCTCTCTTCGTGCTAGGGTTTATAGGTCCGTCCACCCCTCCTTCCTTCTCGGTCCTTCTAAGATTGCGAAATTGGTTATTCCTCTTATAGTGTTTTTAATTAAACTTTCTTTTGTTTACTTTGGCACTTGAGTTTGATTAATAACCCCTCATAGACGTCAACACCTTTCTTCTTGCTTCCTAGTATGTAGAATCCGTCTTAGGGCAATTTCCCCTTTGGTTTCTTCTTCTAGTACTTGCTTCGAGTCCTTATTTTGAATTAGGGGTGTGAATTGTTTTCTTGCCTCATCGTGCTCCTTGGATTTTCCAGCTCCTAGAGTTCACATGTGCTTCTTTCTGCAAACTGTTGGAGTACTTGTTGCCTTCTCTACTCCCTTTGTACGTCGGCTCTTTCTTCCTCCACTTGTACCAAGTTTCTTGCCAGTAAGTGAGGTATTTGTCCAAGGAGTTTGTACACTATTGGTGGAACCGAAAGTTCATCCTGTACTATGCTCCTTGGAACCGCTCTCTCTCGGGCTTCCATTTGCACGTGCTGGTCAACAAAAACTTCTTACGCTACCAGTAGGGCTCGTGTCACTTGATATTTCTTCCTCTTCCTCATCATTGTTTGTGACTTTTACTTGTGGTAGGAATGGTTGCCCACTACTCCATCCATTTATCATATGACCTCCAGGCTCGAACTTAGGCAATTGCGCCAAAATGTAGAATGGTTACCGTATAGTATATTAAAGCATGAATTAACGTCACTAGTATCAAAATAGGAAATTATTACCAATGGTAAGCATGCCAAACATTTGCGAGGGAAAATAGTATTCTTTATTGATTACCAAAAAAACAAGTACAACATTCATGTTCCAATGTTCTTAAATAGTGTGCGGTTGGTTAGGGAGATCAACCGACACAATCGCCTTGCTACCTAACTACCCAAACCCGTTACTAACTATCTTCAATTACATTATTGTTTTATTATGCCCTACATTGTTCAATATCATATTTGAAGTATTCATTAGGAGACACTTAAACTCAATCTTCTAGTGACTATAATTGTATATAATAATAATATAGGTGTACCCTTATTTATTTAGTCCTGATTCCAAATGGCATCCAAGTATCGTTTACCCTTACCCTTGTATATTCAGATTACTTTGTCTTTAGCCTTCCTAAAGAATTCCATAAACCATTCCACAAACTGCAGACATAAAAGCCTCGATCCAGTCACTGCTTCAGGAGATAACCTATATGCTTTGTTGAATGGAGCACATTTTGTTAATCAATTGACAAACCTATTAAAAGAGAGTTCAGCTTAAGACAGTATCCAAACCCTTTTTTTGGCCAATCTCACAAAGCAGCATAACATGTTTGCATGAAGATGATTTATACTTTTGTTTTTCCGTTCATTCGAGCATAGATATGTTGAAGTAAGCTGTGTGCCCAACATTCACAGGAGAATATATAATATAATAGTAGTGACAAGAACTTAGCATCTTCATCACAGGTTACATAGAAGAGCAAATCATGCAACATATCCACTTCTATAAAGCACAATCCTTCACCGTAAAGCATCCCCGTGATTTTTATAAGCTATTCAATGAACACTTCAAGAAAATTGATCTGCACCAACAAAAATAAAAGCCTTAGCACAAACAAAAATGATAGCCTTACTCTAGGCTCTGATTTCAAGGGAATCTTAACACAAAACTTGTGCCATCCAAACTTTGTTGCTTATAATTGGTGAGAATATATACCCATCAACATGTGTGGCTATCTCTTTTCCATGCTTGGCCAATAATTACTCTTTTGGAACTGCCTACGAGTCTCATCCCTTCCAAAATGTCCACAAAGAACATTGAATGCCCTTGAAAGTCAAAAAAATCTCCGTCCTACACCATGTACCCCAAAGAGACACTCCTGTCTCCTAGTAATGCTTCTTTTCTAGGCTCATGAATCATAAGCCTAAGCATGCTCTATGAGTTATGGGCTCCATTTTTAAGTGCGGGTCTTTCTCTCATATGACAGCACATCCTTGCCACTGCTGTAGCTGTTGGAACGGTATGCCCTGTGCATTGTTAAGTAAGATTAAATTATTACAGGTATCTCTTTCAACAACCTTTTATTTCTGGTTCTCTGTGTGTTTAGTCAAATAAAATTCTTTTTTTTTTTTGTCCCAATATAGAGGCTGGAGAATACCGCAAAGGTAGCAATTAGACATCAATCTACTCTAGAAGCAGAAGAGGATAAAGCAAGCATGTCAGCTGTGAGAATTTCTAGCAATCAAATAATTATTGGCGAGAAGACTATTCTGTCAGGTGTTCCAGAAAATGTAGTCTTTACTCATGCCTCAGAAATTGGCCTTGAGGAAAGTTTATTTGTTGGAGCTCTATTTTCAAAGAGGAACAGTCGCTATGTCATTCCTCTGGGGACTCTCAAGTAAGTTGTTCTGATTTTGCTGATAACAGAATATTTGAATACATTTTTACTTATTGCAAACCAAAGATAGTGCTGGAATATAGTTGTTGAATTACTTACATTTGCCTTGTCTTAGCTTGTAGACACCATGCAAACCATCTCTGGAAGTTGACAGAGCGGCTGACATTGCCATATTTTTGTTGCAATAGAAAAAATTATGTAACGTTGCAGCTGAAATTTGTCACCGACGTTGAAACTCTCAAGTAGATAAGTTGATAATAAGAATTGTGATCTGGGAAAATTATATGCAGGGATGTTAGATTTCTCTCTTGTTTCCGCTTCAAGCTATGGTGGATGACACAAAGATTTGGGGACTGTGGAAGGGAAATTCCATGTGAAACTCAATTTTTGCTGTTGGAAGCCAAGACTGGATGCTCTTCAAACCAGGGTATTCATTGGAGAGCACGTGAGCAAATGATTTACACAGTATTCCTGCCTCTAGTGGAGGGTGCATTTAGGGCATGCTTGCAAGGAAATGAAAAGGATGAGATGGAACTCTGCTTGGAAAGTGGTACGCAAACTTAAATTGTTTATTTAGTTTTTCCATTTACAGAATTTGTGTGTTTTAATCAAGCTAAGGTTGATTTGAGCACTTTTATAATTCTTGTTTCTCTTGGTCGATATTCTATGTTTGTACATATTTATCTTCCTTTTCCTTAGTTAGCTTTATAACTGAGAGTGAAAGACCTTGTTTGTGCAGTAAGCGGAATTGCTTTGTTTGAATATTGATTTCAATTTGTTTGAATATTGATTTCAATTTGTTTGCATGTGATTGTTTTAATGAAGATTTCAAAATTCATGAAATAATATGGTCAGTAACAAGGTTTGATAAGTGAAGTTTGTACTTTACACATGATAGACGTTTGAACAGGTCTCCTTTTAATTTACAAAGCTTTACTTCTGTTTCCTTTTCATCAGTCTGCTGCAATTTTACAAAGCTTTACTTCTGTTTCCTTCTCATAAGTAACAAAGCGTGCTTGTTTAATATGTATGCATCTAATACGAACTTGTGTAGATCCACCCAAAATATTTGTCATGGAAAACATCCAGAATTCATAAATCATCATTAGATAATATATCTTTGATCTCTATACTCATGAAACTGATAGAACCTCAAAAACACTTGTCAGGGGTTTCCACAGTAGCATTTTCATGCTGTCTTGAATTTGTTTGGTACAAAGTCACAATGTGGGATTTTCTTCATTTTTTACCTATGGACTCCAGAGATTCTGGATGCCTTCACTCAATTCTTCCATAAGGTATCAGTATTTATGCGCATCTGAGACCCGCCAGATTCATTCCAGGTGTTCTAAATAGCGCATTTTTAACTCTTATTTTACATCCACACCTGGATTAGCATTAATAATTGAGATGCATTTCCTGTAGCATTTAAACAGTTTGAATGTTTTTCATTTAAACAATCACACCAAACGAATTCCATGTTTTTGAAAAACTTTAAAAAATAAAACTTCAGTTTGAGTCCTCGATTTATTTACATTACCTCTAGGCTCTTGTATTTTCAACTAAGTTGCCTGTTCTGGTTTGGGCCTCAGTATGTGTATGGATCTGGTATTTCTGTGTGGCATTTCTTCAATTTTTAATTTTCCCTGGGGTCTACCCAGGCACACCTTTTAGAAGAAAAGATTTGAGCAAGTGTTTTGAAATTTGCAAAGTATCAGAACCAAGATCAATTCACAAGGAGACTATCCCCTGAAAACATGTCCTGCAACAGAGATTTAAAACAAAGATATACTGATGATAAGGATTTTGTTTACCTTTGTGAAAATCCTTGATAGCCTCAAAATGCTGCCATGCTTCGAAGAATAGTTGCTACAGATTTTATGTAAGTCCTGACTATACAGACACACTGCTGATGTTCATCAGAGATCAGCTAAGTTGCCAGGTCAGATTCGTGTTCAGTCGGATTCAAAATTCACTCAAAATTCTTTTGGGGTTGGTTCAGGTTCATTTTGGATTTGTCCGTACAAGAAACATATGTTTTTAAAAATATTTATGTGTGTATATATACAACAAATTAGTCCATACACCACTATGCTAATAGCAAAGCAACATAACAAAATACACCATCATATCCATGTTTCAGTTCAATAGGATATTAATTGCATCATTTAGCCATACATACAACATGATACACTTGCTTGGTCACATGCATTAAACATATTTCCAGATCAAGGAGACAGTTTGAGAATGACAGGAATCATCAGAAGATAAGTGCAGTTATCTGAATTGTAATTTTCTATTGGTTGAAGGATTTCTAACCAGGCTAGATCAAAAGATAAGATTCAAAGTTTAAGCCCTAGATTCAAAGATAGCATAGCTTTTCTCA
Organism: Cupressus sempervirens; assembly: GCA_028749045.1. Lineage (NCBI taxonomy): Eukaryota > Viridiplantae > Streptophyta > Pinopsida > Cupressales > Cupressaceae > Cupressus > Cupressus sempervirens. Next base: position 438,359,988 of record CM053785.1, read on the forward strand.
AAGGAATTTCTATATAAGCAAGTTTTCTTTTTCATTCACAAATGACAAATAAACCATCCTTTTTGGCATTTTAGTGGTCACTTTTAGGGTTGGGAGGGTTGAATAGACTAAATTAGGCAAAATAAATGTAAAAAAAAGTCAAAAATATTGATTTGAGACCAAATTTGGCCCAGGTTCAACCATTGGGCAGCAAATCTTCCAAATTCTGCCTGAATTCCTCTGACAGAATTTGTGGCTCTGCAGGCAAATTTGGGACGAATTTGACGAGGACCAGATTTTGTACAGAATCAAATCAGACTTTGACGGTTGCTGGAGAGAATCTAGTAAAACTTAGGAAACCAGCACAGGGGCACTCAGACGAAGGTACAGGAACCCCCAGGGCAATGTTTAGAAATGGGAAATCTGTAATATCTAATTTATTTAACAGACCATCTAGTCTTGCACTTTCGAACATTGATACTTCAAAGCTTAGGTTGGACAGAATCCCTACATTGCACAAATGTTAGTGAAATATACTGCTACAAAATCAACATTGTTGTTTTCTCTTCTGGGATTGAGTGTGTAACACTTTTTAGCATCAAGATTTTGGATCATACTACTTTATCTATCATCAGGATGCAGGAGAGCAAAGGAACTGAAAAATAGTAATACACCTTGCAGACCGAGAGAGGGCTATATAAAGAGGGAGGGTGTTGAATAAGGAGGGAGAGAGAGAGAGAGAGAGAGAGAGAGAGAGAGAGAGAGAAAGAAAGAGAGAGTAGATCTCTTTCCCTCCCTCCTCATTTAGCCCTCTGTTTTCTCTCTCTCTCTCCCTCCTTATTTAGCCCTCTCTCGGTCTGCAATCTGTACTTTTCAATTCCTTTGCTCTCCTGCATCTTGATGATGGATCATGTAGTATGATTGAAAACATTGATGCTAAAAAGTGTTACACAATCAGTCCCAAAAGAGAAAACAACATCAATACAGATCGTGAAAACCTGATCAACTTGAAATCAATATTGTCATTATGTCATGTCCCCTTTTTAGCGGCATAACTTTACAGGGGATTTGCCTATCATCGACTCTCGTAGGCAAATGATTATGGGAAGAGGGTCATTTTTGTCTTCCGATAATTACAATTTTGCTCTCGAAGAATAATAATTAAGTAAGTGGGGCCTACTCGTCCTAATATTAAATAAAGGTTGTACTCCAACTTTATCAAGTTATTTATTTAATTTTATAAAGTTTTACATCATAAAAGATGATTCCGGAAAACTTCCAGAAACTTCTCAGCGAAGGGAATAAATAGAGGACATAGGGCTCCCATTTGGAACAAGCGATTTTGAGGATTCGATTTCTATTTCAATTGAGGCAATTTGTGGTCATAAGTCTGCAAATTCCTTTAAGGTCTTTGGGAACGGAAACTCCCTTGGATCCGCATAACTGAGGAGGTGAAATATTCCCTCGAAGGGTTGCACATTGGAGATGGTCTTCAGCTGTTTCATGTTGTGAATTATTTGCATTTACGTGATGTCTTGAAGTTTGAGGACTGGCGAACTTGACACCGAAAGTAACAGCGATATTTGTGAATAAAACTTGTTGGCAGCAGGAAGAGCCGGCCGGAGGAGCTGGGGTTATCATCAGCAGCCGTCTTTCTGAAGACCCGACTGTCCTACAGCGAGCATTTCCGGACAAAACTGAGAAAGGAAATTCGGATCCACAGATCCCCTAACCCCTGATCACAAAGATAAGGGGCTTCATCCGTCAGCAGTACTCCAAGGTAAAAAGGGGCGGCAGTTTAAGATTGAACCACTTCCATCTCGGCATTACAAACCCCAGCGGCAGATTCCAGCACGGGTGTTCAGACGGGATCAGTAGGCACCGATAACAACAGAGCCGCGCATGATCAGAATGGGGCGCGAGGTCCGCAAATCAACTGGAGGAGACAATAATGGTGGAATCGCCTCACAAACATTTTTAATCAAGGACCACGCGATACGCAGATCCGGGATTATTGAGTCGCATTTCAGTTGGAGCAGCAGATTATCTTCCCGCGGGGTCTGAACATTATCGGCTTCTATCGACTCATTGGAATCTGTCATGGATCAGGTTCACAATAGTTTAATCCATGTTCTCTTCAATATAACGTCTGGTTTTATTATTGAAGAATGAATAAATATTGTGCAAACGGTTAGTAAATCATTTGCCATAATCAAAGGTTCTTTCCATAGCAGAGTTAAAGTTTAATATCAATAACATTGACTTGTTTATTCAGTCACAACCAAGATATCCGTTTGGATTTTATTAGTGATTTCAAGTTTGTCTGTTATTTGCTTGACGAAATGCCCAACCTATGAAACAGTAAGATTTTAGGTGTTGAGAAGAAGGTATAATCCTGCAAGGGATATCTCAGTGGTATCAGAGCAGTAGTCCTGCCATCCTGATTGGGTAAGAGTACTTTTATGCAACCATATTCCCAGTGTTATATTCGCAAGAGAACCATATCTAAGGACGGAGATATGGGTGAAAGACAAACACAGAGTCCACCAAGATTTCCCAGAGTCGATGATGATGAAACCAGAGAATTTTACAGAATCATGACTACCGGACAACAAGAAATAGCTCAGACACTACCAGCTTTGACTACCATAATGGAAAGAGTTATTCAGCCCAGGATTCAGGATCAAGGAAGAGGCACATCTGATCACGATGATAGGAGTGTGGCAGGATCACAAGGTGCTCCTAGGCGCAGATCATGGACAGCAAATAGGCCTACTCGTCCCACCTTCCTAAGGGAAGAGGCTCAGGAGATGGGAGAAGACGATGTACCGGAAGATTTCCAGGATGATCTTAGGGCTGCTACTGCAGAATGGCAGGCATTACCCCCGCATGTGCGTGAATTATTGAACTTTGATCGATATCTAAACCAAAGAAGAGAACATATGAGGAATAGCCGCCAGAATAGGAGACCTAGAGGAGGTCATGATAATGAGTTACAGCGAGCTGTCAGTAAACTTACTTTACCTTTTTTCGATGGGAGTGGTCAGATGACAGCGCAAGCTTGGATTCATAAGTTGGACACCTTCCTAGCATTACGGCCTATGTCTGAAATAGATGCCATCAGATATGCTACCTTGCATCTGGAAGGCGCAGCTCATGACTGGTGGTCACATGGAATGGTTACTTTGCAACACAATTAGGTAACAACGTATCAGGACTTTGTGGATAGATTGGTTGAACGTTTTGATAAGAAGGATCCAGAAATTTATTTTCGCGACCTTGCACAGTTAAGACAGACTGGCAATTTGGAGGTTTATATTAGTGAATTTCAGAGGTTGTCAGTCATGGTACCAGATGTATCGGAAAGGAGGTTAGTTATCTTATTTACAGAAGGATTGTCTGAACCCCTCAAGGGATGGATTAAGGCATTTGACCCACCAACATTGCAGGAAGCCATGAGGAAAGCACGAAGTATGGAGCTAACAGCCCCTTCTAGCAGGTTCACTCCTAGGAGTACTACCTCTTTCAGAGACAATAGGAAGTTTGATAAAAATAAAGGGAAGAGCATTGAAACCAAAGGGAAATCTACCACACCCCTAGATACAGAGGCATTAAATGACTTGCGAAGGAAGAAATTATGCTTCTATTGCAAAGGTCCATATGACAGGGATCATGATTGTCCCTTGCGACCAAAAGGAAAAGCCAATAGGGTTATGTGGGCATATTACGAAGGATCGGATTCCGACAGTGCGGCAAAAGAGGATGAACACACTGGTTCAGAATTTGAGGAAGAGACAGGAAAGTCAGAACAAAAAGAAGAACCTGAATTGCACCTACAGCAAGGGCGTTTGTCTAGCATTCAACAGGAAGGATCTTTCAGATTATGTGGTGTTCTAGCAGGACAGAAGGTGATTACATTGGTTGATACCGGAGCTACACATAACTTCATTGATGCACGATTGGTTGAGCGTCGTGGTATTAAGACAGAAGAATTCGAAGGTCTTCGAGTACAGGTTGCTGATGGATACACTCTTAAGTGTAACAGGATAGTCAGAGACATGCCTTTACGCCTGAATAATTATGAGTTCAAAGCGGATTACCACGTGGTCAATATGGGTGACTTGGATATCGTTTTAGGGATGACATGGTTACGTTTATTGGGTGAGGTTACCTTTCGACTCAAGGACATGGAGATCAAGTTCGAAGTAGATGGGAGGCAGCATGTGTTGAGAGCTATTCGAAATAGTGACATCCGAACGATTTCTCTTAGACGATTGGAAAGATTGGTGAGACATGAGGATCTTGAATGGGCAGCCATGTGTACCCTCATGCCTACACAAGAGGAACAACAAAAGACAGAATATCATCCCGACATACAGATATTGAGGGAAAAGTATAGTAAGGTATTCAGCGATATTCCACCTGGTACACCACCTGATAGAGGGATTGAGCACATCATTGAATTAGAAGAAGGTGCTAAACCAGTCATGATCACTCCATACAGGCATCCAAAAAGGCTCAAAGATGAAATAGAAAAAACCATCAAGGAGCTTCTCGTGATGGGACACATCAGACCTAGTAAGTCTCCTTTTGCTTATTCAGTAGTTTTGGTTAAGAAGAAAGATGGTTCGTTACGGATGTGTATAGATTACAGGATGTTGAATAAGAAAACCATTAAGAATAGATATCCTATTCCACGGATTGATGAGCTAATAGATGAACTGCATGGGGCATGCTACTTTAGTAAGATTGATTTGAGATCAGGTTACCACCAGATTAGAGTCAGAGAACAGGACATTGAGAAGACTGCATTCAGGTGTCACTGTGGGCATTTTGAGTTTGTAGTAATGCCATTCGGATTGACCAATGCACCAGCTACTTTCCAGTCCACCATGAATAAGGTCTTCCATCATCAGCTGAGAAAATTCGTGTTGGTATTCTTTGATGATATCTTGGTATACAGTCGAACATGGCAGGAGCACATGGCGCATCTAGAAACAGTATTGAAGACCTTGCAAGAATATTCCTTGTATGCCAAAGAGTCCAAATGCGATTTGGGAATGATTGAGTTGTTATACTTAGGTCATATTATCAGCCGAGAAGGAGTACGGATGGATCCTGATAAGATTCGTGCTATTGTGGAGTGGCCTACTCCTGAGAACCTAACTCAGTTAAGAGGATTCCTTGGTTTATGTGGCTTCTACCGCAGATTTGTTTGCGGGTATTCACGACACGCGGCTCCTATAACAGATTTGCTTAAAAAGGGAGCTTTCGTTTGGACAGCAAAGGCACAGGCTTGTTTTGACAGATTCAAGGAGATCATGACTTCATGTCCGGTACTAGCATTGCCTGATCTCTCGAAACCATTTGAACTTCAGTGTGATGCCTCAGGAGATGGTATTGGGGCTGTTTTGATGCAGGATAAACACCCAATTGCATATGAAAGCAGGAAACTCCGTGGGCCAGAGAGATCATTCAGCATTTACGACAAAGAGATGTTAGCTATCATGCATGCATTAGCTAAGTTCAGGCAGTACTTAGTAGGTGGCAAATTTTGCATAAAAACTGACCACAACAGTTTAAGAAATTTCCTTGGGCAAAGGGATCTCAATGATAGGCAGCAGAAATGGGTCAGTAAGTTACAGGCATATGACTTTGATATATCTTATGTTAAGGGCACACAGAATGTGGTAGCAGATGCCTCGTCACGCAGACCACATCTTAGTTCAATGATTGAGATCTCTGAGGACTGGAAGCATCTGATTATTGCAGAATATGCCAGAGATCCATGGGCATCTAGGATAGTTGATGGGACACTTGTTGATACCAGGTATACACTTGTGGATGAATTGATTATTTACAAGAGCAGGATATTTTTAATCCCAGGATCGAAGGTGAAGCAGTTCATTATGCGAGCTCTTCATGATTCACCTATAGCTGGTCACCCCGGATACTTTAAAACATATAGACAGGTACGAGAAAGATTCACTTGGAAGGGACTCAAGACAGATGTATTGCGGTATGTCCGTGAGTGTCCTGTGTGTCAACAGAATAAGCAAGAACACACCTTCCCAGCAGGACTCCTACAGCCACTTCCTATTCCAGCTCAGAAGTGGGAATGCATATCCATGGATTTCATTACCGGGTTGCCCAAGGCTTAGGGTCGTGATTGCATTTATGTAGTGGTAGATAGACTAACGAAATACGCTCATTTCTTTCCCATCACCACTACCTATACCGCAGTTCAGGTAGCCGAGGTATTCTTCAGAGAGATTTTCAAGTTGCATGGGATACCCCGCAGTATTGTTAGTGACAGGGATAGTAGATTCTTGAGTCATTTTTGGCAAGAGGTGTTCCGATTATGTGGCACTGAGCTCACACCCAGTACCAGTTATCATCCACAAACCGATGGACAAACAGAGATAGTAAACAAATGGGTGGAAGGTTACTTGAGGAATTATGTGGCTGATCAGCAGAAGACTTGGGTAAGATGGATTTATTTGTGTGAGTATTGCTATAACACCACTTTCCACATGTCTATCCAGATGACACCTTTTCGAGCATTATATGGCTATGATACACCCAGTTTCATTGACTTATTGATGGGAGATGTTCGGGTTCCACGTGCTGGGGATTTGATGCAAGAAAGTAAAGATATTATTAGCTCTCTACGTGATAACATCGCTCGGGCACAGAATCAGTATAAGCAATATGCAGATCAAAAGAAGACGGAGAGGAGCTTTGAGGTGGGCGACATGGTTTACTTAATGCTTCAGCCATTTCGGCAATCTACTCTCAAAAAGAGTGGGTCAGAAAAGCTTAAGCCTAGGTATTATGGACCTTTCAGGATCACCAGGCGAATAGGGGAATTGGCTTATGAACTTGAGCTACCAGCAGATAGCAAAGTATATAATGTGTTTCATGTATCACGCCTCAAAAAGGCGTTGGGACAGAATGTGATACCTTCTGCAGTATTACCGCCTTTGGATGATGAAGGGAAATTGATCCTAGTACCGGAATTCATTTTAGAAAGCAGAGAAAAACAGCTCCGCAGAAGAGTAATCAGAGAATATTTGGTTAAATGGAAGGATCTACCAGTCGAAGATGCTACTTGGGAGAATGAGACCATTTTGCAGCATCCAGATCTGAGATTGCTTGAGGGCAAGCAATTTCAAGAAGGGCGGACTGTCATGTCCCCTTTTTAGCGGCATAACTTTACAGGGGATTTGCCTATCATCGACTCTCGTAGGCAAATGATTATGGGAAGAGGGTCATTTTTGTCTTCCGATAATTACAATTTTGCTCTCGAAGAATAATAATTAAGTAAGTGGGGCCTACTCTTCCTAATATTAAATAAAGGTTGTACTCCAACTTTATCAAGTTATTTATTTAATTTTATAAAGTTTTACATCATAAAAGATGATTCCGGAAAACTTCCAGAAACTTCTCAGCGAAGGGAATAAATAGAGGACATAGGGCTCCCATTTGGAACAAGCGATTTTGAGGATTCGATTTCTATTTCAATTGAGGCAATTTGTGGTCATAAGTCTGCAAATTCCTTTAAGGTCTTTGGGAACGGAAACTCCCTTGGATCCGCATAACTGAGGAGGTGAAATATTCCCCCGAAGGGTTGCACATTGGAGATGGTCTTCAGCCGTTTCATGTTGTGAATTATTTGCATTTACGTGATGTCTTGAAGTTTGAGGACTGGCGAACTTGACACCGAAAGTAACAGCGATATTTGTGAATAAAACTTGTTGGCAGCAGGAAGAGCCGGCCGGAGGAGCTGGGGTTATCATCAGCAACCGTCTTTCTGAAGACTCGACTGTCCTACAGCGAGCATTGCCGGACAAAACTGAGAAAGGAAATTCGGATCCACAGATCCCCTAACCCCTGATCACAAAGATAAGGGGCTTCATCCGTCAGCAGTATTCCAAGGTAAAAAGGGGCGGCAGTTTAAGATCGAACCACTTCCATCTCGGCATGACAAACCCCAGCGGCAAATTCCAACACGGGTGTTCAGACGGGATCAGCAGGCACCGATAACAACAGAGCCGCGCATGATCGAAATAGGGCGCGAGGTCCGCAGATCAACTGGAGGAGACAATAACGGTGGAATCGCCTCACAAACATTTTTAATCAAGGACCACGCGATACGCAGATCCGGGATTATTGAGTCGCATTTCAGTTGGAGCAGCAGATTATCTTCCCGCGGGGTCTGAACATTATCGGCTTCTATCGACTCATTGGAATCTGTCATGGATCAGGTTCACAATAGTTTAATCCATGTTCTCTTCAATATAACGTCTGGTTTTATTATTGAAGAATGAATAAATATTGTGCAAACGGTTAGTAAATCATTTGCCATAATCAAAGGTTCTTTCCATAGCAGAGTTAAAGTTTAATATCAATAACATTGACTTGTTTATTTAGTCACAACCAAGATATCTGTTTGGATTTTATTAGTGATTTCAAGTTTGTCTGATATTTGCTTGACGAAATGCCCAAGCTATGAAATAGTAAGATATCCCTTGCAGGATTATACCTTCTTCTCAACACCTAAAATCTTACTATTTCATAGGTTGGGCATTTCGTCAAGCAAATAACAAACAAACTTGAAATCACTAATAAAATCCAAACGGATATCTTGGTTGTGACTGAATAAACAAGTCAATGTTATTGATATTAAACTTTAACTCTGCTATGGAAAGAACCTTTGATTATGGCAAATGATTTACTAACCGTTTGCACAATATTTATTCATTCTTCAATAATAAAACCAAACGTTATATTGAAGAGAACATAGATTAAACTATTGTGAACCTGATCCATGACAGATTCCAATGAGTCGATAGAAGCCGATAATGTTCAGACCCCGCGGGAAGATAATCTGCTGCTCCAACTGAAATGCGACTCAATAATCCTGGATCTGCGTATCGCGTGGTCCTTGATTAAAAATGTTTGTGAGGCGATTCCACCGTTATTGTCTCCTCCAGTTGATCTGTGGACCTCGCGCCCTATTCCGATCATGCGTGGCTCTGTTGTTATCGGTGCCTACTGATCCCGTCTGAACACCCGTGCTGGAATCTGCCGCTGGGGTTTGTAATGCCGAGATGGAAGTGGTTCGATCTTAAACTGCCGCCCCTTTTTACCTTGGAGTACTGCTGACGGATGAAGCCCCTTATCTTTGTGATCAGGGGTTAGGGGATTTGTGGATCCGAATTTCCTTTCTCAGTTTTGTCCGGAAATGCTCGCTGTAGGACAGTCGGGTCTTCAGAAAGACGGCTGCTGATGATAACCCCAGCTCCTCCGGCCGGCTCTTCCTGCTGCCAACAAGTTTTATTCACAAATATCGCTGTTACTTTCGGTGTCAAGTTCGCCAGTCCTCAAACTTCAAGACATCACGTAAATGCAAATAATTCACAACATGAAACGGCTGAAGACCATCTCCAATGTGCAACCCTTCGGGGGAATATTTCACCTCCTCAATTATGCGGATCCAAGGGAGTTTCCGTTCCCAAAGACCTTAAAGGAATTTGCAGACTTATGACCACAAATTGCCTCAATTGAAATAGAAATCGAATCCTCAAAATCGCTTGTTCCAAATGGGAGCCCTATGTCCTCTATTTATTCCCTTCGCTGAGAAGTTTCTGGAAGTTTTCCGGAATCATCTTTTATGATGTAAAACTTTATAAAATTAAATAAATAACTTGATAAAGTTGGAGTACAACCTTTATTTAATATTAGGACGAGTAGGCCCCACTTAATTATTATTCTTCGAGAGCAAAATTGTAATTATCGGAAGACAAAAATGACCCTCTTCCCATAATCATTTGCCTACGAGAGTCGATGATAGGCAAATCCCCTGTAAAGTTATGCCGCTAAAAAGGGGACATGACAGTCCGCCCTTCCTGAAATTGCTTGCCTTCAAGCAATCTCAGAGCTGGATGCTGCAAAATGGTCTCATTCTCCCAAGTAGCATCTTCGACTGGTAGATCCTTCCATTTAACCAAATATTCTCTGATTACTCTTCTGCGGAGCTGTTTTTCTCTGCTTTCTAAAATGAATTCCGGTACTAGGATCAATTTCCCTTTATCATCCAAAGGCGGTAATACTGCAGAAGGTATCACATTCTGTCCCAACGCCTTTTTGAGGCGTGATACATGAAACACATTATATACTTTGCTATCTGCTGGTAGCTCAAGTTCATAAGCCAATTCCCCTATTCGCCTGGTGATCCTGAAAGGTCCATAATACCTAGGCTTAAGCTTTTCTGACCCACTCTTTTTGAGAGTAGATTGCCGAAATGGCTGAAGCATTAAGTAAACCATGTCGCCCACCTCAAAGCTCCTCTCCGTCTTCTTTTGATCTGCATATTGCTTATACTGATTCTGTGCCCGAGCGATGTTATCACGTAGAGAGCTAATAATATCTTTACTTTCTTGCATCAAATCCCCAGCACGTGGAACCCGAACATCTCCCATCAATAAGTTAATGAAACTGGGTGTATCATAGCCATATAATGCTCGAAAAGGTGTCATCTAGATAGACATGTGGAAAGTGGTGTTATAGCAATACTCACACAAATAAATCCATCTTACCCAAGTCTTCTGCTGATCAGCCACATAATTCCTCAAGTAACCTTCCACCCATTTGTTTACCATCTCTGTTTGTCCATCGGTTTGTGGATGATAACTGGTACTGGGTGTGAGCTCAGTGCCACATAATCGGAACACCTCTTGCCAAAAATGACTCAAGAATCTACTATCCCTATCACTGACAATACTGCGGGGTATCCCATGCAACTTGAAAATCTCTCTGAAGAATACCTCGGCTACCTGAACTGCGGTATAGGTAGTGGTGATGGGAAAGAAATGAGCGTATTTCGTTAGTCTATCTACCACTACATAAATGCAATCACGACCCTGAGCCTTGGGCAACCCGGTAATGAAATCCATGGATATGCATTCCCACTTCTGAGCTGGAATAGGAAGTGGCTGTAGGAGTCCTGCTGGGAAGGTGTGTTCTTGCTTATTCTGCTGACACACAGGACACTCACGGACATACCGCAATACATCTGTCTTGAGTCCCTTCCAAGTGAATCTTTCTCGTACCTGTCTATATGTTTTAAAGTATCCGAGGTGACCAGCTATAGGTGAATCATGAAGAGCTCGCATAATGAACTGCTTCACCTTCGATCCTGGGATTAAAAATATCCTGCTCTTGTAAATAATCAATTCATCCACAAGTGTATACCTGGTATCAACAAGTGTCCCATCAACTATCCTAGATGCCCATGGATCTCTGGCATATTCTGCAATAATCAGATGCTTCCAGTCCTCAGAGATCTCAATCATTGAACTAAGATGTGGTCTGCGTGACAAGGCATCTGCTACCACATTCTGTGTGCCCTTAACATAAGATATATCAAAGTCATATGCCTGTAACTTACTGACCCATTTCTGCTGCCTATCATTGAGATCCCTTTGCCCAAGGAAATGTCTTAAACTGTTGTGGTCAGTTTTTATGCAAAATTTGCCACCTACTAAGTACTGCCTGAACTTAGCTAATGCATGCATGATAGCTAACATTTCTTTGTCGTAAATGCTGAATGATCTCTCTGGCCCACGGAGTTTCCTGCTTTCATATGCAATTGGGTGTTTATCCTGCATCAAAACAGCCCCAATACCATCTCCTGAGGCATCACACTGAAGTTCAAATGGTTTCGAGAAATCAAGCAATGCTAGTACCGGACATGAAGTCATGATCTCCTTGAATCTGTCAAAACAAGCCTGTGCCTTTGCTGTCCAAACGAAAGCTCCCTTTTTAAGCAAATCTGTTATAGGAGCCGCGTGTCGTGAATACCCGCAAACAAATCTGCGGTAGAAGCCACATAAACCAAGGAATCCTCTTAACTGAGTTAGGTTCTCAGGAGTAGGCCACTCCACAATAGCACGAATCTTATCAGGATCCATCTGTACTCCTCGGCTGATAATATGACCTAAGTATAACAACTCAATCATTCCCAAATCGCATTTGGACTCTTTGGCATACAAGGACTCTTCTTGCAAGGTCTTCAGTACTGTTTCTAGATGCGCCATGTGCTCCTGCCATGTTCGACTGTATACCAAGATATCATCAAAGAATACCAACACGAATTTTCTCAGCTGATGATGGAAGACCTTATTCATGGTGGACTGGAAAGTAGCTGGTGCATTGGTCAATCCGAATGGCATTACTACAAACTCAAAATGCCCACAGTGACACCTGAATGCAGTCTTCTCAATGTCCTGTTCTCTGACTCTAATCTGGTGGTAACCTGATCTCAAATCAATCTTACTAAAGTAGCATGCCCCATGCAGTTCATCTATTAGCTCATCAATCCGTGGAATAGGATATCTATTCTTAATGGTTTTCTTATTCAACATCCTGTAATCTATACACATCCGTAACGAACCATCTTTCTTCTTAACCAAAACTACTGAAGAAGCAAAAGGAGACTTACTAGGTCTGATGTGTCCCATCGCGAGAAGCTCCTTGATGGTTTTTTCTATTTCATCTTTGAGCCTTTTTGGATGCCTGTATGGAGTGATCATGACTGGTTTAGCATCTTCTAATTCAATGATGTGCTCAATCCCTCTATCAGGTGGTGTACCAGGTGGAATATCGCTAAATACCTTACTATACTTTTCCCTCAATATCTGTATGTCGGGATGATATTCTGTCTTTTGTTGTTCCTCCTGTGTAGGCATGAGGGTACACATGGCTGCCCATTCAAGATCCTCATGTCTCACCAATCGTCTAAGAGAAATCGTTCGGATGTCACTATTTCGAATAGCTTTCAACACATGCTGCCTCCCATCTACTTCGAACTTGATCTCCATGTCCTTGAATCGAAAGGTAACCTCACCCAATAAACGTAACCATTTCATCCCTAAAACGATATCCAAGTCACCCATATTGACCACGTGGTAATCCGCTTTGAACTCATAATTATTCAGGCGTAAAGGCATGTCTCTGACTATCCTGTTACACTTAAGAGTGTATCCATCAGCAACCTGTACTCGAAGACCTTCGAATTCTTCTGTCTTAATACCACGACGCTCAACCAATCGTGCATCAATGAAGTTATGTGTAGCTCCGGTATCAACCAATGTAATCACCTTCTGTCCTGCTAGAACACCACGTAATCTGAAAGATCCTTCCTGTTGAATGCTAGACAAATGCCCTTGCTGTAGGTGCAATTCAGGTTCTTCTTTTTGTTCTGACTTTCCTGTCTCTTCCTCAGATTCTGAACCAGTGTGTTCATCCTCTTTTGTCGCACTGTCGGAATCCGATCCTTCGTAATATGCCCACATAACCCTATTGGCTTTTCCTTTTGGTCGCAAGGGACAATCATGATCCCTGTCATATGGACCTTTGCAATAGAAGCATAATTTCTTCCTTCGCAAGTCATTTAATGCCTCTGTATCTAGGGGTGTGGTAGATTTCCCTTTGGTTTCAATGCTCTTCCCTTTATTTTTATCAAACTTCCTATTGTCTCTGAAAGAGGTAGTACTCCTGGGAGTGAACCTGTTAGAAGGGGCTGTTAGCTCCATACTTCGTGCTTTCCTCATGGCTTTCTGCAGTGTTGGTGGGTCAAATGCCTTAATCCATCCCTTGAGGGGTTCAGACAATCCTTCTGTAAATAAGATAACTAACCTCCTTTCCGATACATCTGGTACCATGACTGACAACCTCTGAAATTCACTAATATAAACCTCCAAATTGCCAGTCTGTCTTAACTGTGCAAGGTCGCGAAAATAAATTTCTGGATCCTTCTTATCAAAACGTTCAACCAATCTATCCACAAAGTCCTGATACGTTGTTACCTGATTGTGTTGCAAAGTAACCATTCCATGTGACCACCAGTCATGAGCTGCGCCTTCCAGATGCAAGGTAGCATATCTGATGGCATCTATTTCAGACATAGGCCGTAATGCTAGGAAGGTGTCCAACTTATGAATCCAAGCTTGCGCTGTCATCTGACCACTCCCATCGAAAAAAGGTAAAGTAAGTTTACTGACAGCTCGCTGTAACTCATTATCATGACCTCCTCTAGGTCTCCTATTCTGGCGGCTATTCCTCATATGTTCTCTTCTTTGGTTTAGATATCGATCAAAGTTCAATAATTCACGCACATGCGGGGGTAATGCCTGCCATTCTGCAGTAGCAGCCCTAAGATCATCCTGGAAATCTTCCGGTACATCGTCTTCTCCCATCTCCTGAGCCTCTTCCCTTAGGAAGGTGGGACGAGTAGGCCTATTTGCTGTCCATGATCTGCGCCTAGGAGCACCTTGTGATCCTGCCACACTCCTATCATCGTGATCAGATGTGCCTCTTCCTTGATCCTGAATCCTGGGCTGAATAACTCTTTCCATTATGGTATTCAAAGCTTGTAGTGTCTGAGCTATTTCTTGTTGTCCGGTAGTCATGATTCTGTAAAATTCTCTGGTTTCATCATCATCGACTCTGGGAAATCTTGGTGGACTCTGTGTTTGTCTTTCACCCATATCTCCGTCCTTAGATATGGTTCTCTTGCGAATATAACACTGGGAATATGGTTGCATAAAAGTACTCTTACCCAATCAGGATGGCAGGACTACTGCTCTGATACCACTGAGATATCCCTTGTAGGATTATACCTTCTTCTCAACACCTAAAATCTTACTATTTCATAGGTTGGGCATTTCGTCAAGCAAATAACAGACAAACTTGAAATCACTAATAAAATCCAAACGGATATCTTGGTTGTGACTGAATAAACAAGTCAATGTTATTGATATTAAACTTTAACTCTGCTATGGAAAGAACCTTTGATTATGGCAAATGATTTACTAACCGTTTGCACAATATTTATTCATTCTTCAATAATAAAACCAGACGTTATATTGAAGAGAACATGGATTAAACTATTGTGAACCTGATCCATGACAGATTCCAATGAGTCGATAGAAGCCGATAATGTTCAGACCCCGCGGGAAGATAATCTGCTGCTCCAACTGAAATGCGACTCAATAATCCCGGATCTGCGTATCGCGTGGTCCTTGATTAAAAATGTTTGTGAGGCGATTCCACCGTTATTGTCTCCTCCAGTTGATCTGCGGACCTCGCGCCCTATTCCGATCATGCGCGGCTCTGTTGTTATCGGTGCCTACTGATCCCGTCTGAACACCCGTGCTGGAATTTGCCGCTGGGGTTTGTAATGCCGAGATGGAAGTGGTTCGATCTTAAACTGCCGCCCCTTTTTACCTTGGAGTACTGCTGACGGATGAAGCCCCTTATCTTTGTGATCAGGGGTTAGGGGATCTGTGGATCCGAATTTCCTTTCTCAGTTTTGTCCGGAAATGCTCGCTGTAGGACAGTCGGGTCTTCAGAAAGACGGCTGCTGATGATAACCCCAGCTCCTCCGGCCGGCTCTTCCTGCTGCCAACAAGTTTTATTCACAAATATCGCTGTTACTTTCGGTGTCAAGTTCGCCAGTCCTCAAACTTCAAGACATCACGTAAATGCAAATAATTCACAACATGAAACGGCTGAAGACCATCTCCAATGTGCAACCCTTCGGGGGAATATTTCACCTCCTCAGTTATGCGGATCCAAGGGAGTTTCCGTTCCCAAAGACCTTAAAGGAATTTGTAGACTTATGACCACAAATTGCCTCAATTGAAATAGAAATCGAATCCTCAAAATCGCTTGTTCCAAATGGGAGCCCTATGTCCTCTATTTATTCCCTTCGCTGAGAAGTTTCTGGAAGTTTTCC
Organism: Cupressus sempervirens; assembly: GCA_028749045.1. Taxonomy (NCBI): domain Eukaryota; kingdom Viridiplantae; phylum Streptophyta; class Pinopsida; order Cupressales; family Cupressaceae; genus Cupressus; species Cupressus sempervirens. The sequence continues at coordinate 438,375,769 of CM053785.1, forward strand.
GGAATCATCTTTTATGATGTAAAACTTTATAAAATTAAATAAATAACTTGATAAAGTTGGAGTACAACCTTTATTTAATATTAGGACGAGTAGGCCCCACTTACTTAATTATTATTCTTCGAGAGCAAAATTGTAATTATCGGAAGACAAAAATGACCCTCTTCCCATAATCATTTGCCTAGGAGAGTCGATGATAGGCAAATCCCCTGTAAAGTTATGCCGCTAAAAAGGGGACATGAGAGAGAGAGAGAGAGAGAGAGAGAGAGAGAGAGAGAGAGTAGATCTCTTTCCCTCCCTCCTCATTTAGCCCTCTGTTTTCTCTCTCTCTCTCCCTCCTTATTTAGCACTCTCTCGGTCTGCAATCTGTACTTTTCAATTCCTTTGCTCTCCTGCATCTTGATGATGGATCATGTAGTATGATTGAAAACATTGATGCTAAAAAGTGTTACACAATCAGTCCCAGAAGAGAAAACAACATCAATACAGATCGTGAAAACCTGATCAACTTGAAATCAATATTGTTTATGCCACAAACATTAGCAAACAAAGACACACTGCTGATGTTAATCAGAAATCAGCAAAAGGGACACTCAGACAAATGAAGAGGAACCCCTGAGGCAAAGTATAGAAGTGGGAAACTTGTAGTATATAGATTTTTTAACAGACCATCTAGTCTAACACTTTCCAACATTGACACTTCAATGAGTAGGTTTATGAGAATCTCTACATGCCACAAACAATAGCAAAAAAGACACAAGGTTGATATTCATCAGAAATCAGCATAGTGGCCACTCAGACAAAGGTAAAGAAACCCCAAGGAAAGTATAGAAGTGGGAAATCTGTAGTATTCAACTTATCTAACAGACCATCTAGCCTTGCACTTTCCAACATTAATACTTCAAAGGGAAGGTTTGAGAGAATCTCTAAATGCCAAAACATTGCAAATATTCTACTACAAAATCTTCTTTATACATGAAAGGGTACCATTCAAATGGGACAAACGAATTCTTCATTTCTAATGATTGTACCATTTTGGAGCTCATTTCATTGAAGCATTTATCAAAATGATTCTCTATGATAATGAGATTCATGTACATCTTTTTTGAAACACACGTCAGCTGAAATTATAAATTGTACTATTTCATCTGGAGAGTTAGGATTCATTTATCACTCTGTAAACAAAGTAGAGGACTGAAATCCTTGAAACATTCTACTGGCAGTTCAATTTTATAGAAACATTCTTTGTCATGCAAATATGTTTTTTACACTGAAATTTGATATTCCTTTCTTTGCAAATCCACGTTGCAGGAGACCCAGACATTACAGAAACATCTTTCACACATTCTCTATTGGTTCATGCTGGAAAAGACCCATATAAAGTAATTACAGAGGCAGTTAGGTAAGCTTATGCCTCTTCCGCTCTAGGAGTTGACATGCAATTTTCCATCTGATTTCTTTTTGTGGAGTGTGAATTAAGAAATATATCTCAATTCTTATAGCTCATTTTTTATTTTTTTGGTTCTTTAACCAAAAAGATTGAACTATAGGCAATTATTAGATTGACAGTGTTTAAGTGCATAGGTTTACACACACATTAACCTATGGAACTGAATATATATATTTAAGATGGATAAATAATTAAATCATCTCATATGCAATGCAAATATCTAACATTTTTTCATTTTGCATTTCAGGGCTGTGGAGTTTCACTTACAGTCATTCCGTCACAGAGATGAGAAGAAGGTGATGTTGATGATTCTTATTTAAATATTCCTATCTTTTCATCTTTGATTTCAGAGCATGGGAAAATTACTTCCCATTGACTGAACTTCACAATCTTGTGAAATCAGCAGATGCCTGGAATCATTGATTGGTTTGGGTGGTGTACCTGGGATGCATTTTACACTGAGGTCTCTGCCAGAGGCGTAGAAGAGGGATTAAAGAGGTAAGACCAATAATGTTAATTTTAACATTATCAGATTTCCACAATCCATTAGTAAATGTAAGTTTATTTCTGGATTCGATTGTGTGTTTTTAGCATCAACGTTCAGATCACACTCAGTGATCCATCATCAGGAACATAGTGTAAGAATAGTATTCAAAAATCTTTTAGTATTTATTTTGTTCTTTATTGCCTTAATATTTGCCTCAAAATCAAAGTGAAATGTATTTTTAGGTTTAAAAATTCAAAATTGTCTTTGGCTATCGAGTGGTCTACATATTGATATAGGACCTTCTTTTTCTGTGCTCCTGCTTCATTTGTTAGCAGTAGCACTGATATGAAATGCCATTGGTCCATTGGCTTTGACTAGCATACATATTATAGAATTTGGTTTATGTTACTCACAATGATAACTTACAGTCTGTCAGAAGGAGGAACACCACCACGTTTTGTTATTATTGACGATGGTTGGCAATCTGTTGACACTGACAAAAAAACAGAAGATGCTTCCAATAAAGAGTAAGCATTGTATTTTATGGTTCTCTTTTTCTTTCCAAAAGCTACATAAATATTAATGGCCTCTTGTGAAATCTGAATGCTTAATGGAAGACCAATCCTCCTTTTCATCTTGGGCTGTTCAGGGCATTAAGGCGCTTAACTCACATCAAAGAAAACTACAAATTTGGAAAAAATGGAAAAGCGGGTGAAGAGCAAGAAGATCCAGCTCTTGGCATTCAACATCTCGTTGAAATAGCTAAGAAGAAGCACAATCTAAAGTAAGCATGAAACCTGTGTTATGTCGGAAAGCATGAAACATGTATCATATGTAAATATTTTAACCTTAAAATGCTAATTTAATATGAGTAAATTGGTAAACAGCATGACTCATTAATGTTGGACAATGACTAAAGAAAAGCAAACTAATTTTAAAATATCGAAGTATGTAGTGAGACTCATATAACATTGACCATCTTATATTTGATTAAATTAATTTAATTCACTTTCCATTCATAAACTATAAACTTCCTCTGTGCGTGTAGATATGTGTATGTGTGGCATGCAATCACAGGCTATTGGGGAGGAATTAAGCCTGGTGTTTATGGAATGGAACACTATGAATCTACTATCAAATACCCTGCACATTCTCCAGGTGTCTTGAACAATGAACCTGGAATGGACTCAGATTCTCTTACCATGCAAGGAATTGGTTTGGTAAATCCTGCAAAGGTTTTTGAGTTCTATGATGAATTGCACAGCTACCTGGCCGCTGCTGGAGTTGATGGGGTCAAAGTTGATGTTCAATGCATTCTTGAGACACTTGGAGCAGGCCTTGGCGGACGAGTGGCATTAACCTCACAATATCATAAAGCATTGGATGCCTCTGTTGCTAGGAATTTCCCAGACAATGGGTGCATAGCATGCATGAGCCACAACACAGATGCACTTTATTGGTAAATGGTGTGCTTGGTTCCAAACATTTTCATTCTTTTGTTTTGGTGTAAATTGGCTTTTATGAGAACAAAAATGGAATCTCATTTAAACCTATTTATTTGCAGTTCAAAGCAAACAGCAGTTGTAAGAGCCTCAGATGATTTCTTTCCAAGGGATCCTGTAACTCACACAATCCACATAGCTTCAGTTGCTTACAACAGTGTTTTCCTTGGGGAGTTCATGCTACCAGATTGGGATATGTTCCATGTAAGAAATTCCTTATTCAAAGAATTGATGTAGCTGTACTGGAAAGTTCTTGCTTTTCATTTGAGATGTATATTCATGCAAACAAGAAGAATAAAATGTTTCAACACTTGCAGAGTGTTCATCCTGCTGGAGAATTCCATGCCGCTGCAAGGGCAGTTGGTGGCTGCCCCGTGTATGTTAGGTAATGATGACAACATTTTAAGGGAGAAGAATATTTTGCTATTGGATTTAAATCTATAATACCTGAAATGGCACATTACCAAGCAATCAGATAAAAATGGGACATACCCTGACCAAAATATTTTGCTTATTTTAGAGTAAGTCTGTAATTTATGAGCATATCTCTGACCTTGTGCAGTGACAAGCCTGGTTATCACAATTTTGATTTATTGAGGAAGCTTGTTCTCCCAGATGGTTCTATTTTGCGAGCACAATTACCTGGCCGACCTACATGTGATTGTTTATTTACTGATCCTACTCGTGATGGAAAGAGGTCAGAGAGAATCCTTTAAACCATAAATTACACTTCACCAAATAATTTAATTCTGGAATCCATTATCGACTTAAAGTCTGGCTACCTTAACTCTGCTAATTTGGGCAATGATTTTTTTTTGCAGTCTGTTAAAAATTTGGAACATAAACAAATATACTGGAGTTTTGGGGGTATTTAATTGTCAAGGTGCTGCTTGGAGCCATTTAGAAAAGAAAAATGTATTTCATGATAAAAATTCCAATGAGATATCAGGGTCTATTCATGCACATGATGTACATTTGTTAGAAGAGGTAGCTGAAAATGACTGGAATGGGGACTGTATAGTGTATTCTCACAAAGGTATGGTCACAAAACAATTTCACACGATGCAGGCTATACTCTATCACAATTGCCAAATTGAATTATAATGTTTGATTTATGGCAGGTGAACTTGTGCACCTTCCTCGGAATGCTGCTTTACCTACTACACTCAGAATATTGGAGCACGTAGTTTACACTATAACGCCAATTAAGGTCAGTGATCTTAGAAGATCCCTGAAATGAAGAAACGTCTGCTAATGAGATCACACAGAAAAGCTTGATATTAACATTCATTTGTTTCATGCAAAATTTAACATATTGTGCACAACTCTCCTTGGTGGTTTACCTTTTGCAGAATTTAGCAGGAGGTGTCTCCTTTGCACCGATTGGTCTCATTGACATGTTCAATTCTGGAGGTGCCATCAATTCGTTAGGCTATAAAATACACTATCAAAGCATCCAAAGCGAGTTTATGGAGACTCCTAAAGTGTTAGGAATGCCAGTAAAACCTTCTGCAGACAGTGGCCAGGTACCAACAGCAACAATCCAGATGGCAGTCCGTGGATGTGGACGGTTTGGAGGCTATTCATCCATCAAACCAAGGAAATGCTTTGTGGATTCTTTATCAACTGATTTTTCATATGATTCTGTCTCTGGCCTTGTAACGCTAACTTTGGAAAAGCCCAGCGAGCAACACATTTGGAATGTGACAATTGAAGTCTAATTATTTGCTGCAGCTATCTAATATTCTTAGCATAGTTCCTGCGTCCTGGATTTAACAATAAGACATAATTGATGGACAATGTATCCCTTTTTAAGCAAAGCTAGTCAATGGCATGCGAAGAACTCGTAGTACTTGAGAAAACAGGATTCTTGAAAATTAAAATATTCCATCCGGGAATTGTCATTTTTTTAAATGAACGTCTCGTAAGAGATCCGATTTAACCAAAGATTTCCTCTATTATTTTATCTTGTTGCCTATATAAAAAGATAGCTTTCTACATATTGCGTATTGTAATAATCCCATAGTTCCTTGTGTGACAAACCATCCGACAAGATTCATTTCAGCTCGTAGATTTTCGTGTAAGTTCTGGATGAGGACTCAGTTAACTTGTAAAGACAAGACCAACATCCGAGGCAGCCACTTACCATCTTAGGGAAGTTGAAGTTGGTACTGGTTTCTACCCTTACCTTGCTTTTTAATAGCCACAGAGCAGCAGCACGGGAATTCCTATCTCTGTTCTTTATGTTTTGGTAATTATGGATTTCTTTCCTAATTGCATTGCATACCTTTCGGTTTGTTTTCTGAGTTAGAGAATCCTTGGTGACCATTTGTGAAAAGGAGTTCCCCGGGACTGCGTTGGGTGGAATATAGCTAAATGTACAATTTGTAACTTCCCTCGCCTTCCTCAACCTTCCCCAGAAAACAGATCCAAAGAGAAATATTTGTCCTAGATTTTCAGCCGAACATGACGTTATCGAAAGGGGCATATTCAAAATGCAAAGAATTTGAGCAGCTAGATACTTAATCCATTTGTTTACCTAACTACTATTGGCTCCACGAATTCACCGATCCAAATTTTTTAGCGATTACTCTGTAGTCTAGCCATTCTTCACAAGATTTCTTGAGAAATGGTTTTAGGCTGTAGTTATAGAGGGGATTCTCAAAGTATCGTTAGCGGATGAGACTTTTAATATCGTTTAGGCTTGGGGCTTGCGAGGAGTATAATATGCTAAAAAAAAATCATAAGCTTATTAACTTTTAAACTTTATAGCTTCAACATTTAAGCTTAAATTGACTATATAATTCACCTTCACAATATTAATTGATTTTTTTTCCTTTAAATAGGGTCCTCTCAATTGGACCAGCATTATAATTATATATTTAATGATACCTGATTAAATCTAAACTCTTATAATATGAAAAATAATCCTCATAGAACCTTTCAATCTAATAATAATTCTTATAGCAATTCTATGGCCCCTTTTCCTTATTGAATAAGATTTACTCTTGAAAAGACTTAAACTATTATATGTTCATTATCTTCCATTAAGTCAAATATTTTCTATTATGTAAGCTTGATTATAAATATGACAATTCAAGTGAAAAAGTGATGTCCCTAATTTAAGATAAATCCTAATTTTTTAAGCTTCAATTCTAAATACTTTTTTAGAACAATGGTGTGTAAACAATGTTAAATCAAAACGAAAGTGCTCTAAAAGAAATATATTTTATATTTCAATAGTGAAATGTGCATATGGACCTTTTCATTTTGTTTTCCATTTAGTTTATTGGTTGTCTACAACAATATGATAGACTAACTTTGATACTTGGAAATAAATTATTCTTACACATCATTTCACTTGATCATAACATATTTTGTTCATATTGTCATATCACTTTGTTCAACTTACTTCTCCTTAAATCTTAATTAGTCTTTAACAATCAAATGATGCCTAAGCATGTCTATTTAAGCAATTTATTGAAAATGAAAAGGAGCCAACATTATTCTCTTGAATATACATACACCTTTATTTTCTAAGACAATTTAGAGCATCCTCCATAGTTTTGTTGCACACTCACCTACAGAGATTATAGTGCCACACATCTCCAACTCATTTGATTTTTCACGTTGGAAGATGTCCCCCAAGGATTCAACTAATAATGGTTGCTTTTTATTGGGAATAGACATACCCTTTTGTTCAACAATTAATTAATCTTTCCTTATATGTCACTCACTCTTAATTTACGTGAATTTTATTTATTTATTTTTTTCATTTTTCCCTCCCCTTCAAAATTCTATTCTATTCTCCCTTTCATATATCTTATTGTACTTCTTGTATATTGCATTCACTTGTGCAAATTAGTGAATTAACATGGACCAATATAAAAAATTCTAGTTTTGTCATTTTAAAATTGATCATACCTTTTCTAAAGTTGTAATTTATATTTTCAATTTTTTTTGGGAGCATCCTCCATATTGCACTATTCTAGCCTATATTTTGGTGCATTATGAAGTTAACAATTATTTATCTACAATAAGCTCTCTTTAAAACATAGTAAATATTAATTCTTAACTGTGAAACAAATTTCGTAATAAAACAACAATAATCAACTTTGTAAATAAAAAAGAAACAAATTTCGGTCCGCATGACATAATTAAATATAGATTATGATAGACACAAAGTGAAGTTTTAACTAATTCTTAACTGTGCAAAATATTACGCGAAGTAACATGATCAATAATAATTGGTATTGTTGGAGGCCATACAGAAAGAAGGCAACTTGCAAGACCAAATTTTGAAAAATTGGTTATCTACCCATCATCCATAGCACATCAAAAGGCAAGCCCAACCTAGCTTAAGCTTGGAGTCTGAATCATCAATCAACCACCATCAATTCCAGGTTCTTTTTATTGCCTTTCAATGAGTTGTTTACATATGTACACTTTTTAATGAAATTATCTATAAAATTTCAGCCTACAACCAGAATGCAATGAAGCTATTATTTTTTAATTTACACACAATGATCATGTTTGTGTTGATTTTTTGTTTTTCTATATAGCTTTGAAGGTGGAGAATTGGATGTTTAGCAAAAAAATTAGTTTTTAATCTTTAAATAGGATAATTATGAGTTTGTGAGGTTGCATAAATAAAGAGTGATTTTATGTGTTTAAAGCCAAAGAAAGCAGCTAAGTAAAGCAATTGGGCTCTATATATGTAAAGTTGTTGTAGCAAACTCTATTGTATTCTAGAAGAGAAAGTTTGTTGTTAGGTTGAATAGAAGATCCAATAGTTGCAAGTTTTTCCCCAAGCTGGAGTTTCCTGGGTATATATGTGTTATTGTCTATGTGTGTTTGGCTTTTGCTATTTTGCTTCAGCTATTTTGTTTTAGTTAATTAACTCAGAGTATTAATTGTTATAAATTAGATAGAAACTCTTTCTATGAATTTATTGTGCAATTGATCTATAATCAGGTTATAAGAAATTAACAAGGTATCAGAGCTCTAAACTCTTAATACAGAGCCAGGATTTGTGACTTAGATTTAAGAGAAAAAAATCACATTTTTTGTCTACAGGTTTTCTTATGGATATGGCAACCAATCTTCCAGAGCACAAACTCGAGGGTGCATCTAACTTCTTGCTGTCAAAGGTTCAAATTACATCTATTCTCAAGGAGAATAGGTTGTGGATCTATGCTAATACAACAATGACTCCACTTGCAAATGACCTTGTTGCTTTGGATTTGCATGAGGTCAAGAAGGCCAAAGCTCAAAGAATCATTCTTGGCAGAGGTAGAGATCATTTAGTTTCTCATCTATCAAGGAAAGGCACTACCAAGGAGATTTGGGATACACTCACAAGACTCTATCAGAGCGACTACCAGAGTCATAAGATGATGCTCAAGGACAAATTGCATAATACCAAGATGTCCAAAGGTGAGAGTGTGACCTCTTATTTGTCGAAGCTGACACAAGTAAGAGATGAGTTAGCTGCTATTGGAGAGACAATCGCTGAAGATGAGTTGGTGTGTATAGTCTTAAATGATTTTTCGAAGCACTGGGAAGTTTTTGCCAAGTGTGTGGTTGACAGAGATCGACTACCTAATTGGGCAAGACTTTGGGATGATTTTGTTCAAGACGAAATCTGCAAAGGTGCTAATTGAGGAGACCAAACAAAGAAGGGTCAAGATGAAGAAAATATTGCTCTTGCAAGCAAGGGTAAGAAGAAGTCTAGTAAAGGGCAAACAAAAGGATCTTCTTCTAAGAGTGCGTAGAGGAAAGATCTGAGTAGGATAAAATGTTTTTGCTGCCATCAAATGCGTTCCTATGACAGTAGATGTCCGAAAAGGAATAAGAAAAATAAGGACAATCAGAAGAACCAAGTTTCTTCTATAGTCGAGGTGGAGGAGTTTGCATCACGATTTGAGAATGAGTTTTTATTCATCGCCTTTCTCTCAAGCTCAGTGGCCAACAAGGTTTGGTATATTGACAATGGGGCTTCTTGCCAAATGACGGGAGTCAGAGATTGTTTCACCAAGTTGGAGGAGAAGAAGTTGGATTTCTTTATTGAACTCAGTGACAATGCCAAGTACCATGCAATTGGTATTACTATCAAGTTTCAAAGGGAGTTTGGCAAACCCTTGTTGCTGGAGGATGTGTTGTATGTTCTTGGCATGATAAAGAATTTAATTTTAGTTTCTACTTTGGAAGACAAGGGTTACACTGTAACCTTTGTAAAGAGAAAAGTTTATATTTGTCATAAGGATTCTAAAGTTGCAAAAGGATTGGAGTTAGACATGGCAGCTTGTTTCGATTACAATTTGAGCTTGCATAGGCATTGGTAAGCAATTGTAAAGGGCAAAGAGAATTGTGGCATAGGAGGATGGCTCATCTTCACCATGGAGTACTTAATGTGTTCAAGGAAATAGTGATGGGGCTTCCTGAGATGTAGACAAAAAAACACAAGGTGTGTAAGGGTTGTGCTCTTGGAAAATATGCCAAGACCAATTTTCCAAGTAGTGACAGTAGATCTAAAAGGATTTTGGATCTCGTACACTCAGATGTGTGTGGACCTATGTCAATAGGATCCTTAAATCGATATGAGTATTATGTTACTTTCATTGATGATTTCTTGAGGAAGACATGGATACATTTTATGAAGGACAAGGATGAGGGCTTTGGTAAATTCAAAGAGTTTAAGGCTCTTGTGGAAAACCATACAAGGAGAAAGATCAAGATACCGAGGTCTAATAATGGGGGCAAGTATACCTTGAATGCCTTCAAAAAAATTTGTACTGGGGAAGGTATCAAGAAAGAGTTTACAGTTTCGTACAACCCTTAACAAAACGGGGTTGCTAAGCTGAAGAAACTCCAATTCAAGCTGCTTTAAAGAAACTCCACCTTCCAAGCCACATAGAAAAACAAAAATTAACAATCCCTCTTAGTGAGGAAGGTGTTCTGCACAACATCTAGCTTATCCCTAAAGACTACAAACTTATTTTTCACCAAAGCCTTTATCAGAATGTCTATTATCTATTCTTCTATAGGAATGTATCGAAGTTTCACTATCCCCTTCTCCACACAATCTCTTATGAAGTGGTAATTGATCTCAATGTGCTTGGACTTGTCATGAAACACTAGTTTCTCAGATATTTTGATGCAACTTTGATTATCATAGTAAATGACTATAGGATCTATGTTCTGATAAAAAAGCCCAACTAGAAGTTTATGAAGCCAAATAGCCTCACATGTAGCCATATACGCAACCTCTACATAACTTTGTGCAACTGACTTTTGTTTCTTATTGTACCATGAGACAACTCCTAATCCCAAACTAAAACTACACCCTGAAGTGCTCTTCATGTCAACTATATTGCCTACCTAATCTGCATCAATAAACCCCTCAAGCTTCATTCCATCCCCCTGAACATATTTCAACCCAAAATCAGATGCACCTCAAAGATATATAAAAAAACGCTTTGCAGCTCTCTAGTGCACACGTTCAGGTTCCACCATAAACTAATTCAGAGAGTTCACGACCACAAATGTCTAGCCTAGTGTTGACCAGATACATAAGAGAGCCTATCAGTTGTATGTATAAGGCAGGGTCCACTGCTTCTGATCTGGAAGTATTAATCTTCCTCCAATTCCTCACAAGTGGTGTTGACATGTGCTTAAAATTCTCCATCCTAAATTGCTTCAAGATATCAATTGAGTATTTCCCCTGTCCAAGAAACATCTCTCCCTATTTCTGCCACAACTCCAATCCTAGAAAGTAGTGCATCAACCCCAAATCCTTCATCTCAAAATCTCCCGCAAGATCTCTCTTGCAATGTGATATGAGTTCCTCTACCCATCTAAGAAATAAGTCATCAACATATAATAACAGTATGAGAAGTTCACTCTTCACATGAACATATTACAAGTTCGAATCTGCCTCACTTTTGATGAAGCCCACACTATGCAAGTAACTGTCAATACATGGATAACATGCTCTAGGAGCTTTCTTGAGTCCATATAGTGCTCTTTTCAACTTGCAAACATGAGAATCCCTCCCATGTGCTTCAAATCCTTAAGATTTCTCAATATAAATTTCTTCCTCAATTACTTGATAGAGAAATGTGGTTTTAACATCCATTTGGTGAATCTTTCACTCCATTTGTGTGGTCACAAAAATCATAGCTATGATGGAAGAGTACCTGGCTTCTAGAGCAAATGTCCCATCATAGTCAATTCCTTCCTTTTGAGAAAAACCCCTAGCCACAAAATGAGCTTTGAACTTTTCCACACTATCATCTGCAACATGCTTAATCTTATAAAACCATCTTGAGCTCACCACAAACTTTTCTTTTGGTCATGGTACTATCTCCCATACACTATTCTTCATGATGGAAGAATACTCTTCCACCACAAAATCTTTCCAAACTTGGTGTTTGGATGCCTCTTGAAAGCTAGAAAGCTCTACTTCAATTAAGTCACTCATAAGTGCTACATAATTAGAATAATGTTTGGGAGCCTTTCTCTGTCTGATTGAATCTTTTGGATCACCCACATATTTTTGAGCCTCTCTCAAAGTTTTCTTAGTTGTCCTATTTTTTCTCTTCTCTATAACATGGATATGAGGCTGAGGATTCCTTTGAGCCTCCTAATCATCCTATTCGGTTTACTTGTCTTTCTCTCTAACTCGAGTGACTAAAGTTTGAGTGCTACCTCAATTTTGGATGATTGCTCCTCATCATTCATCAAGCTACTAGACTTTTGAAGAGATTTATCCTCCTCAAACCTTACATCTCTGCGAACAACTATTTTCCTTTGGGAAGGAATGTAAACCTGATAAGCCTTAGAAGTTTCATTGTACCCAACAAAGATACGCTTCTCTATAGTTGGTTCTAACTTTTTTCTTTTCTCCACAGGAACATGACAATACACAAGACATCCAAAAATGCGAATATGGCCCAAATCTAGTTTCTTGCCACTAAATGTCTCTTTTGGAGTCACTTTTCCCAACACTTTGTGAGGACTCCTATTTTGCAAATATACAACTGTATTGAAAGCTTTTGCCTATAGGAACCAAGGCAAGTCCTAGTCATGAAGCATGGCCTTGGCTACTCCAACTATAGCCCTGTCTACCATTACAGCTATTGAATCTTCTATTCAACTTAACAACAAACTTTCTCTTCCAGAATATAATAGAGTTTGCTACAACAACTTTACTTATATACACAACCCAGCTGATTTACTCTACAAGTAAGTAAATAAAATTTCCTTGGTTTCTTTGGCTTTAAAACACATAAAATCACTCTTGCTTTATGGAACCTCATAATCTCATAATTATCCTATTTAAAGAGTAAAAACTAAAGTTGTTGCTTCGTGGAAATTTTATGTTTTTTGCTTCTACCTTCCATTCCAACATGGATGCTTTAGGTACTAGATTCACCATTCCAAACTTTGAGGTTTTTTGTGATCATTTGACTCGAGAGCAAGCTAAGTTCTCTCAGTTGGATTCTTTCACATGCTCACAGATGTACCATTCTCTCCATTGTAATGGTGTTCTAAATTATAGTATTTTATAGTTTGTTCTTTATCAATGGCAACATGGTCATTCTTCTTCTTCTTCCCAAATTTCTCCTTGAGATGAGGGTGAAATTTCTATCCTCCCTTGATCCGGGTTAACAATTATATAGCTAGTGTTAAGTGCTCTAATATGGATTTTTTTTCCATTAGTAGTTTGTTCAACCTATTGTAACTATCCTATTTGGCATGTGATTTAAGATCAATACACTCTCTTTATTGTATTATAATAAAAAGAAATATACTAACCTAAATTTGATCCAATTTCTAAGTCCCTTCAAAATGAACACCTTGCATATCTATTCTAAGGGATTAGAGGCATGTATATCTCCCTAGGGATAACTTATCTTCGATTATCAACTACTTATTAATTCATGAATCTACATGAAATAGTTATAATTCAAAAACAAAATGTAGGTACACAACCTCTTCATATATAATTACATTATTGAACAATGATTGAATTGACAAACCACACACAATCATGATTCTAATTCTTAGAACATGTGTGATTTGATTTAGTTTATATAATGATTTATTCCTTTAATTTAATATGTGAGTATTAGTCAATCTCCCAAATATCCAAATATGTTTATATTGAGTACTCTAGTAGTAAATAGTTGTCTTATAATAAGATAATTTGGTTGATACACAAACTATTGCAGAGCATCTATTTACTATTTACTACAAATGTAAGGCTTGAATTTTTTTTTTGCCTTTTGAGATGTGTAAAAGGTGGCTAATTCCTTATTAAGTAAGAATATTGAGACTTCAAAATTCTATAAGTTAATTCAGGATCCAATATATTTGTGGGAGATGATAACATCCACTAACGTGTTTGTGTTTTTTAAACATTTACAATAAGAATGGCATGCTACATGCACAATGAAATACAATTTTATCAATATTTGTTTCCATATAAATTCTTTAAAAATATTTTCCTTCAACTCGTCTCATCTTGATGATGAATCATAGTGTGATTTGAAATATTGATGCAAAAATAGTGCACACAATCAAAATCCAAAAATAATTGTATTACTCGTGTATGAGTTTTCAATTTATTTAAAAACATAAGTTTTATGAGACAAATTAAACAAATAACTACTTTGGTTTTAAATTGAAATAAATAAAATATTACTTACCATAAGAAACCTATGCAAGAGGTAGGTCAACTATGAGATACCACATCTCAACTAGATGGGTCAACCATTAATTCCATAGACACTGACTCGCCAAAGAAAAGCTATCTAAAATATCTCACTCATTTGGTTATTCATTCACTCACTTGGTAGGTTTCACTACCAATAATCAAGAACATTGAAAAAGTTGGGGTTGATTCCTTGTGAGTCTAGGTTGAAGATATGGTCTATTATCATAGGCCACATACCTTGGATTGACTCAATGAACACCTTTCTAATAATGTGGGTGTTTACTACTTAAAAGCCCACTTGAATTGATGCTTTGAAAAACAAGCTCATCTTGAACAATCGAGGGTGCTACCCTTAGTTCACTTAAGCCCCTGTATACACATAACAAGGAAAGTTTGGTAATTAAAAATATGGCATACCTCTCATATTGTTAATCTTATTTATGCATTAAGAATTTGGGAAGAATAGACAAGCCAATCAAAACAACTATTATATATAAAGTTTCTATAGAAAATGGTAAAAAATAGGTTAGTTATCAAATGGAATGGAGTAAAATATGCTAGAGGCCTAAAACACACAAGAAGAAAATTAATACACCATGTGGTTCCAATACTCAAGTGTCTTAAAATTGTATCAAGGAATTCGTAAAAAGTGTAAAAATCCATAAATTATGTTGAAGCCCAAAAAATTGTATTATCTTATTTTATATTGTACCCTAAAAATAATGCATTGTTATTGTGACAATGTCTAGAGATTGATAGATGATTATTTCCAAAACTCAAACCCAAGGATAGTTCCTAAGCCTCTAAATAAATTCTACAACCTACAAAAACTCCAAAAACAATGACAAATGACTAGAGACCAAGGCGAACAACCATAGTTAATCTCTAATGCATAAGAAAATTGAGACACTTCACACATATCGGGAGGTCTACAAGTGACTTCAAAAAAATACAAATATTTTAAGAGATGAATGAGAATGGTTTTAACACCCCACTAGCCCTCGCATCATGCGTATGTCATTAGGAGTGATGAGCCTCACAATTGACCTTGTTTATCTTATTTTCCTTATTTTATCTCATACTTTCCATGACATCCAACATGATATTAAGGCAATACCTATAACTTTATTACCAATATAAGTTTAATGGATGATATATATGTCATACTAATAAATGAATATGTCTTTGTGGATATGTACGAAATGATATGTCTTTTCATGTTGATAATGAAAGTTAATGTGATAAAGTTTGTTTTGAGAACCAATTTGCAACAATATAGTTTGACCACTAACATGCAGTGAAAAGGTGATTGCCAATAGCACATCCATCTCATATAGTTCATAGAGGTAGCAATCATGTTGCCAGTGGTTGTGATGCAACATTTAAAGAGGGTGGAATGGTTTGGTATTGTCAATGAGGAATAAATGCAATCATTGAGTTTGTAGAAAATTGTGGAACAATGAAGAACATGGTTCATAATAGTATTCCCTTATTTTTGCATGTTTTCTATTTTACATGTTCTTTGATGTTGCTTGAATTTGAAGGGAATCATGATACCATTACTCCATTTACGTAGGTCTTTATTGTCAATTATGGAAGAATGAGGACCAACTCCTCATAATCATAGGAGAATTGAAAATTGTTAGAACAATTATTTAGAGTCCTAAAGAAAATAATTCTCATGCTTCATGTATAAATTCTAGAACATGTCAAAGTTTTAAGATTAGCTAGAATCTCTCAAACGGTGATTAGATCTCATTGTTAGTATCTTTGTCAATCAACATGATTATTGTAAGTTTTATGTATTTCTTTTGATTCCAAAACAAAAGATGAAGGTTGATAGTAAAGTTGTAAGTTAAAAGATGAAAAATCCAACACCTAAGGTTGCGAAACTCATGGAAAGGCCACTTCAAGTATTATGTAGCTCTTTGTAGTTTGGATTTTTGTTATTGATGATGGTTATATTATTTGTTAAATTTTTAGACTAATTACTGCATTAATTTATTTAATTTATATGTTGGAGAAGTCCATCTAACAGTGGACCGATCAACAATGTGACCCCAACCTCTTATTAGGAAGAGAGCTTATAGATCAACATTATTAGTTGTTAATACCTATTAAGATAATTTGTACATAATAAGCTACAACATAGTTACATTTCAATAGAACAATGACTCATACCAACTTTTGTGGCATTGCTCAATTACCTACAATAACTGATGTGTTGTAAGATTTTACTTTTAGCATAGTTATGTTTCAAAGATATTTCTTATTAATTAAATCATATTGATTTAATTATTAAATTGCTTATTATCTCTAGTTTACTTAAGCTAAAGTTTGGGCATATAATTATTTTTTTTATTATTAATTATTATCATGCAACCTAGGTTAGTTACATGTTAGGGCTTGGATTTCCTTTACAAGGATGATCTCTCTTTGTAATTACATTAATTCACTTTGATTGTAGCAATCTCTTCTTTAGCTCATCAAAAATATCTCATCTATGGATTTGGGAATTTCAACCTTCGTAGCTTTTGCTTCTCCCTTTCTGTGACAAGTGTTTGCATGCAAGTGATTCTTGGGAGTTGTGAGGTTGATCTCTCATCAACTTCAACATTTTGTTTCTTTCAATTAATGTCTTGTATAAAAATAATAGAATAACATAGACTTCCTAACTACACATATAATGTTAGCATTGTCTAAGAAGTCATGTCCCTAGACGATAATTGAATATATTTTGGTCCATTGAGATGAACACACAATTTTTATGCATCAATCCATAATACTTAGAGGGATTTAGTCAAGTAGAATCAAAGTGGAACCTCTTCATGTTATTTCTCACACATAGTCCAAGACTAGAGAAAAGAAATAAAACATGTATTTCAATGGTATCAAAACTAGTAGCTTTCTACCACAACATTAATTTTTACATGCAGATATATAGGTCCTAAACTTTATTTTAACCATCAAAATTAGAAGCTTTCTATTACATAACAAACATTTTAAACCCCAATATATAATCTATAGGTTCTCTAAATGAAGATTAGGCTTAGTAATATCATATGATATATAGTCTATCCATAGATCTAAACATTTACAAGTATATATTCTACAACCACGAATAATATCTTTTACTCCTTACTACACCTATGTATATAAATGCTTATTTATTTTCCCAAAATCCTTCATAACAACTACCTTGGACACAAAATCAATAACACCACCCATAAAAGAGATCAAACACCACCTACTTTTCTCAACATCAAGAAATGGCCTCAAAATTTATTCACATATTAATTTATAGACAACATGCAAGTGATAAAGATGTCTTCTATTGTAACACTTTGTACACTTGCTACAAACTCATCAACCACTCAAGGTAGGAACCATGTCCTGGTCAATGATTTAATGGTGTCGAGAAATCATTATAAATAAAATCTGCAAAATGATTAGTTAAAGACTTACTTGACCACATGCCCCTTAATGTGTGCACTACATCTCTATTTATTAATATTATTAATATTATTCATTTTAATTCATGTTATTTTGACTACTACCATCACCACCACCATGTTTAAGGTTATAAATTAAGGCATTTCATGAGTTGTTGCTCATCCATCATTCCTCTCTTTTAATACTATTAAGTCGTGTTCCATAATTTCAAGGGCATCTCCAAGTTACTTATTCTTAGTGTTTTTCACTAACAATCATTCATATATTATTATTTTTCTACTTTTTTGTATTATAAGCATGTTAAAATATAAAACAAATAATAAACAACTTAAAGAGTATACCTAACAAATGAAAAAATAACTAAAAAATATTAACATAGAACAATATTTGCATTGATGAATCAACAATAAACAAAATTCTATAAATTCTCAAATTTAATTCATCTATTGTTCATGTAGAACCTTCCGTATCATTATGATTCTTCTCAACATGCACAATCCTTGATGTAAAACAATAAGCAACACTTGCAATAGCATGAATGAAAGCCACCAAACCTCCAATTGCCAAAGGCTTGTGTTTACTTAAACTACAAAATTCATTAGATTTAGAATTGGAGACTGCTCCAACTATCAAAAGCCCCAATCCTATGATTAAAAGTACCCTGCATCACCCAAACATTTTATTGAACCATTAGAACGCATTTCTACATAGATAGATCCATTAACAATTTGACATTATTGTAACTTTTATGCCAAGATGATGGAACACACACAAGAACACACTTCAATCAATCTTGTATGTTAACGTACAACTTCATAGGTTATGTATTTTACTAGTTATGGCAGCTTGGAAGGATAAATATGTAATTCAGAAATAAATAAAAAAGTAAAATAATTCTTTACAAAATTAAATAAGTATATTATGAGTTTGTATATCAACTTGTAATTTGAAGCTATATTACTCTACAATAATACTAAAACAAGTCTTAAATAGTTGTTGTCAAGGCTATAAAGATGTGTAAAAATCAATCGTATATGTATGATAGTTGTAACTAACTAGCAATCACACCTTGGTGTGCAATGGATACGTCGAAGATATATTGAGGTTCAATTATGAAAAAATATATGAAGAGGAGAAGAGTTGATAGAGAACAATGACATTACTCTTTGTTAATAAATCTATATACCTCTATCCAATTGTACCTCTATAATTCTATTTACCTCTTTCTTGATCTCTCTATCCCTTTACCTCTAGCTACATCTCTCTAGCTCTATCTACCTCTTTCTATCTCTTTCTATCATTCTATTTGTCTTCATCTCTCTATACCTCTCCATTTATGTCATTTTCTCCCTCCTCTCTTATTCATTCCATCTCTACTACTTTGTATATGTATCTTTGTTTCGCTATGTATCTCCCTTGCACTCCTCTCTATATTTCCTTCTATTCATATATTTGTCTACATCTATTTTTCTATACTTATATCCATCTATATAAATTTCTTATCATTTATTTCAAAGATATTGATATGATCCAATGGAAACACAAATACCAAATATTTGGTGAGTAAGGAGGTGATTATTGCTAAAATTGTTTTTGTTTTTTTCTCAAAGGTTGATCTTAATTAGTTGTTATTCTAATTTTGATCTATTGTTATGGTTTTGATCTATTCTTGTTCCCCTAGTTGTTGTATTCATGTGTGTTTTAGTGAGGATTCTCAGAGATTTGAGGTATAGAGGATAGTAAATCATATTGAAGACTGAAAAATCTTGGGGGTTATGTCAACTTTGTATTTGTCTGCCTCTTTCTCCCGTGTTTAAATACTTGCTTGGGTTTGAAGTATCTAGTACAAAGTTCCTATCACAAGAAGTAAATTTTATCGAGTAGAAATTCATGGACAAGATCTTATCTTTTGATTGTGATTCGTTGTCCAGCAATAGATTTGATGAAAGTAGTTTACATTGACTATTGGTGATTGGGTACTGTCAATTTTGATGCAAGCTTCTATCAATTCTAATGCAAGTTTTCATCTCATTTATGAGATGAACAATCAAATGTCCAATCATCTTGCACGCTCTCATAATGATTTAATCTATCTTTAAAATTAATTGAAAATATGTGGAAAGAGATATATTTTAAAATTTGAAATAAATTGAAAGAAGGTGCAAACCTATTAATTGAAGATAGAAGTATTTGATTTTTTTGTAAGATGTATATATTTAATAGATATGATAGAAATATATAATAAGATAGAAATAAAAAGAAGAAGGGGGTTATATGTGTATGTGTATCCCTCCCTCCCCTATTCTTCTTCTTCCTTCCCTCTCTTTCTACTACTCTATTCATTTCTCTTCAAAATATCTCTATTTCTCTCATGTCACTTGGTCTCCCTTTCTCTATCTCCCCCCTCTATATCTCCATTTCTACTTATCTATATTTGTCTTTCTCTTGATATATCTCTCCATTGCTCTCTACTTCTATTTATCTCTTAATATCTCTCCCTATTTCTTTTTCTTTTTCCTTATGTATATCTCCACATTTTTTTATTTTTAATTTCTTTATCTGTGCATCTCTCTTTCCCTCTTTATCTCTATATTGTTTAGATGACATTGACTAAAGTGCAGAGAATAAACCTGACCTGGGAGCACCAAAAACCCGTGGAACTGTGACAACCAATGACCACACCCAATCCATATGCATCAACACTTTAACACACTTCATAGACTCTCTATCCTTCACCCTAATGCTCATTTCCCATGATGCACTATGTATTCCATTATCGTCCAGCCCAAGGCAGCATAAAAGGCCCGGGGTGTCCCCGCAAGCAAATTTCATAGCTCTTCTTGCAAATATCAAAAACATTAGTCATTGAAATTCCCTCTGTTGCAGCTCTCCAGCGTCTTATAGACAAGTCATCACCACCAACCATAAGAATACCCATATCTGCTTCAATGTCTCTGATTATACAATCAAGAGGCCTTCAACTCATTATTGGCAGGGCTTCCTCCAGGTTCCAAATTTTCACTATCCTATCATAGCCTCCAGTGATTATTAGATTAAGGCATTGAACTATGCATACAGTTCTGACTCCTACTTCCATGTGGCCATAAAAGGTGTCTATTGTGTAGCTGCCCATGAAAGCTCTTCTGCCAGTATGTCTGGACTCTGGACTCTGTCCATAAACAGTTCCCTCTTTCTATCAATATATTAATTGAATCATTGTAAATTACTTCGATTGCTGGTTATAGTTAATTGAATCATTATAACTCACAAATAAGGTAAAATTCTCGTCAAAAGCGCTTGAATCACTTTCTCCTGAAACTGGAAGCACGAAATATGGGAAGTATTAACAAGATAATCACGTTTGGCCCAAGCAATCATGGCAGGGGAAGTCCAGCAATTAACAAAGTGAGCCAGTGTGAAGATGTAAGCCATCTAATCCTTTATATTATTCAGATTATATAGACTAATTGGCAAAAGTGTTAAAGAATTAGAGTTATTACAGATAATATTCACTCACTTTTCATGAATGTGCAGATTACGTGTCGATACAGAGGAGGAAAAAGCGTGTGGGCGTAAAAATGTGCATAGATTGTGCATCCAAACGTGATGCAGACTCTCAAAATTTGTCTCCAAGAAATTACTCAGGTATTGGCAAAATAGAGGGCATTAATTATTCGCGGGTTCCATGGGTAGAAGAGCGGCAAGCGGAAGATTGGTGCACATATTAGAGCGAATTCCAGTGTGGTTTCTAGTCACAAGCCGAGGGCCATACAGGAAATCAGTATTGGATTTATCATATTTTGATCTTCGTAATTCATCAGAAGTAGGATTATATGGTTATGTTATTACACCACCTCATTCGCAGCCCCTGAAACGCAAAACAGTCAGCGATGAATATGCACCCATTTAATAAGGTTTCATTTGAAGTAAGCCAGAATAAATGAACAGTTGATTGTGAAAAAGCGATAATCAGATAGCAACCAGAAACAATCAATGACGTGTAATGTGGTAATAAATAGATGCATCAGATTGCTGCAACGGTAGTCATTGCCTCTTTAACATTGTCTGTCGTTGGATTTAGAAAAGAGCTCGGCACCTTCATAAAATGAAGGCGTAATTAGACTGAGAAGGGTGAAAACAGATTAGGAATTCTTATGATTACCTGTGATAAGGAGATCACCTTAGTTTACTTTTGAGTGGAATGGAATGTTTGCAGTTAGTTATCTGTTGTAACTCTTATTTTTATTATTAATGAAATTTCATTTAATTAGAGCATAGTTCGTACAATCTCACAGCACAGAATAAAGCCCTGACATAAGGCAAAAAATATTTTCTGGAAAGAAATTGTGCTAATAGTTGCTTTGATCGACAACTTAGTTTCAAATACTTATTGAAAAATAAATTATCAGAATAGAATTCACAATACAGATAGAATCATAGAAAATTCATTTGAAATGTATACCTAAGAATGGAAGACTAATGTTTTTAAAATTATGAATCAAAATTCTAAAATAATATTTAAACAATAATATTATATATGATAAGTAGAAGATCTTTTTTACAGCAAGTCAAATTGTAATTGAAATTTAATTACAATATTGCAATTTGTTTTGTTGTGGTAAATATCTCTAATTTATGAATTAATGAGCTAAAGAGGCTCTATGACGAGTGATTCATAAAATACACTAGTTGAAAGTTTTGCAAATGGGATAGCAAGCTAAGTGAGAAAATTCCACAGTTGAATGTCATTAAATTGTTGAATGTCATTGAATTGAAGTTGGATGGCTTTGCAAATGGGGTAGCAAGCTAAGTGGATTTAACCTTAGAGGAAACCCTATGGTTAAACTTAAGAAGAAATCCTATGGTTAAATGCACTTGATTCGAAGTTGTACTGGGATAGACAACCTACCTAAAGAACCTAACCCTTCAGTCTGTGTGCATTACCTTGATACAGTGAATAATTAGTGTTTCATCCATTCTCATAAAAAATCAGTTCATGTGAACTACTACCCTTAGAACAATAAGTAAATTCAACTCAAAAAACTACCCAACTAAATTCTAATAGCAATAATGGGTATGCCTAATCTATTTTAACTATTGAGATGTACTAGATGATTGAATGCACTATAAATAGTGAACATTTGAGACAGTCAGAGCCCCGGATCCATTTCCCAATGTCAATTTTATATCTGTCAATATGGAACCATTAGAATCAACGGAGGAAATGGTCACAGGTACACCCTAGGAAAAATCCAGTAATCTACTAGAACAGAAAGCTTGCTTACCAGAAGCACTTTTACATTAAAAAATAGCTTACCAAGAAAGCAGCAGAAAGGCAACAGCAACTGGCTTGTGAACTGATGAATGTTGATGGCGGTGTGGTGTTGAAGAAAAGCATATACATCCTCCACCGACATTACCAATAATGTGAGCCACCAACAAAAGAGAAGCTGCAGCTACCCCATGCCAAAATGCAGCATTACTCGCTACTTTGCACTTAAATGTTAAAGACCTAAAATATCTCACCTGAAGCAATACATACCAACACAGCACATTTCATAATCTTTACATTCATTGTGATCCGACCTATCTAAGAAACAGAGTAGGGTTTTGAATATAGTAGTAGAAAAAAATGTTTCCAAAATTCAGTTTTCTATCAATGTTCAATGGATCGATCGTCATGAAAGAATCGAACAAAATTCTTTATAAGCACATAAAAGTGATGCGATATTATTAAAAAATTGTATTAAATCTAACGAGCTATTGATTTAATCAACAGTTTACCTTATCTTGAGCCCATTCTCCCTGTAAGCTCAAAATTCCTGCGATGACATCCAAAAGCACCACCAAAATGCATGCCAGGGCAACCCTTAATTCCATGGCAGAAAATGCCTGTAAATTTGGGGCTGTTGATTAGGGTTCCAGTTGGAAGCCACTAAGTCATCTTTCCCTTCCATCAACATCAAATGGGTTTTCACAGCTGTAAATCAACATTATGCTCTCAGAATTTCAGCGACGCCTTTAGTCGGTTGTTCGCCATTGTAGTGACACAATGATTGTACCGTGACATTGAAAAGAAAAAAGAAAAAGATTCTGCTAAATGCTTTATCTTTGACAATCTCCATCACTATTTTATTTTTAAATGAAAAGAATCCAAGGTGTCCAACATCCTCTCCGCCCTCCTATTTCTCCTGAATCAAATCAGCTCCCGCCCCTTATTTTGACAAGTTGCATCTGTACGACTCTATCACTAATTCCTCAGCACAGGCTATGGCGCCGAACAAATTTTCAATTTGCAAATGATACAGTTTTTTCAAGTATTGAAAGATTTATTTATTTTCAATTAATTTTAAGTGTTAGTTATCTTCATGAATGACATGGGAATATTGTATTATAAATAGTTTTTTATTTTAAGTAATTTATTTTGATTTGTTTCTTTTGGTGTTTTATATCTTATATAATATAAGTAACAATAAATATAGAATATGATTGTATTGTCTTCCTTGTTGCATTTTGTAGCATGACATATCTTGTTCAATGATATTTTGTGATATTCATGTTTATGTGCATTTGAGATGCTTGGATGTTTAAACATTTTTTTTAAAGAATCATAACTGATAGATGTTAGATCTTACATTGTTCACTTTGATCATATCTGCATGTGATGTGACATGATGATGCTAGTGATGTGACATGATGTCTAATGATGATATCTTGTTGTTTTGTATTTTATCAGATTATGATTGATGTGTTTGTGCTATGGATATTTATATCGTTCTAGAAGTAAACTTTTATTATGATGTCAATGAATGATTTAAATAGAATATTTTAATGAAATTAATTAAATGATTATTTACGCAATTTCGAGCATTGTTGCTTTGGCTATATTATTATTGTGCATCCAAACTTGATCGTGTTGTTTATTGTGCAAGACTTTTATCCTTAGTTGTGGCATGTGGAGTTAGTGATTCAGTTGTTCATACCTAGCCAATGTCGTCCTTGTATGGTCAACGTATCATGTTTAATTAAAATAATAAACCCTCCACTTAATTTAGTAAATTCAGATTCATTATGCATTTGTGATTAAACATGTGAGTGTGTCTGTGCATTTAGGAATCTGCAGTGGTCGCAAAAGTTATTAATTATTGTGATTTAATTATTTAAGGGAATTTTATATTTGATTTGAATTATTTTATATTATATAATAAACTAAATCCCTTTTTTAATGTAAGAAACTAAAGCCCCTTTTGATTTATCTAAGTTAAAAAGGGGATTTAGTTTATCATGTTGCTTATTTTTCCTTTATATGTCACTTTGTTTAAAAGTGCATATATGACCCAAAAAGTGGGATAGACTTCACTTCTCACATTTGAATTAGGAATTTTGGAGCAAATCCTCCAAAACTCCTCGTGATCTTTTTAGTGATTTGTTCGTTGGGTGAGTTGTGCTTGTGGGATCACCACAAGAATAGGCTCATTGGATTCAAAGCAAGAAACTCTTCCTTTGTCGAATGTTTCATTGACTTTGGCATCTCCATTATTTTTTAGTGTTAGTTTCCATTTCTACCCTTTTGGCTATGAGGTAGAGCTTTTTCATTTAAATAGTTTTGGTCAATTTCAATTTTAGTTTTTATTAATTTAGGGTTGGAGGTTGACAACTAGTGTTTGCCTCTGTTTTCATATGTTTACTTGGCCCAGTTGGGCGTGTGTGAGCATCTGAGGGTTTTGACTTTGGAAATTGTAATTGTTGGGTCATTATGCTGGTCATTTTTGCATACAAGCTTGAAACTTGGTTTTTATTTGATTTTTGAGAGTTTGGTAACCATTTGGATAATGGGTTTTAATTTCTTCATTTTTTGACACCCTTCATTTTTTAGGGATTTTTGCATCACCTCGTTTTGTGTGCCACCTAGTTCTCTCAAGTGTTTTTGGGCACCAATTTTGGTCATTGATTCGGAATGAATTCCTAGTTTCTAATTCGACCATGGTTTTAGTATGTGTGCATTAGGATTTATGCCAAGTCTGTACTCGCAGCTATATGCTTAATTAAGGGAGTGTTTGCACTTGGTGTTTCTTGTTTTCTCATCCAACCCTCATTTATCATTTGATTTAGTGTGGATGGTTGTGCCCACACATGAGCACATGCACGTGTGTATAACAAGATCTTGTAAGACCCGAACTCCCATATTTAGGTCGGTTGAGGAATTGTTCGTTTGGGGGTTGGGTTGAGAACTTGCATTGCCTACGAGCACTTATAATGTGATGACCATGGGTATGTAGGGTAGGCAGTGGAGTGGCTTCACTCATGTACCCTGGCCCATGAGTGGCCGACAAGGTAATGTGAAGAGGTTCTAACAAGTGATAACCAAAATTAATAAATGAGAAATAAAACTTAATGATAAGATAAGAGAATATTTGTATTGAATGTAGCCTCTTGAAGGAGTTGATTTACCATACTATACGAGGGCATGATGTGTGGCCTCTAAATTGGAGTTGATGTTACCACACAAAGGTGTGTCAACTCCTGTTGGATTTGATGTTATTGCACTGGTTATGTAGCCTCTTAAGGGAGTTGATTTAGCATACTATTTTAGATTAGGCTCTCTGATGCCAAGCGATTTACATTCCACTTGAGTCCCTACATAGTTATCCTTAGTGGATCTAGCCAGTGACTTGATGTATTGCATTGTCTTCATGATCATATAGATGTTGGTATCATGTTCTTGATCGGTGTGTGTGTTAGCCATGGGTGATTATCTTATGTGATTATGGTCGGGTCATTATCTCTATGAGCATGACGAATGTTGTCTTGTGAGTACCAAATTGTTGGTAGGAGTAGCTACCTATACCATTGTTGGGGACTAGTGTACATAGATGGTCTACTTCTTGTTTGAGGTCAGTGTTAAATATTCACTTGGTACTTCGGTGTATCTGAAGTATGTTCTCTTGTGATTTATGCTTTACTTTGGATGCATTTGATATCATGTTTTGATGATGTTTAGTATGTTACTTGATGCATTCTTTTATCATGATGTTGTATCACATTTCTTGGTTGAGACTTCTTACCACTCTTTTGAATTAGTGATGTTATTGGTAGATTAATGTTATCTGTTTCTTATTTCATGTGATGTTAATGGATGATTTATTGGTAAGAAAGATCTCATGGGACAAATCTAACGATCTTGTTGGCGAATTGAGGTTCATGCTCAGGGGTATGTTTAGGGCCCTTGAGATCTTATGATGCCATTATGGTAGAGAGAAAATGAGGAAGGTTGATTTTGTTCGGTTATATCTCTTTTGATAGATTCCTTTCACTGTAATGTTGTTTATGCACTTTCCATTTATTAATGAGGTTGATCTAATTTGTGTATGTATTGAGATGTGTATCTTTAGCTTCATTTAAGTTCTTAGATTTACTTTCATGCTCTCGAGTGATCATTCCTCAATTTTCATGGATCTAGTACTCCTCGGTGTGGAGGTTTCATGTTTTTACGCCTATCATTTTTTTGTCACTAGACTAAGTGAAGTCTTACATGAGTATGTATATACTTGCATGGAAGAGCAGAGCCTTGCATGAGTATGTATATACTTACATGGAAGAGTGAAGTCTTGTGCAAACTTGGTTGGGTGTCTCACCTAGTTCATGGAGTATACTTGCCTCATAGGCAATCCTGACTCGTGCAAGCATTGAGGTTGTTTTTCATATGAAAAATAGTGAGTGTTTCCACATAGTTGGAGAAGATGTAACTTATAGTTTCAGATACCCTTTTGGGTCTTGCATTGTCCTGGATCAAAATAGATTAGTTATAGGGTGTATAAAATATATCATTTAAGTATAAGAAAAAAAAAACTTTATTTTCTAGCCCTCTAGGAAATAGGATTAAGATTCTATAAAAATTTCAGGGCTTCAAGATTGCAGACTTAGCCATAATTTAGGGTTCAACATTTGTCTTTTAGCATGGTGTCCAATAGATGAGTGGTTGTAACCTTGAGCCCTCATCTCATGTAGGACTATTTGAGGGTCTTTGATTGCTATTCTTGATCATGTTATGGTTAGATGGAGATGGACTTGTATGTTTAACCATGTTAGGAACTTTTACTTTGGGCTTAAAAGAGCATCTTCCTTTGGATTGGTAGCTCAATATTCCCCTCTTGAGATCTATAGATGTTATCCAAATCTACTTTGGGCATTCTCCTGATTTATGTGATCTTTCGATATTGAGTTATCTTTTGGTGCTTGGGAATCTTTGGAAGTGTTTGTAAGACTTCTGATTGCATAGGTGGACATGTGATTTTAGCCATGTTCCCTATTTTATTATCTTAAATAGATGTTTCATTGTTGCACTTGGTTACTTTATGTTATTGTTAGTACCTTATCTTAAGAAAAAAATTATTATGTACATGTTTATCCTTGTGTTCCAAGGATCTTTAGGTGGGGCATTATAATGAAACTCAAGAGGTTCATTCTTAAGGATGAAAATTGGAGTTTTTCAATTTGAGAAGTTGACTGTGCATGAGGTGGTAGTTGCTCCTTCCATACAAAGTCAATTTCTTTATGCTTAGCTCACACCCTACATTTATTTCTATGTACATGCTTTTGTTGTGGGAGATGGCCCAAATAAAGGTGTGTCATTTAGCCACATTTCGTCCAATTCAAGATTGTGGTCATTTTGTAGAAGCGGTTGTTGGTGTTGTAGATAAGGAGACTAGAGCTTTGTTCCTTGCTACTTTTGCTCATCCACAAACCAAGGAAATAGATGGAATACTTGTGGATGAGCACTCTAAAGGCTCAACCCTATTTTTTTACTCCTAACTATCAAATTATTTATAAGGAAATATACAATGAAAAGGATAGACTTAAGAAAGCTTCCATTTTTCTTGCGACATTGAATCTTTTAAAATTTCTCTCTAGGAATTTATGTAACAACTAGTTCCAATTTGTCTAGGTGCATAAACTAGTGTTCTCACTTTCATTTTGCATAGTGATCCAAAATGGTCTATTATTATTTTCTTTAATGATTCTTATATCCAAGTAGAGGTCTTGGTGAAAGAATTTTGGTCCATTAGTGGTACCTACTTTTGGGCTATAACATGGACTCCTTAATCTAACAGTTAAGAGGTTGCGAGATTTTCATGCCCTAGGTGGGTAACAGTAGAAAATGTTTCCCCCTTTTATAGTAATGGATCCCTAGAACCCTTGAGTCCATTAATAGTATGCTTGGATGGATGAATTTGCAACCATTCTTCCTCACCTTGATACCATATTCTTCCAACCAAACTATTAATGGACTCACGTTCCCCCTTGTAACCCTAAACAACCCTGTAAGGTGATCCTCCATTTCTTCCCTCCCCCTCCCCCTCCCCCTCCCCTCCCCCCACCTCCTACCCACCTTGTCACATCCATGTATAATGAGCATGTGACATATGACCTCCTACACTTTTTAAGAACTTGATTATTTTCATGTTGTTATTAAAGACATTTTTTGTTTTAATGCCCCTGTCATTATCCCATCTTTAGCTAAATCCTTGAATCCCTCTAATGAAACTTTTGTGATTAACCTCTTTAGAGCCGAGAATGCCCAACAAATTGCAATTGAGAAAATCATTAAAAAAGATATGAAGTCATATAAAGAACTGAAGCTCATATCTATCGAAAGAGAATTGGTAAGAATGATGGAAAGAAACCCAATACTATGAGCAACCCCCCAATCAAACAAATACCCCTATGAGTATTGGAATCTCTGGGATGGATAAAGAGCCTAACAATAATAGCTTCATACAGGATCTACATATTGAGGAGGAGGTCTCTACCCCTTCCCATTAGAACAAATTTAATAATGTGATTCCCTCTTATCCCAAGTCTAAACCTATGTGTGGTGTAGGGTGCACCTCCTGTCCTAGAAAACTAGGATGAAGGTACGATTGACTCTATAATCACCATCTTGATAGGCCCCAACCTAGCATGGGAGAGGTCGAGGCTAAGAATGGTGTGGAGGATAAATTAGATGACTCATTGATCATTGTGCCTTATTGTCTAATTATATTAGAGGATATCAAGATTGAAGACTCATATGATAGAAGGAATAAAACCAAGGAAGGCCCTATGAGAAGGAAGAGGGTTAGAAGGGATAGTACCTCTTCAACAGTTTCTTCTCATGTATTTGTTATAAAGAATAAGAGGGGACACCCCCTTGGCTCCTCATCTAAAATAGACCTTAGAGGTTTCGAGGGCCATTTACCTAAGTATTACCAAACATTTCAAGCCCCATGGGCATTGAATCCTAAATTGTATCAATGGAGATTAAATACATTTATTGGAATATGAGGGGCTTGGAAACCCTTGGCAGGAAGTATGTTTTGAAAATGTTTCTAAGGAGTCATATGAACATTGAATTCCTTCTATTTGAAGAGCTTAAAGCAATAGTTTTCACCCTTAAAATTAGTCCCAAACACATTTAGAGGGAATAACCCTCTTCAAGATTGACCATGTCAAGGGAAAGGGTGGTGCAACCATTCTTATAAACCATAAGTGGCATAATTAGATAGTTAAATGGAGATTCTTCCCATGGTTTTGGTCATTTTGGAGATGCGGGAAGGGAAGGTAGGAATTTCCTTAATATATACCCCCAATGAATATGGGGAGAGACTTGGATTGTATAAATGGATGACGTAATTGGACAAAGTGTCATGTATTATAGGAGGTGATTTTAATATGATTGACAAGGACCTTCTAACAACTTGTGAGGAGCAAAAATTTAATAGAAAGGATATGGGAGGTTCTTTTGATCTATCATGGTAATAAGCTAAGAACCTTTGATCCTATGGATAACAAAAGAGGATATTATAAGGGTTTTTGGTATACTTGGCGTTATTTTTAATAGGACATGAAAATGACTTATTGTATACTTGACCACTTTTATGCTAATAAATATATACTCTTCTTTAAGAAGGATGAATTGAGTGAGAGTTCTCAAGTGTCCCATTATACTCTTGCTGACCATCAACCCATTATTACCATTTGTCTTATTGGTACTCCTCAAAAGGATAATAGAATGGAAGGAGAAGATTTTTCCCTTAACACTAAACTCCTCCTCAATCAAGATGTGATGCAAGAAGTAGGAATAATTAGATTCCTCAATTAATCTAATTATACTATGCAAAATTAGAAAGACAAATGGAATTGAAATGTCCTAGGTTAATTTCATATAGTTAGGAGAAAATTAGCAAAAGGTATGAGAAGGGAGGAAACATGGTTGCACAATAATCTATTCATAGTCGAGGAGTCTCTAAAAGAAAACCAAACCAACAAAAAGCCAATGATGCACTATATTAGGCTAAGAACACACTAAGAAGGGTTTAAAATACTAAAATAATGGGGATGAAAACAAGAGATGGACTCAACTAGCTTAAGCATGGTGATAAAGGATCAAATTAATTCTTCCAAATCCTCAAATGTAAAAAAGAAAAAGTACATATTGATAGTATTTTGGACAATGAAAGGAATATATTAGATCAATTAATGGGTATACTAAATGGTTGTAAAAACTTATACTGTAAGCTCTTTACATTAGAAGGAAAACATTATGTTGAATCCCTTTCTAGAAATAAAATCACAACTATCATACCAAAAAAACTTATAAGGAGTGATGTGGTTTAGCTACATAAGGAGATTTTACTAGAAGAAGTGAATATTGTTATCTAAAACAAAACATTGAGTCTAGATGGACTACAAATGAAATTATACAAATAGTATTTAGTTTGGATCAAGTGGGATTTGTTATAACTGTATAAAGAAGCTTTTGAAGTGGGATCTTTGGGAGATAAGATAAATAGAGGGTTGATCAAGCTCATCCCAAAGAAGGGTGATAAGTCTCTCCTTAAAAATTGGAGACCTATCACTGTCCTTAATGTGTCCTATAAAATTATTACCAAAATGTTATCCAAAATATTGGAATCTATCCTACCAAAGGAGGTTAACTCGATATAGACAAGATTTGTGAAAGGAAAATGCATTCTTAAAAATTTGATAACATGTTAGGAAGTGATGTATTGGGAAAAGGAATATAATTATAATATTTTTATGTTGTTTATAGAATTTGAGAAGGCATATATGACTAAGTTATATGGAACTTCATCTTCTTGATGTTAGAAGTGCTTGGATTTCAAAATCAAAATTTTCATATGGTTAAAACACTCATGATGGATGCACATGCTATGGTAGAAGTGAATGGTACTAGATCTGATACCGTCTCTCTTACCTAGTCTATCAGACAAGGATGTCCCCTTGCACCTTCTATTTTGTTTTGGTTGTAGAAGCAATTTACTACCTTTGAAGGGATGAATAGATATCTCCCATAGTTAGGGAAGTGATTCTTCCTAATAATGAAGAGTTGTCAAACATTCAATTCACATATGATACATCTATATTGATTAAATTAGTGAAGAGAGTCTTTGAGGTTTTAATGTACAAAATGGACATTTTTGTTTGGCTTTTGGTAGCAAAGTCTCTCTCCCTAAATTAGTAATGTTGGGATAGGAAGTTGATCCCATTGACTAGTTTTCTAAGTACTTTACTCAATGGGTAACCTAGCTTATGAATAAGCTATTTGGGTGTTCCATTTGTTGCTAGCCCTAATCTTAGATATATGTGAAACTAGACTAGGGAAAGAGTAGATAAAAAAACTCAAGAGATGGAATAAGCATTATCTAGCCATGACAAGTAGGGTGTAGGTATGTCAAAAAATCTTGTCTTCATACAATATATACTACTCCTTTACCTAGCTCTTTATCTAGTAACAATTTTAATCTCGTATAGAAGAAAATTAGGAATTTTATTTGGTCTAGTGGGAAGGAGAAGAAGAAAATATATCAAGTCAAATGTGATTGGTGTATAATGAGTAAATGTAAAGGTGGATTAGGATTGAAGGATCTTAAAACTCATGGTACTCACTAGCAGAAAAATGGATTTTTGAGTCCCTACAAAGTGAAGATCCATGGAAGGTCTTTATCAGGTATAATTTATCTAAAATTGTACCTAGTCTTGAGAGCTCTCAAGGTCTAGTCTTCCCCTGGAAAATATTGATTACAATATTTTTTTCTATCGAACCAACAAGGTGAGTCATTTTTAAAACAGTTTGGAAGGCATGCGATAGTGTAAGGACATTCGTTAAACACAAAATGATATTAATTGATCCTAATAATTTTATCTATAGAGAGATCCATATGGTGGAACCTTAAGCATTTAAATGAACATCTAAAACTTTTCCAATGAATCTTAGCCAAGAGATGGACTAACAAAGGTATCAAAATCTTTAAAGATATTATTTACAATGGATAAATCATATAATGGCATGCACTATGTGAAAACTTCAATATACCCCTTACATAATGGAGAACTTATTCCATATTAAGAGATGTTGTTTTCTCTTTAGATCTTCCTAGAAATTGTGATGTTATTGAAGACAAACCCTATTCCTTCCTATGGACTCATGGTATGCCTCTCCCATATGTTAAATACAAATTTATCTATGCAACCCTTGTTAATAACAATGACATTATTTCCCATCTTTCTTCTACCTATAACCCAAATCTTGAAATCTTTGCTTGGCATTCCATTCTCAAAAACATATGGTGAAAATCCATGGAACTAAAGAAGAGGTGTTTCATTTGGAGAACGTTGCTACATAAACTACCCTTATTTTTTGCAAAAGGAGGCTTTAAAATGTGTCCCATATGTAGACTTCCTAAAAATATTATGCACATTTTCTTCTCATGTTTGTTTACTAAATAAGTATGGTGTCCATTTAGTCTTACTATTGGATCCAATATCAATCAAGTTGAGCGATCATAGTGGGTAATGTTTAATGCCCCAAGAAATATGCTAACTACCTCTTGTCTATTCCTTCTAATGAGGTTATTTGGTTTCTCTAGAAATCTAGAAAATATATTTTTTAATGGTCATACCAGAGTGCATATTAAGTCTCTCAAGAGACACATTGTAAATGGAATCTGTTGATATGTGATTTTTACTCTCAGGATCACAAGGGAGATATTTGAAAACTTACTCAAAAATGGATACATTAGAGTATATACCAAAAAAATCTGTCATGGTGACACACAGGCTAAGAGAACTACAAACAATATTTCATTCAAAGTAGATCTTGAAAATATTGTTGCTCATATGGAAGCCCAAAGAAGAAGAGAATTAGAGCAAACTGCAATACTTTTTGATGTTGTACCTAAATAGATTTTTCTAACTGCAGTGGTCATACCAGAGGGTGTTGTACTGCAAAAAAAAGGTGTATGTTAAAATTATGTTTTTTAAATGGTCTAGTGGCCCTATACCATGAGCAATATGAGTTATAAAATGATGAATTTTGAGCTCTAGCTATGTACAATGCTCTAATATTGATTAGAATACATTTAGTTTCATAGTTTTGAGTACTTACCTTTGGTATATGCAATATTTTGTAAATATGCTTTGGTACTCTATAATTTTTCGTATTAGATCCATTAGAACAATAATATAAGAGATTAAAATGTTGATCAAACAATATATCTGATGTATATTGTCTAAAATTATATCTAATACAAAAAAATAATAAATATAATATATTAATATTTAAATATAGTTTTATTTTTTTTAATAATAATTAGTGTTAAAAAAATTATTTTATTTTTTATTAGTAAGAGGTTTATTATTAGTTGTGATTAATTATTGTTATTATTAGTCAGGCTTGAGTAGATTTGAACCCAAGACCTCCTAATTAAGAGGCTCATAATTTATCGTTGTGTTTTAGGCTCTTGTCTTTAAATTTTTTAGTTTTAATAATAATAAAATTATAACATATATAATATCTAATTGAATGATATTATATACTGAAGGATTTGAGCAATACAAATCTAGAGATCTCAAAGAACACTTGCATGCAAGAACTTGTCATGGAGAAGCAAAGACAGGAGAAGGAAAGGGTTTGGCTTTGAAAATATGGAAGATTTTTTTTGTGAATAAGTAAAAGGCCACGAGGCCCAAGATTGTGTTTATATTTAAAAAACCATCTCAATTAGGAACCAAAGATCAGAGATGGATAGCTATCCTTGGTGTAGCCCTTACATAAATATCTTAGAGTAATTTAACCGATCTTAGCACCTATTTTTAATTTTTGGATTTATAACTTTGCTCTTGATAGTTCCTTGTGAATATAACCTAAAAAATTAAACTTGGCTATGATCAAGTTGTTAGAACAAAAAGAAGTATGCTTCATAATTTTAAAAAAAACTTATTCTGTATTTACTTTAATTTCAAAATCAAATAGTATATATGAAAAAAAATTGAATAATAGAAAATATGTCATTAACATTGAACTTTCATGATATCAGGTAAATTTAACATGCTTATTTTGACAGTTCAAATTCTAAACCAATTTTTCTTCAACAACAAGTGTCTACCTTATAATTATCATATTAGAATATCTTCTCCATTTGCTCCCCATCTGGTGATATTATCTGCTTCTTAATTACCTCTCCTAAAAATATGTTTTTATGATTGTTTCTTCGAATTGATCAACAATGGTTAAGGCATATTCAAGTTTAGAATTAAGGATCTAGTTTGGGTTCTCTCTTTTTCTTAATACATTTAGGATAATTTGTGAATCTCCTTCAACAACTACTCTTTTAATACCTATCTCTCTACTTAGAGTAAGCCTTCTATCAGAGCCTTTAAGTTGGCTAAGTAATTAAACATTACTCCTAATGGTTTGGCACATTTAGACAAGCATGAACCTTTATCTAAAAAAATAATACATCCTAAGTCTATTGGTCTTGGATTTCCTATAGAAGCTCCAACAAAACTTAACTTTGACCATCATGTAGGAGGAGGTTCCTGTTTACATTCTTTCCTAATGATATTGTTGGATTTTGAGTATATCATTTGTGGATTGATTACTTTAAACCAATTTTTACAAATCTCTGCATCCCAGTCTAAAAAAGAACCTTTCTCCTTATATGAGTTATTGAGATTATTGTTAGCTACCTCAATAATACAACCCTCCATTTTGATTATAAAATGATGTTAGATCCATCTTTTCATTACAAAAAATTCTTCTATTCCTTTCTTTCCATAATTTCTAAGAGGTTGGTCTTCTAGACTAAATAGGAATAAAAGAATAGAAAAGTCCAGGGTGGTTTGATCTAGTGGGAGCCCCATGTGGTAGCGGTATTACTACAAGATCAGTCTCCAAGTGTCTAGTGTGGAGTTTGATCAGTCCCCAAGTGGGAGTTTGATTGTTGTCTATGAGGTATAGCATGAAACGAAGCACTAGAATTTAAAACCCATGAATCATCAACACTTTCTAAAGATAGAGGCAAAGCATCCTCTTTGGATTTGTTTCTTACCACATTTGCATCCTTGTCTCCATCTAGTTTATCTCCTTCATTTTTCTTTCAAGTCCAACAACCTTTCTTTTTATGCCCTAGTTTCCCACAATACCAACAGTCGTTTGGTCCTCTCGATTGAGACCTCCTCCCTTTTGACTTTCCTCTTGATTTTGCATGATTTTTGGAATTATTTCCTCTTTTAGTCGTTTTGCCTCAACTTTGTGTGTTCAAAGCACTTTTTGATGCAGATCCACCTGAGGATTTCCTATGAGTTTCTTCACTCAAAATAACACCAATCACATCATTATATTTTAGGGTACTAGATCCAGGAACATAATTACTCACAGCCATTACCAAGCCATTTCGTCTTTCAGGAAAAGAACACAAAATCAAGAGAGCCCTAATTTCTTCATCAAAATTAATACCCATAGAAGATAATTGACTAGTGATAGTATTAAACTCATTTAAATGATCCACAACAGATCCACCTTCTACCATTTTCATATTAAATAAATGCTTCATGAGAAATACCTTAATTGAAGCAGAGGGCTTTTCATACAGTTTTGCTAGGGTTTGCATCAACTCTTCTGTCATCTTTGCTTTTGTAATATTAAATGCCACCGATGGTGCTAGGCATAATCGAATGCTTCCAAGTGCCTTTTTGTCCAGAAGATCCTAGTCATCATTTGACATATATCCCTAATTGTTGGTTTCTCCTTCCAATGATTTCCATAAATCCTTCTGATAAAGATAGTGTTCCATTTTCATCTTCCATAACTAGAAGTTCTGCCCATTAAACTTGTCAACCCTCAGCTTACCCTTGTTTGCCATCACTCTCACTCAACCGTGAGACTTTCTTGTAGAGGATAACTAAAAGAACAACTCGGCTCTGATACCACCTGTTAGGATTAAACCACGAACAAAAATAACAATTACATGCAAATATAAACAATATCAGAAAATAATAGATCACACAGAAAGGAACACAAGACACCAAGATTTAACATGGTTCACCCAATCCTTGGGCTACGTCCATCAAACAACAAGTCCAATATTATTATGATCCAGTGATTACAACTTGATTACAATCTATAATCCCTTACAGCTCAATACTGTTACAAGAACCAATTTTCACATCACTCACTATGAAACAATCCCTACCCTAAGCCCTTTTATACAACTATTTTTTTCGCTTTAGGGTTACAACATGTCGGTCATAAATTGGTGAATATTAGGCCATGCTTTAGTGTCGAATCGGCGAATAGTACCAATTTTTTTTTGGGCCAATGCCTCGAACCCCAAAGAATTTATGAAGTATTGTAATACCCCAAAATTGGCTCATTGCCATGATACCAATTCTGGTCTATTTTTGACCAATCCTAAAGTCCTATGTCACTAGGAAAATTCTTATTCTACTACTCACTACTTGGCTTAATTATCAGATGCAGAAAACCCTAATCTGCATTCATCATGCTTATTATTTAATTCCTATAGTATTTACTCATATTAGTCACATTAAACCTATTGATTAATATTTAATTTAATTACTAAGTATACAACTTTAATTAAATTAAATTATATCCTAAGGCTAATGTACTATGGAATTAAATTTATTTAATTTAATAAATACGCCTATCTTGATTAATTGAACGAAATTATTTAATTAAATGGAGTACTTATTTCTAATTAATTAAACAAAGTTATTTAATTAAATAAGAAAAGTGCCTCTAATTAATTAAAGGATTATTTAATTAAATAGAAAAGATAATTATGAGAGCATATCTCATTTTATTAAATTAAATATCTCACCAAAATCTCTCTTCAGTTCAAAAAAGGAAATTTCCAGTTCACTATTGATAAAAAATGAGTTAAATGAGTTAACTCCTTTTTCTACTCAAATTAAATTAGTTAACTCCTTTTTTTAGTCAAATTAAATCAATTAACTCCCTTTAATTTGGGAATCTTCCTTTATGACTAAACTTGACCTTTAATCCTGACCGTTGATTGAAATCAATCTCAACTGTTGATGGATTCCAGGAAAGTCTATTTAAGAGACCCTCATCTCTTCATTTTAAGGGAGGTTGAATGAGAATTTGCATCGAATTGTTGTTGGATTGTGCATTCATTTGAGCTCCCTACTTTCATATTCATTTTCTAGTTTAATTCTCATATAGATTTAATATGCATACATTTAGTATAATTTCTTTTACATGTTCTTAGATTAAACGTGCATACTCCATTCTAGAATAATCTGCATTCTCATATAGATTAGTCACATTCTCTTTCAAATCCTTCATTCTTACAGGGTCTGGCTGCTTAAACCCCTCGAATCTAAGGATATCAAACAAGCAATTCCTTTTAGATAGAAGGCAACAGGTCGCTTTGCTGGCTGATTTTCAGATGAACAATCCAATGTTCATTTCGGGATGAATCCGCATACAATGACTGTGTTGAAGTGTGTGTGTTAGTAGAGGCCACATATTCACGCATACATTTCTGGTGCCCACCGTGGGGCTTGAAAATCAATTTTTCTAGCCTCTTTCTGTATTTTTTAAATCATTTTTTTGTTCTCTGTCCGTACTGTTCCGTACAGATTCGAGAATCTTCGCGCGAGACTGTTCATTTTCGTGTGAGGATCTAGAATCTTCGTGAGAAGATTCTTTCTGCATCACGTGAGAAAGTTCCTGGGCATGCGAAACTTCGTGAGGAACCTATTTCTTCGCACGAGCAAAATATAATTTTGCGCGAGTCGTAAAACTTCTTTGCGCAGACTGTCAGGAATTTTGCACGAGACTCTGCTGACAAAATTTTTTTTTTGCATTGATTTTCGTGTTTTCTGGTTTTTCTGCTAACTGTTCACGGTTTCTAGTTTTTTCGTGTTTTCTGATTTTTTGGAACAACATAACAACGATTTGCGGGACAATTGGAAAAGCATGATAAAGTTGCTAAAAATAGGTAAAACATCTACTAAGCGCATTGTGAGGATTACCAAATAATTCTCTTTGACTGATAACACCTCATTTAGAGCTAAAACAAACATCTCTTGTGTCAAGCTTGTGTGTATTTCCTTCCATGTTCTCATTTTACAACACATGCATAATTTGATACTAGGTTGTGATCTCTATTAGTTTCATCTAGCAGGCTTAGTTATTAGTGATAGATCTAATTAGCTATCTTGGGTTATTGGACTCGCTAATCCGCCGGCCCCTCATTCCACCCTATGGTTGCAAGATCAACGCCACGTTAAAGGGAAGGGGTCTACAGGACAGAAGCGTTAAAGGCTCCACTAGGCAACCCTTTTGTGCTTTCTAGAACTCACTAGTTTCTGAGTTATGGACTTGTTTTGGCTTGTGTGAGGGGTTAAATGTTCCACATCTTCGGACTCACCTCACATCAGTTAAAGCGTTAAGTGTACCACCTTGTGCTCTTTGATTACTTTTGGATAGATCTTCTTTTGGGAATTAACATCTGTGCACACATAGTAATTAAGCCCCCATGAACACTATTCGTGGATCTTGAGGGAGTGGGTTCCTAGTGAAACTCCTCTCTAAGATGGATTCTTTATAGGTGGAGAGGATACTTTGAGCATCTCATAGATAGATGAATCTTCAACTTGTTGATTAAGGCATCCTTTCTCTGGAGAGGTTGATAGATCACTAGGAGTTGATATCATAGATCTTTAAGAGATAATCTTAGTTTAGCGTGTCAGATTAATCTATCTATTTTGATTGGGCTAAAGGTGAAAAGGTGTCAAAACCTTGAATCTAGAAGCTAAGTCCCCTTGTGGTACACTATTGTGAGTCGGTCACCTTTAGAGAGGGTTAACTATAGCAGGCAATCCCTCTTCAGGGAAAATTGTGTTGACAGAACCTCAAGCGGTAATAGCCATTTTTGATGTGGTAGTGACAACTGCTATATGAATGTCCTTGTGGAAGAAATCTCCACGGGTATGGTTCATTGTGGGTTGTTAGATCTCCCTAGTAGCTCTTGAAGATTAAGTTCTCGGACTGTGTCAAAACCTCGGTGCGCCGAGATTGGAGGTCACCCCTATGAGTCATAAAAGTTGCAAAGTCAAACCATTACTAAAAACCTTAGAGAGGCCAACTTTTATTTTCTAGGGATGTATGCGTGATTGCAAAACCTTTTGAAAACATACACAAATAACTCTCCTAGGGATTAGTACAAACTAAGTCACTTGATTGTTCATGTGTAAGGTTGTTTTTGCCCTTGCTCATTGTTTTCAGATGTGCTCGAAATCACTTGCTTGCTGTTCTACATGCCTATTTATCTACCTAGTTACTGAAATGCTCAAAAAAAATTTCAAAATCAATCGCTATTGTAAAGTTGGTCTACCTTCTCACATGAAATCATTTTGGTCTCAAGCGAAATTATATGCTTTTCGCGCGAAATCAATTTCTTCTCGTGCAAAATTAAATTGCTGTTGTGCATCTTCGCGCGATCCTGCGAACTTCTTCGTGCAAAATTAAACTACTGTCACTGACCTTCGCACAAGACATAAACTTCTTCGCGTGGCTTGTAAAACTTCTTTGCACAACCCGTAAAGGTTTTTCGTGCGAGACTTTGTATCAACATTACCAATTTGGGTCTATTTTAGCTATTTGTAGGCCTGCACACTGTCCTTTTCTGTGTTTTTTTATCGCTCTCTGTTTGCAAACAGTCCTGAAACAATGAAACTTCGCTTAGCTGAAGACTTGTATCTTACACCTTGACTAGTCTCATCTCATAAGTAATTTTTTTGGTCTTTGTCTTAATGCTTGTCATACTTTGTGTCACAGTGGTCATAATCTCTGTTGTTCTAGCCTTTAAATCAGACCATTTGTGCCTTAGTGAACAACATTCTTTCTATTATCCTGTCCTTTTTGAGAATCAGTCTTAGGGTAGTCCTTGTCCAGGTTCTAGCTTCTTGTCCTTGTCTATGATTGTCACAACCAGAAGCGGCAACATGTTTTATCCTGATAATCTTAGACGTGGTCGTGATAGGGGTCATAATCGCGGCAGAGGTAGCTTACCTTTCGCTATGCAATATGTATCCAGTTTGGCTAGTGAGGCATCTTCATGGTCTTCCTCACCTGCCAAGTCATCTCAAGTTCAATGAACATTTTCCAATTTGCAACAAATTAGGAATCCTTTTTACCAAGAGGATACTGAGACAGGTAGAGGTCTTGCATTCCCGAACACAATGTATGATCCGTTCTCCAGAGATCCTTTTGAAACACAAAACATTGAAACTGAACACGTTCCTATAATGACTAATCGTGAACCTGAACATGGTAGTCATAGTTGATATCAAGAACCACCTAGGGATGACAAAGAGAAAGAGAAAGAATATGACACTGATGAGGAACAAGAAGAGGTGGAAATCCTTCCTGAACACATAGCAAAATGTCGAAGAGACAAAAACTTTCAGAAGGTCATGGGAATCCTAATTAATGAAGAGAAAGAAAAATACTTTCTCAAACTTGCCCAAGAGGGAGCAAAGTTACCTTCTCATTTCAATGTAGAAACCATTATCAAAACTGAAGAAGAAACTGAGACCTCCAAACTCCAAAAAAAATTGAAAATATGCAAGACTAGTTGGCTCAGATGATGCATGAGAAGGAGAAACCCACAAAGACATACACATTGGATGCTCTTTGTTCATTTCCATTTGACAACAGCATAAACATGCCGCCTTTCCCACAAGGCGTAGAACTACCCAAATATAACAAGTACTTTGGTACTACTGATCCCCAAGATCACTTGTAAGAATTTGGTGCTTTGTCTATGGAGTTTATACACAATCAAACATACCTCATGCGTTTATTCCCTAGAAGCCTAGGTGGTTAGGCTTTGGAGTGGTTCTCACATTTACCTCCTAGTATCAAGACATTTGACGAAATTGCCAATTCATTTGTTTAGCAATATTCTCATAACATTCAACATCCTGTAAATATTCGAGATCTATGCAACCTTAAACAGAAGGTTGGTGAGCCTTTTCTCACTTTCCTCCAACGGTGGAGACAACTATACACTAAGTATTCCCGTAAAATCCCAGAAATAGATAAGCTCGACATTTTCACTGATAACCTCTTACCTGATTTCGGGTATAGAGTCCAACTACAAGGTCCACGTACCTTTGAAGACATGATTACACAGGCTATCCGTATTGAAGAATTTATGGTCAAGAAAGGGGAGCTCACTCTTCAGAGAGACACAAAACAAGGTTCCACTTCCAACAGGGATAAAACCAAACATGTCAACAAGAACCGAGAAATTGTACATGATGGGGTTGTTGACAATGTCACACCCAAACCTTCTAAAGAAACATTTAATCTCATGGATTGTTTCAAAGCAACCAAAAATGCTAAGAAGCCTCCCCTTGACAACAAGGCGTCTAGGAATAAACCGAGAAACTCATGGACAACATGACCCAAGCGAGAGTATACGCCTTTGTGAGAACCTTTGGATGTGGTTTACAAAACATTGCTACAACACAAGCTTATCTCACCAATGGATAACCCTCATCCCTATGACCCACAACCCCGTCCACCATGGTGGAATGAGACCTCATTTTGTCAGTATCACCAAAACAAGGGACACAAAACTAGCAACAATATAAACTTGCGTCATAAAGTCCAGGACATGAGTGATGTTGGTGATCTTGTGGTAGATGGACATAACAAAAACTCGGACCACAAGGCTTTCAAAGAGCCTTTCCCAGCTTATGAAAACGGAGAGACTTCAAAACCAGAACCCTACAACAAGGTCAACTATACATATTCCAATGATGACAATGTCATTCACATGGTTGAACCTGTAGATTCTAAATACTGCGACTTTATTACCATAAAGGGCAAGCAAGATAACGACAAACCCAAGACACCATTTGTCTTGAGAGGCCCTACTTCCAATAACATGGATAATGCATCTTCACAACACTGTACTAACGCTTTTACTCGCTCTCATGCAAAATTGGTGCTCAAAGGCCATACACCTCCTACTTCAAATCTTGAACAACACAAAGACAAAGCCATTACTGGTCCATCCGATAAAGGTGCAAAACACACAACACACTTAACTACAACCAGTTATAGTGTTCTCGATCAGTTGAAATGAACTAATGCTCAGATTTCCATCTTTGAGCTACTTAAAATCTCGCCTGCTCACAGGAAAATTCTGGACAAAGCCCTCACTGAGGCAAATGTTCCTCAAGCTCTTGATCTTGAGCAATTTCAATCCATGGTAGGTCACTTGACCTCACCTCATCTTATGACCTTCTCCGAGGAGG
The DNA here is from genome assembly GCA_028749045.1 of Cupressus sempervirens. Classification (NCBI taxonomy): domain Eukaryota; kingdom Viridiplantae; phylum Streptophyta; class Pinopsida; order Cupressales; family Cupressaceae; genus Cupressus; species Cupressus sempervirens. Next base: position 438,419,040 of record CM053785.1, read on the forward strand.
ATGACAACTCGCTGAATCACCCACACAATCAACCTCTACACATTGAGGTTATGATCCACCAGACACGTGTTCGTCGAGTACTCATTGACAATGGCATTGGCCTAAATATTGTCTCTACTGCTCTGCTTAGACAATTGGATTATTTTGAGGACTCTGTTGATCCTCGATGAAAGATTACTATTAAAGCATACGATGAAGTGGAACGAAAGTCACTAGGTCTTGTGGTTTTACCAATTCGCATCGGTCTTGTCGAAAGGGATGTCACCTATCAGGTGCTTGACATTCCCTTAGCCTACAACATTCTGTTGGGACAGCCATGGATACATGAGATGCACATTATGCCATCCACATACCACCAATGCATTAAATTCCCATTTCATGGCTCCGAAGTTACTATTCCTGCCACTACGAGCTACACCTGCAATATGCTCAAAGCTGCTGATTCTTTCGTCCCTGCTAATCGTGAGTCTACTGATTGTCACAAAAATAAGCTGAAACAAATTGAGTAGTCATTTAAATTGAAAGAAACTAGTATGGGAGAGTATCACATGGAACCAGTGCTGTCATTAAGATCTATTTCAGAGTCCCCTCAACATTATGGGAGGCCCTCAGAAGTAAAGAAGCCATTCGTGCTGACACCTCAGACCAAGTTTAATGGCTCTTTTGTCAAGGCTATAGTTCCCTTAGAAGACAAAAGTGAAAATAGAGCCATTGTTGCATGGCTTTACAAAGAAGAAGCTCTAGTGGACCTAACAGAACAAGCTCAAGAAATCAATCCTAAGAAATATGGACCTGGTCTTAAGCTTATGAAGCATTTTGGTTACAAGGGAACCGACCCTATTGGGTGCAATAAGAATGGTCTAATAGATCCTATTAAAGTAACAACTCAAAGCAACAACGACACAACTGGGCTAGGGTTTAAGAAGGCCCCTTTCCATTTGGGATCCAATAAATTCATACCTGTACCTGAAAGTTCATCTAAAAATGAGTCACAATCTGAGTTAGGTACTCGAGAGGAAGAATCTGATGATGAGGATTCCTACCCTCATCCTATTCCTTATGATCTCGCTAAATTCTTTGTTGAGCCAGATGGCTTTGTGCCACGTGTTAGCACTGTGGATGATACTAGTGATTCTTCTAAGGACAATACTGAGCAACTCAAACATCATTCAGAAAAGGGAGAATCTAGTCAGTCATGTCGTATTGAGTATTTGTGTAAGAATCCAGAGGCTGAAGGAGATTATGTCCCTATCACTGTTGGGGAGTTCTATAGTCTCTCACCATGTAGCACTGATTCTCATGAATATGAGTTTGACAACAACTACTGATAAAGACATTGACCAAGTGCATGTCTATGAAAATCAAATCGAAGTGAGTGAAACGTCTAGGGTTAGGTCATGGGGGTCTGATCCAACTAGTGTCCTAGAGTCGTCAATTACTAATGTTCGTACTCCGAGGCATTTGAATACACCTGTGGATGAGGTCGTCGTAGGTCTCGAATTGCTGGTCCACGCATTTAATGACTATATTGTGAACACAATTGAACCAACCACTACTCTCTCACTCACACATCCGAGCTTATAGATTGGAACCCCAATGCATCTAATGAAGTCCCCACATTCCAGAATGACTATGCTCTTGCCTGTTACCTAAACGTTATCGAACTTGTAACGTCTTCCACCAATGAGCAAAGTATCAACATGACTAAGGCCGACATCAAATATCTCAGTCACATAATTAAAAAGAAAAAATGCAAGAGGTCTGATTGTGAAAACCACATTGTGGTAGTGTCGAATCCCAAAAAAGTAAAAACAAAAGACGTATCCAAGGGTGAAAACCTCTCTGAGGCGCCCGTGGATGAGATATTTGATGTCCTTCCCAATCACTTTCAGGAGAGATCATCAGTGTTAATAGAGCCGACACATCCAATTAACCTGGGCACAGAAGAACATCCTCATGTGATACATCTAGCTCAGTCATTGTCACCTGAAGAAAAGGAACAATTCATTGCCTTTTTCAAGGAGAAGAAAATAAATTTTTCCTGGACATATTCTGACATGCCAGGATTGGATCCTGATCTTATCATGTATCACTTGTCCATAGCACCAGGCATCAAACCGGTTAAATAGAAGCTTCAAAAAATGTACCCTCATGTTGCATTGCTTGTCAAAGCAAAATTGGAGAAACTTCTAAAGGCTGGTTTCATTTGTGTAATTGATTATGCTGAATGGATATCCAATATTGTTCCTATTTGCAAACACGATAAATCTATCAGGGTTTGTACAGACTTTCGTGATCTTAACTTGGCATGTCCTAAAGATGACTTTTCACTCTCTAATATTGATATGATCATAGACATGATGGCTGGTTATGAGATGTACTCACTTATGGATGGTTTTTTTGGATACAATCAGATAAAAATTGCGCCAGAAGATCAAGAGAAAATGGCTTTCACATGTGCATGGGGAACCTTTTGTTGGAATGTGATGCCATTTGGTTTAAAGAATGCTGGTGCTACATATCAACGGGCTGTTACTACAATTTTTCATGACATGATGCATAGAACCATGGAGGACTACGTTGATGATACCTTGGTCAAAAGCGCTAAACGCAACTCATCTACAAGATTTGGGTCCCATCCTAGATCGTATGAAAAAATTCAGTCTTCGGCTCAATCCTAAGAAATATGCATTTGGTATCACATCAGGAAAATTGTTAGGATATATTATTTTTGCAAAAGGAATTGAAGTAGATCCAGAAAAAGTACAAGCAATAATGGACATGCCACCACCTCGAAACATTAGTCAGATGAGAGGACTACAGGGAAGGCTTCAATCTATTCGCAGGTTCATTTCACAATTGGCAGATAAATCACAACCCTTCACAAAGACCTTACATAAGGGTGTGAAATTCGATTGGAGCCGGGATTGTGAGCAAAGCTTAACATAGATCAAACAATATCTTGTCAATCCACCAATCCTGATGCCTCCTATGCATGGGAAGCCTTTGCTTTTATACATTTCAGCCACTGAAACATCCTTGGGAATCTTGTTGGCTTAGGAAGACAATGACAACAAAGAGAGAGCCATTTATTACATGAGCCGAACATTAGTCTCTTATGAGAAAAACTACATCATTATTGAGAAAGCTTGCTTGGCAGTTGTCTTTGCTTCCCAGAAGTTGAGACACTACATGCTTGCCCACACTACACGGCTTGTGGCTAAAATAGATCCATTAAAGTACTTACTCAGTAAGGCAGCTCTCACCGGAAGATTGGCTAAATGGGTCATGATACGAAGTGAGTTTGACATCCAATATGTTGAATGCAAAGCTATAAAGGGGTAGGCAATTACATATCAGTTGGCTGAGGCACCCATATAGAGTCTTCTACCAATAAACATTGATTTCCCAGATTAGTCAATTCTTACACTCACTCACCATACATGGGTTATGTTCTTCGATGGGTCCTTCACACAGCAAGGATCAGGTGCAGGATTACTCTTCATTACACCACAGAGATATTCATTGTCCAAAGTGTACAAGATTATGTTTCCTTGTACAAATAACATTGTTGAATATGAAGCTTTGATCAATGGTATGAAAATTGCAGCTGAATGGAGAGTAGATTAGTTGGACATCTTTAGTGACTCTCAGCTTGTTATCAACCAAGTAAATGATGTGTATCAAACAAAGGATGAGAAACTAATTCCTTACAAACGCATGGTTGATGACTTGACAAACCAGTTGTTCTGACTATGTCTGCCTATTGTTGTCACCCTACTGAAGATATTTCTTTCAAATGTATTCTGGACATTGGCACTTGACATCAATCCCAAAACATTGAACTCAAAAATGATATACTTGTTTGGATATGCTAAGCATTTTCTTTGTTTGCTTTGTTTTTGCTTTATCATATCTCCCTGAGCAACTCGATGATGTCATCTTCAACTAGAGAAGTAATGACTGGGGGCATGATCTTTTCTTTGCTTTCTGTTTGCGGTTTAGTTCCAATAAGTTGATCTATTCCTATAAGAGGGGTGTCCAGTATAAGAGCCTTCATCTCGTATTGGATGGCCGTGTGTACCTCGACTCCTTTTATATGAATATACCAATGACATTGGTTCTTCTCCTTGTTTGTTGGAGTGAAATCTTCATGCTATATTACATACTGATACTCGTCCTACTAAGTGAATGTACGGGTCACTGCGAGTATATCTAGCACACTTCTGTCTCAGGTTACAAATGCAAGGGTCATTGCGGATAGAATGAATACTGAGTACTTAGCATAAGAGGGATCTCTCGTGTGTTTGGTGTGCATGTTATGCGAGCAACATTCAAGTCATCCTAGCATTTATGCTCTGATGCGTATGTTAACTTGCTACATTAAAAGGGACAAATGTTCTGGTAATTCTGGCTTCTTGTGCCTCGAATGCTTACATTTAATCCTCATAACCCAATAACGTATGTTATATTCATATTTTCATGATTGCAATTGTCAGTGGGAATTGTATAACATACAAGCTTTATTTTATATCCAGTGATGATTAAATATCGAGGCTTGGTAACCAGACCTAGGGTTGCATTTAACATAGTCTTGCATTACATACTTCATTTGCATTAGCACGCAATTCGATGGTCATTCTGTTCATAATACACATACATCAGATTCCTAAATGGCTGCACAAGCATTTGGTTCGTCGATTCACGCTCCTCAATGGAATACCTGTGACTGTCAAGCAAAAATATGCAACACTACGTGAGATGTCAGTTCATACATATGCCTTGTATCTAAGTACAACATACATCTCATGTACATCAAAGTAAAACAAAATAGACAATGACATGTACACAAGTATACTTGGCTCAAGATCTCGTATATATATATCAAAAGAATGGGTCAGTACAAAAATGGGCGCTACTTGAGCGCAATCGATCAAAAATGATACATGTGGTGCTGGCATTCCAATTGATACATAGCCAAAGATCAAAATCAAAGATCACGTATAGAGTGTCTAACTCTGTCCCAAACCCTCGCCTCTAGGAGGAGCAGGGATAGTAGGTGGCGGAAGTGGTGGTGGCATATCTAGCCTGACAAGAGGTCGTGTGCCTCTAGACTCTCACGTGTACTGAGAGAATCGCTGAACCTGCAATGTCTCATATGGTACTGCGCTGGTATATGCAGCATAATAATAAGCTACTCGTGCTGACTGAAACTGGATCGCATCCTGTGCCAGCTCCAGCCTCTGCTTTGCAATCTCTGCGCGCTCCCTCTAATGATCTGTCTCCTACTGTCTCTCCACTAGCTGCGCATCCCAGACTGCTACTGCAATCTACAACTCTCCCAATTGTCGGGAGGCTGCACGAACCCGCTCTCAGTACCTCCATACCACATCCTGCACTCCACTTGTCGGCTGATCCAACATATCCTTATCTAACATCTTAGGTGCCTGCTGCTGGGGTGGTGCTTGCGGCTGTGGTGGAACCTGCTGCTGTGGAGCCTCCTCCTCTGTCCTCTGCCTGTGGCGTCGGCTCTGTCCACTCCCACTACTCCCGGCACCTGGGTCTAATCCCATCTGACGTGGGGGAATCTACATCTATTGAACCCGGTGCTAGACTCGTGATTGCTATTGTGTCTGAATTGGCGGCTGTGGCTATGTCTGCTGCTGCTAGGGTGCCTGTCTCTCTGTCTACACTGCCTGCCCTGCCATCCCCACTGGATATGTGAAGCATGGGAATGGATGGCTGATCAAAAATGCCTGATATGTAGGCGTCATCCCTGCATCTACTACCTCTGGCAGGTAGTCCCACTGAACAACAACTAGACCGCAGATATCTATCATGGATCATCCTGGATCCATCCGTGGAGGCCATCCCTGCTCAATATCCCTCTGCACCCTGGCATAGGCACAGTACTCATGTGAAATGTCCTGTGGTCAGCCATATTGCCACCACACTCATGAGATCACAAATTTCTCTATGATAGATGTCGTCTTGCTCGCTAGAGGTCGAGAACTAAACATCAATGGTAGCTCTCTGGGGGCATCATCCCAGTCCTCTGTCTCTCTCTAGGGTCACCATACAACGGACACCAAGTCATCAAGATGCATCCGCCAGTGCTCAGTCTTACCCAGGTGGGCCTGGGTAATATGCCCTTGATATCTGCATATGTAGGGCTCCATAGGCTCTCGGGCATCTTCAAAAATCGGCCTACATACAGGAAGATGCTCCCAGGCCTAGATCTGCAAAACATAAACTCTCGCTGCCATGGTCTTCTTCTCATGGAAGACGACCTCGTGCATCTCATGCAAAAGGTGAGCCAACATGCACTGACCCCACCCAAAGATCTCAGGTGCCTTTAGCATCCTATGGAGCATGGCACCCCACCCACACTCCAAACCATGTTGTCCTCTGTCAAGACATAAGAAATAGCTCAGGAATATAGCTAGCACAGATGCCAGCCTGTGTGCATCAGCTCATCCCAACAGATGGCCCTGCCCCTCAGTAACTCTCTCCCGAACACAACAGATAACGCCTCTGTCCCTGCTTGGGGCACTGTGTCATAGATGACTCGGGCATTGTGAAAGGGAATCCGCAAGATCCCCCAGATGTCCTCCGGAGTGATGGTCATCTCGCCCATTGACAAATGGAATGTGTTCGTCTTTGAATGGAAACACTCTACCAAGGCAGTGAGAAGCCTGTGATTCACCATCATAGTTGAAATCCGGCATAAAGAAGACAAACCCAATCGGGCAATGTGTGCCCAATCTGCATCATCAAGACTCCACAGTAACTCTCCATATGGCGGATAGTGTGATATGAATGAAACATCTCCAAAGACCTCCTATACACAAAACAAGAAACGACAAACAAATGATCAATATCAAGTCAAAACAAAGCATCAAAATGAACTAAAATGCAATTTTTGAGTGCGAAAATCAAACTTTTATACATAACTGTCATGGAATTTCGCGTGAAATTCATGAAATCTCGTGTGAAATTCTACCAATTTCATGCGAAAACATTATTTCTTCGCGCGAAGAATCACGCATTCGCGCGGAAAAAGAGTTGCTCACACGAAGAAAGCAATGTCTGTGCGAGGAAAGAGGATTTCACACGAAAATCAAATCACCTCGCGCGAAGAATCTATTTCTTCGCGCAAAACCAAATACCTCCTGCGTGAAGATCCTCACCGCCGCACACGAAGAAACAGACAACATGAATCTTTGCAGGAAGAAAGAAGATCTTCGCGCGAAAGTCGATAGGTCTCACGCGAAGAAAGAATAAACAATCCTAAAAGCATTCTAAAAATGCAATAAATGACCTTGAAATGCATAAACATGAAAGTACGAAGATGGGAAATTGACGACTCACTGGTGGTCTGTAGTCTACTGGCCGGCTATGTCGTTTGGAGCGCTCAAAATGATGATATCTCACGTTCACTGCCATGTCTCTATCAGAGCTCAAAATCACTACAAGACAAAAGCACAAATGAATTGAAAATGACCCCTCGGGCCCTTATATAGCTATTGACCAAAATTTTCAAAGTGCTTGGATTTGTACAAAAATCACACCCTTGGCTAATTGGATTGTTCTGGATCCATTTTCAGGATCAAATTCAAAATTTGATACACCTAAGAGCCTCAAAAATGTGTTTTAAAATTTTAGGGACTGATGCGATCGAACGCTTGTGCAGCCCAAATCTTTTTGATACTTTGTGACTCTTCGAATCTTTTCAACTTTACATTGTCCATATTTTCATAAATCATTTTGAAAATAGTCAACTCAAGTCAACTGTGACTAAATTTGGTCAACATTTGGTCAAACTTGGTCTTTGTGACTTCGCAATCATTTCAAATCAACCCTGAATCTTCTTTCGATCGTTCTGATCTCTTCTATATTCTGCTGAATCTCAGATTTTTCCTATATCTCATGATATACTACTTCAAATCATATTTTTGGTGTGTCATCTTTCGATTTCGCTCTCGAGGGGGCAGGATGATTACATCATTGAATACTTATTGCTTGGGGCATCTCATTCCCATCTCATGTCCTCATCACTTAGGGCATCTCATCACTCTGGGCATCTTATTCCCTTCTATCTGGCATCTTTGCTATCCATCTTATCTTTTCATCAATTGATCAACCTTATAATAGCTCTTCTCAGAGTTTGATGGACAGGTATTGGGATAGTCTAAACCTCGACTCCTGAGGATCAAGCCTCGTTCTGGGGATGATTCTACGACTCATGATTGGATCTTGTTATCTTTTATCAATCTCGAGTATCTAGGTGTTCTATCTAGATCCTTGAAGATTATGCTCTATTCTAGAGATAATCTTCTAAATGCTATCAATCTCAGGTATCTAGGTCTTCTATTTGGATCCTTGAAGGTTAAGCTCCGTTCTGGAGATAATCTTCTAAATGCTATCAATTTTAGGTATCTAAGATGTTCTGTCTGGATCCTTGAAGATTACGCTTCATTTTGGAGATAGTCTTCTAAATGCTATCAATTTTAGGTATCTAAGATGTTCTGTCTGGATCCTTGAAGATTACGCTTCGTTCTGGAGATAGTCTTTTAAATGCTATCAATTTTAGGTATCTAGGCACTCTACTTGGATTCCTTGGGATTAAACTCTGTTCTAGAGATAGTCCTTAAAAGCTTATCAATTGGTCTCCATGTAATCAACTTCGGAACCAATCTCATATTCGCATCATGCTTTCTGATTTTCTTTGAATTGAACGTGTTGCTCGCACATTCATTCAAAGAGGGGCAAAATGTAATACCCCAAAATTGGCTCATTGCCATGATACCAATTCTGGTCTATTTTTGACCAATCCTAAAGTCCTATGTCACTAGGCAAATTCTTATTCTACTACTCGCTACTTGACTTAATTGTCAGATGCAGAAAACCCTAATATGTATTCATCATGCTTATTATTTAATTCTTATAGTATTTACTCATATTAGTCACATTAAACCTATTGATAAATATTAAATTTAATTACTAAGTATTTATACTTTAATTAAATTAAATTATATCCTAAGGCTAATGTACTATGGAATTAAATTTATTTTATTTAATAAATACGCCTATCTTGATTAATTAAATGAAATTATTTAATTAAATGGAGTACTCATTTCTAATTAATTAAACAAAGTTATTTAATTAAATGGGAAGCCATTCCTAATTAATTAAATGAAGTTATTTAATTAAATAAGAAAAGTGTCTCTAATTAATTAAAGGATTATTTAATTAAATAGAAAAGGTAATTATGAGAGCATATCTCATTTTATTAAATTAAATATCTCACCAAAATCTCTCTTCAGTTCAAAAAAGAAAATTTCCAGTTCACTATTGATAAAAAATGAGTTAAATTAGTTAACTCCTTTTTCTACTCAAATTAAATCAGTTAACTCCTTTTTTTACTCAAATTAAATCAGTTAACTCCCTTTAATTTGGGAATCTTCCTTTATGACTGAACTTTACCTTTAATCCTGACTGTTGATTGAAATCAATCTAAACTGTTGATGGATTCCAGGAAAGTCTATTTAAGAGACCCTCATCTCTTCATTTTAAGGGAGGTTGAATGAGAATTTGCATCGAATTGCTGCTGGATTGTGCATTCATTTGAGCTCCCTACTTTTATATTCATTTTCTAGTTTAATTCTCATATAGATTTAATATGCATACATTTAGTATAATTTCTTTTACATGTTCTTAGATTAAACGTGCATACTCCATTCTAGATTAATCTGCATTCTCATATAGATTAGTTACATTCTCTTTCAAATCCTTCGTTCTTACAGGCTTTGGTTGCTTAAACCCCTCGAATCTGAGGATATCTGACAAGCAATTCCCTTTAGATAGAAGGCAATAGGTCGCTTTGCCGGCTGATTTTCGGATGAAAAATCCAATGTTCATTCCGAGATGAATCCGCATACAATGACCATGTTGGAGTGTGTGTGTTAGCAGAGGCCACATATTCACGCATACAAGTATGTACAGTACTTCCCTGATTAGTCACCACAAACTAACACTAGGAAGGGCATTCTCTTGCGCAATAGAGAAAATTCTCATGAGGATATTCATTTACTTGAATGCAAAGAAGAGTCTCGTGTGAGCCTACATGGATAGCTTGTCTGGTTCGTGGGGAAAGCTCACACGAGAAACTTCCCGGCTTGCACAAGCTTTATCATGTTTTATCACATGACAAAATAGAGGGCATTTAGGCTTTTCATTTGGAAGTTTGATTACTAGATTTGGATACCCTTTAGGCTCTAGTATCTTGAATAAAAAAAGATCAATTTGGGGGTGTATTTCGGGAATTTATCTTTTTAGCTCTATATTGGTAAATGAAAATAAACCTATATGACTAATCACCTAGGAACTTGTCTTTTGGGTTTTAAAAATGTAGTCCATGTTAAATGTAATCTCAACTTGGAATGAACATTGTTTTCTTAACTCATGTACTTGGTTAATGAATGTGTTGGTTAGTAGTGACGCTTGGGGATCTTTGGTGGTTGGTTTATGTTAGTCTTTCGTTGCATTCTTGTGTAGTTGTTGTTGTCACATCTTAACTACCAAAAAATAATATTAGCCTTTTGTTTATCCTTGTTTCAAGGATCTCTAGGTGGGACATTACAAGAAACATCATTATGAATTATCTATGCTAACTACAATTAATTATAAAATTTCACCTGCCCCTAATATATAAATAGTGGGAGCAGATAGTATAAGAGATTATGGTAGTGCCATTTGATCAAGTGGTTGAAGGAAATCATCTTTGCTTACACACTTCTTATATAACTAGAGTAACTCATCATTAACAAAAAAATGAGGAAACTCACTTGGTCAGTGGTTTGAAGCATAACAAACCCATTAGGGAAGACTTTTGCTATTTACTATAGTTGCAACCATCTAGTTTGAAATCAATTTTTATACCTCATAATACATTAATAAATCTGTCATCAATTCTCTTTCATTTAATTTATCATTATGAATGCTTTCCTTTTCCCTACCACTAAAATATTTTTAAGTTCCTTTTATGAAATGATGTATTGAATGTTTCAAACAACATAAAAAGAAATTGTGTAAAAGTAATTGAATGCATCAACTTCATATATGTTGCACTTTGCAAAATAACGATAATTTTTCTTTCAATTAATTTGAGATGCAAACACTTAGCTTTTTCATCTATACACTAAAAGATTTTGAATTTCTTTTATAAAATCATATATTTAATATTTCAAACAATAGATAAAATTTGTATAAAAATAGCTTAAACTAATCTCACGCATCTATCGATTCTACTAAAAAGATGCAATAGTCATCATTATACCTATTACATATAAATGTAGAGATAATGACCTATCACTTTTTTCATGTAGAGCAAGAGATTTTGAAATTCTTTTATACAATCTTATATCTAATATTTAAAACAATAGATAGAATATATATAAAAATACCTTAAACCAATCTCATACTCTAAATAAAAGATAGCATAGCCATCATTACACCTAGTACACATAAAGATACAAATATTAACCTATCATAATATATTTTATAAATGAAAAAATATGTACAATTTCTAGAATCGTCTTCAAGTTTATCATACATTGTCAACCCTGATTATATCCATTGGAATAAAAAATCCACCCTTCTACTTTAATTTGCACCTGATTGAACGCAAACTAAATTTTTCCAAATTCTTAATCTTTGGTCCCACTTTGTCACGGAGATATCTATACAGCAGAAAATTTGCAATTTATTAATTAATTTTAAAATCACAAAACCACAGATCTGTAACTTTAAAATTAATTAATAAATTCTATAAACTGTCGTGCAGATATTCGGCTGTTTAGCCAAGGGCCTTTGTAACAGCTTCTACCAACGTTTGGCCGCACTCACCTAATAATAAGCAAGACAGTCGCAAAAAACAAGCCGGCCCTCGCAGTCAGCGAAGTGATCTGAAGTTAAATGATTCGGCGGGTAATCTTCGAAGACTCCGCCGATCTGTACTGAATCATAACTGAAAATTCCCAGGTTCAAATTGCACAATTGTTGGATGATCGTGACGCAGCAGCAGTAGTAGCAGTAATGGCAACAATGGAGGCTGAGAGGATGTCCTACGACAAAGCTCTGAAGGGCATGTTTGCTATGGCAGCCCTTACAGTGGTTTCCACAGCGATGATAACAGCCCCCTATGGCCGCTACTCGCGCTCAGGATGGGGACCCAGCGTAGGCGGGCGTTTGGGATGGTGCCTCATGGAATCCCCAACCCTTTGGCTCAGTGCCCTTCTTTTTCCTCTCGGCCGCTTTGCAAATCCAACATCCCTACTGCTTCTTATGCCTTTTCTGGTGCATTACATACACAGAACCCTAATTTACCCCTTGCTCCGCATGCCCTCCCCTACAAAGCCCGTTCCTGTCGCCATTGCAGCCGCCGCTTTCTTCTTCAATTGTTACAACACTTTTCTGCAAGTCCGCTGGATCTCTCATTTTGGGGTTTACTCCAACGCCTGGTTCTGGAACCCAGCTTTTATTTTAGGGTTAGGGATCTTTCTCATTGGAATGTATATCAACATCTGGGCTGATTCCGTTTTGTTGTCTCTGAGGAAGAGTAAGGAAAATGGGAGCTACCAGATACCCAGAGGAGGGCTCTACGAGTATGTAAGTTGCCCTAATTATTTTGGGGAAATTGTGGAATGGATGGGTTGGGCAATCATGACGTGGTCTTTGGCTGGCCTTGCTTTCTTTATTTACACTTTATCTAATCTAGGCCCCAGAGCAGTCTCTCATCATGCTTGGTATCTTGGGAAGTTTCCTCGAGAGTATCCCAAGTCCAGAAAAGCCCTAATTCCGTATGTATATTAGTTTTCATTTTGTTTTTGAAACGGATGTAGTGCCTTCCCATTTCAGCTTTGCCCAGAGACTGGAATTCGATCCACGTTTTGGAGTACTCTTTCTGGTTCAGTTGGCACCCTTTGTAATCTGTTATCAGGGTGTATAAGAAATTGATTCAACGTTTGAGACCAGTCTTTGCGAAAATGATATGGAGGAGAGGATTACAAGTAAGAAGTCTTTCTGTAAATAACTCAATGTTCAAGTGTATTTGAAATGTATATTATTTTTCGCCTTGCATGTAAAAATTTGGGCCGCCACTTAAAAGTAAATATATGTTTGCAAATTCTTGGTGGCATGAAATTTTGACTGAGCTTATCACTAATTTATTTATTGTTGTGATTTGAATTAATTGTCTGTCGTGTTTTGTTTTAAAGAACTTGATTCATTCAAGGGAGGGGTTTAAGGATTGCCCAAGTCTCACGGCCTCAGTAAGTTTTCTAACATACAAAATACATCAAGTTGCAGTATAAGGATAAGCGGTTCGCTACGAGTATGTTTCCGTTTACCATTCATAAATCACGTAGGAGCAAGACCCATTTTGATGCTGTCTGAACACCTAACTAAGGAATGTTTATAAGTACACTGTTTCCTCTGTTTCACTGCATGCTTTACATTGATTAAATCTAATGTTCCTTAAAGTTTTCCGGATGGGAATGGGGTCTTTTTGAGACAGGTTCTTATGATCTGGTTAGTCATTTTCTCTATTTCATTGCATGCTTTACATTGATTACATCCCATGTTCCTTAAAGTTTTCGAGATGGGAGATGAGGTCTTTTTGAGAGGGATTTTTATGATCATTTTTAGGGGATTTACACGGTCTGCCATTAAAAAATAATGAAGATTGTAAAATATAAGAAAACGGTTTAATGTAATAGATCCCTAACTCTGGAATTGCATGAATCAGTTTAATTGCACGTGAACAAATTGTTTGACAAAAAAAGGACTTGAAGCAGAACAGCAGAAACCAAAAGATAAAAAATAATCTCAATTTTTTTTTCGTTTTAGGTGATGAGGATCTCTAAAGAACCAAGGATGCAGTACATAATAGAATCCTGGTAGGATTTTTTAATCATGTTGCTTACAAACATAGGTTGAGTAATATAACTACTCTTTTGCTCAGCTGCTGTGGCTAGAGGTTCGTTTGCATCATGTTTGTGACTGCTTTTGTCTCTAACCTTTCCAACTGATCTCTGTCATATAGTCTCCTTTGGATTTAACAACCTAGTAGCTGCCCTACCTCACCTATTTCTGACTATCCTCCTCTTTCTCCATTTCCTTAAGGTAAATTTCCCACCTATATTTATCCATTCCCAATGAAGATATGCCTCCTGCTTTCAATCCTGCATGTCAATTGTCTCAACATGTCTCAGGGCTTCCGCATGATTTCCCTGATCTCCGTTACTCCAAGTGCGTTGCTGTTACCTCTATTGCAACATCAAATAACTATCCCCCTTTTACTTGCTGAAATGAAATTTCCTTGGTGCATTGCAATCCTCATAAATTCATTGAAAAGATGACAACTCACTCCAGATGACTTCATTAGCTTTTTTAAACACCGCTCTTACTCATGGACTTTCATGTTCTCTCTCTTCACTTTTCTGCAACCATGTCTACTTAAGTGCCCATACAACCTCTTCCTAGTCATCTTTAGCAGCATTTGTTCTCTCTTCTCACGTTGCTTGGATATGGACAAAAATAGCCTCTCTATTTATCATCACCTCTTCCACTATTTATGGGCCCTTATGGGTCACCATTTCAACTTCAAAATCTCCTTCTCCATAATCTCCTCTTCTTCATTCTTCTCTAATGACAAACCCTCTTCTCTTCCATCTTCTTCTTACTCTTCATTTTCTTAGTACAGGAGGTTTTCCTCTCCTCCTGAAATTAAGTTATTCCTTAGTTGCCTGAAGTTAGTTTTTTGTTCGAGGGGCTGTTTTCAACTTTTTAGCTCCACTAGTATAGTGATATAAATGTTCCCCTTCCGTAGGGTATACTATCAATACATGTCCATTTTCTTCTTCTACTTTGAGCTCCCTTGTAGTTACAATATCAATTTCAAGAATGTCTGCAGTGGCTTGCACTACCTCTAATTGCTTCTTTTTGCCTTGGCTTCCACTCAAACTTGTGCTACTTGTAATGCAATTTACAACTCATTTGGGTTTTATGCTTCTTATACATCTCTAGCATACTTTTCAGACGTACCTCACAGTTGCAATTTTCCTATGCAATTGACCTTTCTTATTTGTTGTTCTTTAAACAATATGGATAATAGCTTCCCTCTACACGCTATTAGTATTTTCTTAATAGAGTGTGAAAAATAACTATTGTAATTACTTATTATTAATCCCTTGTCTGTAGAAAACTAATTCACAGTCAAATATTGAATAACAACACAATTGCAACTTCAATATTTTGTGGAAAGAAATTTGAACATGATGACACAATATTTTCGGACAAAATTATCTGTGGAAAACCCCCAAGGGAAAACTAGTTCTTCAGATGGAAAATATATTAATCTTCAACAATATAAGAGTTACAAAAGAATTCCTTGCCACTCATCGACAGAACTCCGACAAACTCCTAATATCTTCTATTGATATCCCCCACTGCTATCCCAACACTAATAGCGCCCTCGCGCCCACTGCAAGATTACAGATGCCCCCTAGCCCCCCTTTTATACTACTCTCATTGAGAAGAAAACGACTGACATTAGCTGATATAAAATAAATCTTTACAACGATAATTAAATTGATTGTAAATATTTAATAATTAAACAAATATTTAATTAACCAAGCTTATCAGTAAAGTAAATAATTATTTAATTAGGGCTGGACAACTTTCTCGCTACAAAAATTAACACTCCCTCTTAGTGATGAAGTTGTTCTACATGACACCCAACTTATCGCTAAAGAAGATGAACTTAGCCTTCCCCAATGCCTTAGTCAAAATGTACGCTACTTGCTCATCTATAGGTATGTACTGTAGTTGAACAACCCCTCTCTGTACATAATCTCTGATGAAGTGATATTTGATGTCTATATGTTTAGACCTATCATGAAACATTGAATTCTCAGACCACTTGATGCAACTTTGATTGTCACAATGTATAATAGTAGGTTCAACTCTCTGACCAAACAAGGCTACTAGTAACTTCCGAAGCCATATAGCTTTGCATGTCGCCATGCTAGCTGCTATTTATTTTGCTTCTGCTGAACTCAGAGCCACAAACTTATGTTTCCTATTGAACCAAGAAACAACTCCTGATCCCAAACTGAAACAACACCCTAAAGTGCTCTTTTTGTCTATTGTTTTGCTTGCCCAACTTGCGTCAATATAGCCCATCAACTTAATACCTTCACCACAAACATATCTTATCACATATTCAACTATACCACGCCAGTAACGTAACACATGCTTAGTCGTTTTCAAATGCGCTCTCTTTGGTTCAACCATGAACTGACTAAGAGAGTTCACTGCAAAAGCTATATCTGGCTTATTATTGACCAAATATATCAACAAACCAATCAACTGCCTATATAAGGTGGGATCTACATCCTTTTCCCTAGATATATCTACATTCCTCCAATTCGTGATCATAGGTGTAGACATGGCATTGCAATCCTCCATCTTGAATCTCTTCAAGATTTCAATGCAGTATTTCCCTTGACCAAGAAAAATCTCTCCATTTGTATGCCACACCTCCATGCCTAGAAAGTAGTACATAAGTCCCAAATCCTTTATCTCAAACTCTTTTGCAAGGTTCCTCTTGCAATCCTCTATGAGCCCTAGTGAACCTATAAGAAACAAGTCATCCACATATAGAATAATAATGAGAACCTCACCTCCAACAACCAAGTTGTATAGGATAGCATTTGCCTCACTCTTCACAAAGCTCATTCCTTGCAAGTATGTATCAATGCACTCATACCACACTCTAGGAGCCTGTTTGAGTCCGTACAATGCTCTCTTCAATCTGCACACGTGGGTCTCTTTGTTGTGTGCTACAAAACCTTTAGGTTGCTCTATGTTTACTTCCTTCAATTCACCATTGAGGAATATTGTCTTGCACACTACTAAATTTGGACTTGAATTGCAACGACATGCCATCGCAATTGGGAGGCCACCCGTTGCCCAAGCGATAGAAGCATGAATTGACTCCATCAAACAGACGTACTTTTGTTGTTGCGAATTGTGACGGATAAAATTATCTTAACTTGGAAGAATGAAGGGACAAGAGTTCATGTTAATGACATGGCAATTGTGACGCCCTTGCGACGTTGAACTGTCGGGAGTAGTCGTTGTAATTGCAATGCCCTTGCTGTGCAATTGACAACTAGTCGTCGAAACATTTTTTTTGCACTTGCGACGTCTGGTTAAATTATTAAAAAAAATGTTGCTAGAGAATATTGTAATATATTCAAATGTTATCATTGTAGACATTATTCATACAATCTAATGGGTTAACACACATATCCACTATGGAGCCTTTATATCCAACCACTTGTTATAAGTTGGGGGATGTGCTTCATACCTAACACGCAAGGGATGCCTCTGCATATGCAATTTTATCAACTTGGAAAACTGTATTTGATCTTGCTAGTTGGGAACAATTGATTGTTCGTTTTATTGTACCTAATTTGATGACAGTTCTACATGAATTTGTAATCAACCCAGCTAATTTGCAACTAGACCAATTTAATTGGGTTATGGCTTGGGCATCTACTATTCCCATTTATTATATGGTTGCAATGTTGGAGGCGACATTTTTTCCAAAGTGGCAGCAAGTTTTGTATTGTTGGCTTTATTCAAGTCCTGATTTTAATGAAGTAACACAATGGTTTTTAGGGTGGAAAGGACTATTTCGCCCTGAGCTTCTTGCTAATGAGAGGATAAGAAGTCTGCTAAATGTAGCCCTTGGAATGATGAATTAAGTTGTAGAGGGTGCGACTATGGAACAACCTGGGGCTAGAGAGAATGTAACCTATCTTAGGATGACAGAGCAACACTAATTTGAGGCACTTCAACAGCAACAACATATGCTTAACAACAAGCCTCAACTTCCATGGGCAGTGGGATTCACCTGAATAATTTCATGGGTGCACCTTAGTTGAGTTTGAAGGAAGTGATTGAAACATATGCACATGAACATGACATCTAATTTTTTCCTAAAGTGGGGTGCACACATGATGAACTTTAGGTTTATGGCTTTGGAACTGTCGGTATCTATCTAGATTGTGTAAAACAACAAGTGCTTGCACAATCTAGAGATAGATGGGTGATTGCATCATTGGAGCAGCTAGTTGAGATGCATCATAATTGAACTAGAGGAAATCATTGACAAACCAAACAAATAATGAAGAGGAAACTGAATGCTAAAATGTTGAAATGAAAGCTATCGAGGATCAAACACCTATGCCGGAGTTACAACACAATGTGAAGTTGATTTTAGATATGGTAGAGGCATATATTCAGAAGTTTGATCAGAATTTAACGCACAAGAGAGAATCTATGGCAATATACCAGAAGGAGAAGAAGCGGCCTTAGAAAGAAACTGCATGACAGAAACAACAGCTAGACAACATAGAGGATATTATGGGAGCACTGAAATCACTTGTAGGTACTATGACATTGGAATCACTTGGATGGCAAACACCATCTTACAGAGAAGATCAGATTTTCACATTCACAATGATCTAATAGCTAGGGTATTACAGACGATAGAAAATGGGTTAAATGGGCTGAACAGGAATATGTCTCTTGTGGCAAGTATGACCTTGATTTAAAGTTGAGAAGGCTTGAGATAAAAATTTTGAACCATACTTTATAGGATTCCTGAGATCAAATATATAATTACTCTCCGGGCCTACAAACATGTGAATACACATTTATTAGAATGCTTTAGAGTAAAATCATATGATGAAGCTTGAGCCTTTTGATGTCAACCCATTATTTTAGGATACCCAAAAAGAAGATCATTTGGATGGATGTGGGCATGTCTACTTGCTAGCCTATTACTATATTGGTATTTAGTGTACATGGAAGCAAACTAACAAATTTGTATGTCAATGAAAATATATATCCTTCTCAAATCAGTCAAATACCTTTTCACCAGTGGCATACATATTCTAGAAGATAGTTGAAATAAAATACAAAACAACGGTAAGTGTCAAGAAACACTGGAATGAACCCAACCACTAAATAAAATACCCTATTCCAATTGTGCTCACAATGACTGCAAATATCCCAATTGAATTTGTGATACCTGCCCAGTATAGATACGAAGAATAAGATTGTTGTCATGAATGAATCAAATTAATAAGAAATCAATCCATTGCCTTGAAACTTGAGGATAAAAAAGGGATCAACCATCATACCAAAAAAGCACTCCTGCATACCGTGGTGCTATATCCTGATTATACAACAAAGAAAGAAGAACCCAAATATTCATAAAGTGATTTTTCTAAGTAGAGAATAACATGATATCATTGTTCAAGTTTCTTAAAGCAATTGACACACACTGAATTCAAATGAAGGAGTTCTAAATCAATGGCAGAATGATATACTTCAGTAATCTACAAAGACCAATTGTAATATATTTGAAAATGAAGATACTAGTATATCAATCAAGACAAGAGACCTACGTGCATATTTAGAAGAAAACCAACTTGGCTAAATGAACTCAAACTAAGTACCGTTGTTAGTCACGCTGTTGCAATAGCTGGGTTTTGAGCAGCATTTAGACCAAGGAGTGTTATTATTGGACCCAGAAAACCAATTGATTGCAAATCTTTATAACAAAAATGTAACTAAGATTGTTTGTTATTGAAACAAAAAGTTTGTAAGTGTACCTTGTGCTCAATATCAAAAAATGTAATTAGTTCAAAATTAAAAAGAAATAAGCTAATTGAGGAACAAATCTTCTCAAGGATCAAATTTAAGTTAAGAACTTGTCAAACATAATTTGTCATGGCCAAATCAATATTTAGAGTGGAACTTGTAGAACTTGTCAATATTAGTCATGGCCAAAGCAATATTCATAGTGAAAGTTGTATTTGTTGAAGCTTTCTCCTCCTTCAAGATTGAAAGAAGTGGCATGCAAAGTATAACATGGTAAATATTTAATCCAATGGTGTTTTGTTTATGGATAAATAAGAGAACTCTTCAATATGAAGAAAATATATTGCATAATCAAGATGCAAGAAAATAAGAATGGAAGAAAAGGCAACTTGTTATCTTTTGCAAAGATTTTTGAAGTGACACCTTCATTCTTTGTAGTGGAGTTGAGAAAAGGCAATGGATATACAATATAATATGAAAAATTATGTAATCAACGGTGTAAACCTTCTTTCAAAGATATCGTTTGGGTTTGGCAAGATGATTATCATACTTTAGGACTTGGTCATTCTTAAGGAAGAAGCTAAAATTATTAAGTCAAATTCGAAGAAACTAGATTGCAAAATCAAGATGTTGGGATAAATGGTTTGTACATTTGAAACCCTAAATAAATATCCAAAATAATTAACCCTTGTGAATAGTCATTTTTTCTCAGCATAAAATTTTGTAATGAGAATGTGATAATAAAAAATTCACATGCCCAATTCTATTAATTTAAAAAAAGAAGTTAACTCATCCACAATTTCAAAAAATTGATGACCATTATCTATATAGATTAGAAAAGTACCAAATACTACATACCTCACTTTATATTTTGATGCAATCCTAGTAAACTTGTTTGCATTCTATCTGGCAAGCACAATCCATTTGTCACCATCAACAAGCACTGGAGCAACAAAATCTAATGTTAGAAAACTATCATAATTAAAAAAGTTGACATAAGTTTCAGCTTAAAACAATTGACGTAAGTTCTAGAAAATGTATACACTTAACCATTTATTTTTTAGGTCATCCTTAAATTGGTCTCCACGTCTCCATATTACAAAGACAAAAGGTCATAGAGTGTCCAAGCTACAGGGTTATACCAATAATACCATCTCCCCCATAGAGGAATCCTCTGTTAAGTTGCAGGTGCCCACCCTACTTGTTAGATTTTGAATCGAGAATGCACATGCAACTACATTCTATATGCATGGACAATAGGCAGAGTTGAAAAAATGCACCATGTTTACATTTATTTAATAGGTCTATTAAGTTTTTAAAATTATAGACCATCATGAACGTTAGAACTCTAGCTGCTACGGACAAGAAAACCAACACATAGAAAGTCTTGATTTGCTTGCATGCTGAAGACATTACCCTTGCCTATAAGAGTCAAAGTTACAATGTTTGTGATGGTCTATAACTTAAAACACCTAATTAAGGACCTATAATAAAAGTACAAACCTGTAGCATTTTTTCAACTCCACCTAATGTCGTATGCATATAAATTGAGGTTGCATAATGAACTCTGGCCTCCTTCTGCATTGCTTGAACCAAAAGATTCATGCAGTTAGTTGTCATGCAATCATAGGTTAATGTTGAGCTTCACTTGGTTTCAAGAATAATTTAATATTCTCTATTGATCAGGGCAACCATGTGAAGGTGGAAGCTCATTTGGCCCCACCCCCCACTCCCAACATCTAAATTCCCCATTAACATATAAAAATATTTAAGAAAGGATCAATCTTTAAAGTACCTGTTTAAATTCCTTGTTAACATCTAAAATATTTAAGAAATGATCAATCTTTAAAGTACCTGTCTAAAGTCCCTATTAACATCTAAAATATTTAAGCAAGGATCAATTTTTAAATTACCTGGAAGTTGGGCTACTCTCAATGGAAGTCCATCTTCATTGGTCATGAGCAATTCATCACAATTCTTTAGTCTTCCCGTACATCTAACATGGGTACGTCCAGGAATGTCCTCATTGCCTCCTGCATAAAATGAATCCAATATTAGAAAATGCCCCTTAAGAAATAATAGTTGAAGTGAAATAAACACATGAAAAATGAGAGACAAAAAGAGGAATCTATTTACCAATAGGTGTTTCCATCGCATATGTGGCCATGCTACGTGTTGAGTGAGTTTTATTGTTTTCTTATTTGGATTATGGAATATGTATGTAGCTAGATCCATAAGCACCTTTAAAAAGATCACTTTGTATACATACACACACACACACAATATATATATACACATATATGCATATATGTATGTATGTATGTATGTATGTATACATACACACATACATACATGCATACACACATATACAAAGATCACAAGGGCAGGAAAATGAAATGCTGAGATCACAAGGGCACGACAATGAAATGCAGCGATCACAAGGGAATGACAGTGAAATCCTAGATCTCCACTAAGCTCCATCGACGTTCAGAGCTCTCCACCCTCATTTGAAGCTTTCCATGCCCTTTCAGGTGCAGCTCTCCACAATCAATCAAAACAAATGGGGAATGATTAATGTCATGTTTTTTTGTTTTTTCATTTATAATCCATAATCCACAATCCACAAGATCTCTTTGTATATACATATATACGTACATAGACACATGCATATGTGTGTATGTATATATACATATACATATGTATATATACATGTATATACATACATACATACATATACATACATATATACATACATATATACATGCATACATACATACATACATCTGCATATGCAATTTTATCACCTTGGAAAACTATATTTAATCTTGCTAGCTGGGAATAGCTGATTGTTCATTTTATTGTACCTAATCTTATGACAGTTCTACAAGAATTTGTAATCAACCTAGTCAATTAGCAACTAGACAAATTTAACTGGGTTATGACTTGTTTCTTTCTAAAAATATTTGCTATGTTATGTTTTGGTAAATTTCTTGCGAACTCTGCCCATTTATCATGGTTTGCATTATTTTTGTGCAGGATCTTGACCAATCTTGAAAAACTGAATGTTGAAATGAAAGCTATTGAGGAAGTGATTGAAACACATGCAGAAGAACATGACATCCAATTTTTCCCTAAAGTGGGATGCGCACATAATGGTCTTTAGGTTTATGGCTTTAGAGTATCTATCTAGATTTTGTGAAACAACAAGTGCTTGCACAATCTAGTGATAGATGGGTGATTGCATCATTGGAGCAGCTAGTTGATATCCACCATAATCGAATGAGATAGAGTCTATGGCAATATACTAGAAGGAGAAGGAGTGGCTTTAGAAAGAGACTACACGACAAAAACAACAACTAGACAACATAGAGGATATTATGGGAGCACTAGATAGAATCCAAGAAAGTGTAGCAGTAGGTACTATGACATTGGAATCACTTGCAAGTGTCTTTGAGAATTTACAGATTAAATATCAGGAGGACTACAAGTTGTGCAATTTGTCATGTATTGTATCTGCATTTGCTTTGTCATTGCTTATAAGAGTGTTTCAAGGTTGGGAACCACTTCAACATCCTTTGTATAGATTAGAGGTAATGTCATTGTGGCAGAGGTTTCTGCAAGGGAATGAGCCTCATGATTATGACATTTACATAGAAGTAGAACTTGCTTCTTCAATTCCTTACACTCAACTCTTCACTGAAGTTATTCTTCCAATAGTGAGAATATCTGCTACAAATTCCTTGGAGCCAAGGGACCCTGAACCTATGCTACGTTTTCTAGAGACATGGGATAAGTTATTACCGGCTTTAGTACTTCATAACATTTTGGATCATATAGTGATGCCCAAATTAACAGCAACAGTAGATACTTGGGATCCTTGCAGGGAGACTGTGCCAATACATGCATGGTTACATCCTTGGCTTCCATTGTTGGGCCAATGTATGGAGCCTTTATATCCAACCATTATGGAATATGTATGCAACAAGGGTAGAACAAGGGCAAGGGTACAAAGATCACAAGGGCATGACACGAAAACACAATCGCAGAGCTAAGGCATGGTCATAGATTGACTAGAGATTATTACAATACTGTCAATCTCATTCAATGCCATGGACAACAATTTTTTTTAAATTATTAAGTTTAACATCTCATATAGAGAGGAAGACATTCAAAGTTAGTGTGAAACAATAGAAAGACTAAATAATGAGGAGAATGCATTATAAGAAAAATACCACGACAACAAAATGCAAAGAAAGGGCAACAAAATGTAGAGCAAGGGCACGACTAGGCAATCATAGATCTCCACAGTCCACACTCTTTCGCAACTTCTCTATACCCTCGTTCAGAGCTCTCCACAATCTTTCATGTGCAACTCTCCACAATCAATCAAAACAAATGGGGAATGATTTATGTCATGTTTTTTTTGTTTATATTCACACGTGCATCACAATTACAACGCCAATGTTAGAATTGTGACGATATCTGGGATAATTGCAAAAAAAAACATGAAAATCACCACAAGTTACACTGCCGTCGCAAATTATCGTCGCAATTTGACCCCAAATGATGTAGTGACATCCATTTGATGGATTTTCCATCCCATCTGTGTTGCAAATGAGATCACAACTCGAATAGAAGTATACCTGACCACTAGAGAAAATGTCTCCTCGTAGTCTATTCCCTCCATCTTAGAAAACCCCTTTTCCACAAACTTTTCCTTGTATTTTTTGATGCCACCATCTATAGCATGCTTTATCTTGTAAATCTAATGTGATCCAACGACTTCTCTATCTGTTGATCTAGGCACTACCTCCCACACATCATTCTGCATTATTGAGTAATATTTCTCAACCATAGTATCTCTCCATACGTGATGTTGTGCAACCTCCTGATTGATGGAAGGCTCATTGTCTATCAACTAACTAACTAAAGCCAAATAGTCATTGAACTTGTTGGTTGTCTTTGTTGTCTAGTACTCTTCCTAGGAGATCCCACAAACTCCTGAGTATCCCTTTGTGTCCCTTAAACCTCACGGTTCCTACTATCGACTGTAGAGGATGAAATATCATCCTCTAAGTCTTCTAGATGCATTTCATGTTTCACCTATTGTTCCATAATTTGTGAATCTTCACTACTCGAGTCTATGCTAGTAGTAGTAACTATACTTGATCTTTGTTTCCCTTGACTAGGTCTTGGAGCTTTTGTTGGTTGCTTACTCTGATCATCTACTGGTGAATCTCTAGACCTTCAAATGCCTTGTCTTCCATGAACTTAACATCACATCTAACTATAATTCTTCTGGTCCCTAGAATTAAAATCCTATATGCCTTTGAGGTTTCACTGTACCCAAGAAAATACCCCCTCTCTGTAGTCTGATCTAACTTGGTACGTTTATCACTTGGAATATGACAATATGCCAAACTCTCAAATATTTTGAAGTGACCAACATATGGTTTCTTTCCTATGAAAGCTTCCTTTGGTGTCATCTTCCATAGCACCTTGTGTGGAACCACTGAATGTAAACTCTTGTACTACATGCCTTTGCCCATAAGTAATGAGGCATGTCCTGGTCATGTAGCATAGCTCTTTTTGCCTCCAATATAAAATGGTTCTTCCTCTCAACAAATCCATTCCCTTGTGGATTGTAAGGAACAATCCACTATCTCTTGATTCCTTCCCCAGTACAAAATTCCTGGAAGACATTTCCTTTGTACTCCCCACCATTGTCTGGCCGAAGAACATTTATCTTTCTTCGTATTGCATTCCCCACAAGAGTCTTGAACTCTTGGAATCAACTGAAAATCTCATCTTTGGTCTTCAAGAAGTATATCTAGGTCTTCCTAGAGAAATCATCAATAAAAGTAACATAGTACTCATATCCTCTGAGAGACTTTATCGACATCAGTCCACATACATCTAAATGTACTAGATTAAGAACACCCTCAAATGTGATATCACTCCTTGGAAAAGATTATTTCACAAATTTCCCCAACACACATCCCTTGCATACATCACCATGCCATGTGCTCACCTCTGGAATACCTATCACTATCTCACGAAGCAATTTAAGTGCTCCATGATGAATATGTCCCATCCTCCTATGCCATAGCTCTCTAAGATCTCTAGGATTATTGCTGCATATGAGTGCCTTAAGAGTATCAAACTGCAACCTATAAAGGTGACCATCCTAACTCCAATAGTTATGGGCGATCTCTAATCCTTATGCTTATTCAACACATAAGTCCCTCTAAAGAGTACATTAGACCCCTTATCCTAAAGAAAAGATACATAAATTAGATTCATACCTAACCCTGGCACATGCAACACATCATGAAGTGGAATTATCTTTCCATTCTCCCTCTGAAACTAAATAGTCCCTTTCCCAACTGGATTAAGTTTGGACAATTTTCCCATAGAAATATGGATATTGGTGTTCTCCTCCTTATAACTAGAAAGGTACTCTATAACTTGTGTCATATGAAATGATGCCCTACTATCTATATACACTGTGAGGTTGAGCTAACCATACAAGCTATGAGTGCAAACTCATCTTCCATTCTACAAGAGAGTTGTTCTATACTTGATGAAGTTGCTACCTGCTTCTTTGCTTTCTTCCTTTCTAGGAAGTCACTGAGATAGTGACCATACTCATGAAAACCAAATCACTTGACCTTATAAAGGTCCTCCTTCTTCTTCTCACTTTGTGAATTCGATCATTTTCTAGACCCCTTCTTTGCTTTCCCTTTTCTCACTAGGGAAATGTTTTCCTGTTCCACCTCATTTTTCTAAATCTTATTGGCCCCATTGACAAGACATAGTCTAAACTCCTCCTGATTGGAATTAGTCCATAGTCAATCCCAACTTGGTAGGGTATCTCATCCACTGACCACTTGAACAAAGAAACTCCACTTCTTAGTAAACCCATTCAGGGTTATTCTCACTGGCTTGCCATCACTAGGGCTATCTCTAATAATTGCTAACTTGTTCTTAATGAGTCTAAGCTTGTTGAGGTCACTTGTGATGTCTTCTCCCTAGTTCATCTGGATATTCTTCAACTTCTCCTTGAGAATCATCTCCCTATTGGTGGTAGCATTATGGTACAAATTTAAAATGGATCCCACATCTTCTTCATTGTATCTAGCTCTAAGATATGTGGAACAATATGATCTTTGACACCATAAAGGATTATCCTTCGCACCTTGGCATCGTCCTTCTTGTATACTACAAGTTATGTCGCACCTACAGGTACAACTACTAACATAATCCTTAATACCATTTTCTTCCAATAAATAAATAAATTTTGGCCTTCCAGACACCAAAATTTGAGGCACCATCCAATCTGCCCTGATCTCTCAACTAGTTGAAGCCATCTCAAGGGATTAATCATTGATTATTAATCTTCTATCTTGAAAGATTATTTCACTGTCAAAAACTAATTCACAAACAAATATTGAATAACAACTCAATTGCAAATTCACCAATATTCTGTAGAAAGAAATTTGAACATGATAACACAATATTTTCATGAATTCACCAACAGATGATCCAGATCCAGTACTAGTCTGTACTAGTAGTTTACTTTATTGGCTGAGCCTGCATAAGTGCCATCTCGTCCAACACCCTGAGCCTAGTTTTATTTTATCCATCAATGGCATTTCGTACTCTATTGATACACTTGATACATATGCGCTAACCTTGTTGCGCTTCACACCTTTGCTCTCTCAATCACAATCTCAATTCTTGGGGCATTCTGCATGCACAAGAAGACTAGTGCAAAGATTTCTATGGTGGAAAAACCCCTAAGGGAAAACCAGTTCTTTAGATGGAAAATATATTAATCTTCAGCAATATAAGAGTTACAAAAGAATTCCTTGCCTTTCATTGGCAGAACTTTGACAAACTCCTAATATCCCTCGCTAATATTCTCCACTACTATCCCGATGCTAAAACTGCACCCTCACTCCCATTGCAAGATTATTCGCTTTCACTACAAATACATTTTCTATCTCTGCAAATGATTTCACCAAAACTTGATGATTACAAATGGCCCCCTAGCCCCCTTTTTATACTACTCTCGTTGAAAAGAAAACAATGGGTGACATTGGCTGAGATAAAATAAATCTTAACAACCATAATTAAATTGGCTACAAGCATTTAATAATTAAAGAAAAAATTAAACTAACCAAGGTTCTCAGTAAAATAAATAAATATTTAATTAGGGATGGACAACTTATTCTCTACAAATATTAACATAGAGAACACAAGGACCTTCATTTTGGACTGTGACTTTTGTAACCAGCTCTCTTGCTACAAGATGTCTTCTTTCACTCCTAGCCTCTGAATTATTTCCCTCCACCTAGCATTCATTGGCAGAGAAAATACTTTTGCTTCTACTCTTTTTTGTTACCCTACCCATTCACAATAGTTAGGAACATATTGTCATCCTTCACTTGTTGGCTTATTGTTGTAGCTTCTTCTTTTCTCACTTTTACTAGCTTATTTCTTTCACTTTTTTAACATTTCCCAGATCTGTAACTCGCTCTAATATAAAACTGATATAGTCAAGTAATTGACTCCAATTGAGTACAATGCAATCCATGTAGCTCAAGCAAAAGAAAATAGATAGAAATGCAAAGTTTATTAATTTTTTTCTTGGGGTAATTTAGATCGCCAAAGAAACAACAATGACACTACATCAACCCATTAAAATCTTTTGATTTTTTTGTTCCAAGAAAATTTATCTTAAACGAGTATGCATAATTCTAGTTGAATCGTGATGACTCAAATTACATAGTTGAATCGTGATGACAACATTACAATTTGAATTCTTATGAAAAATATATCTTAATTATCAATTAATGAGCTTAAGGGGATATTTAATGAATGGTTCATAAGACACAATACTTAGTGAAGGATTTCTAAATTAGTTGCAAGTAGAGTAGGTTTAAATATAGAGGGAACTTTGTGGTTAAACATGCTTGAGATGGAGTAGTACAATGATTTAACCATGGAGGAAACCTAGTAGTTAATCTTGAGTTGGACTAGTATTAGGATGCATGATGTAGTATCTACCTATAGTTTGTTTTTTAATTCATACTTCCAAACTCTTTTAGGCTAGTTTTATGTGTATTTTGGTTTATTCAATGATACTTGAGGATATGGTTCAATGAGAATATTTTATGATTGGATGTGTATATCATTAGTTATTGTTTAGTTTGAGACATTATATGTCATGGGCTTTGAGAGGACCCAATGTGACACCGACTACCATGTCATGATTTGCAAGAAATGTTACCTTATATACATAAGGATACTGATATACATCTCTCCTAAATGCAATGTAGAAGCTCAAATAATAGATTTGGCTACCTCCCAAATTCAAAAGACTTAAATTATGCTTGAGTACAATAACATGTGCTATGCTAGCAATGAAATACACAGACCAATATGGAAAAGATTAAACAATCTCAAACAAGATGTAAGCAACACAGACCAATATGTGGTGGGGAAAATTTCCCAGATCTCTTTATTGAATGCAACCAAATATTACAAGTATAAAGAAGATCTAATCCTATATTGAAAAATATAGATCGCCCCTTAATGAAATGACCCTGCTAAGAAATATTAACACGAAACTTATTACAAAAGAGCTCTTAGTTAAAGTACACAAATGAAAAATGACACAAATCTATGACAAGGTTGGGCTTCCAAAAGGGCTCGCCTCTGCTCTTCTCTTTAGATGCCTCAACTCCTTGTTGCACTTTTTCATCCCTTTGCTTCTCTAACATTGAATAATGATCCACCATTTTATGATGCCAAATGAATGAGCAATGGGCTTCTTAAATAGAAGTGCCTCGAGTAATGTGCAATCCTAGGCATTGTGTAAAATAGTCTAGAAATATTTTACCTTGCCTTTGTAATTAACACAATGACTACACACTACATTAATTAAGTGCTCCAACAATCACTTTGAAATTGACCTTATCACAATGCCCATGCAACAATAAAGCTACATGACACAATGAAGTTAGTTTCCCACTGCATTCTCCAAGGCATGAGTAAAAGACCCCTAGTCCTACGTCCTATTTTACTCGGCTCAATTAATAAAGTTGTTTTGATCAGGTCCAACACTTAACCAAAATAATGTAAACAATAAGTCAGCACATCATGTATAGAACTTTGAGTCAGCTCAATCTAGCATTGCCTAGCTCATGTCGACTTCCATTCTACCTCTTCAAGATGCCAAGGAAAAACACCTCGTCGATGCATTCTACAAACTCCTTCCTTAAGTCTCCAATAGACCAAGAAAACTCCCACCCAAGTTGTCTAATCAAGAAATCACATTGCCAATCCAATGTCAAAACTTGACCCCATTACATCCTCCCCCACCTAACCTTTGGCAATGTCCTCAACAACCACATATTTGACCACAATGAATGGGAGGGATCTCTGCTAGGTTACTCATTTTGGATTAAGTTCCTACTACTAAGGAAACCAAGTATATCTTCAAAGGTCACTTGATGTTGAACATCCCACATTCAATTAGATGTCAACAAACTACCCAAGGTATCAAGACTACTTGAACAACTGGAAGAAAAATCTCTTAAATAGCTCACTGCTCCAAGGAACTATTTGGATTATATGATACTTGTCAAAGGTACAGAGTGTGCTACTTTTGACTAATATAGAATATGGTCAAGCACCAAATCATCCCCATACACAAATCCCCACTCTTCATTCTTTTCTAAGTGCATACCTCAATAATCAAGGAAAACCCATACAGTTCCATGCAACTTATGCTTGTCTAAGACTTTAAGGAACAATTCTACACATCTTCAACATCCATCAAGGTCAAGGTATTAAGTACTTCACTAAATCATTGTCATGGAAGGTTGAAATGATGTACGTTTGCCCCATTTTTGACACCATGATACAATTCAAGTGTGGTGCTATAAACACATTGGCCTACCTTCAGAGTTCTTGACCCAATATCAATTCATATTTTTCCATATCTATGTCCAAGTCCACCTTACCTTTCCATGAACCTACTCTCATAGTCACACCATGGTTCTCCCTAGTGAAATGTTGGAGAGGCACATCTACTACCTTGAACCCCACCTCACTTAATTCTATCTTCAAACCAAGATACTTGGCTCGATCTACTAACATATAATTATGTGTTGCACCTGAGTCTATCACTACAATGACTTGTTCCATTCCAAAAGTTTCCTTCAAAAAACTTAGTTGGTTTTGATCTGTTGTCCCAGGATTCATCTTGGAATTGGCTACTTTACACACTATGTTGAGTAGTTGCAAAGATCATTTCTGGGGAATCTTTGTGTCTTTTGACAACATTGCATTAATCTTGTTGGAAATATAAGAGGAGTAACTAAGAGGGGAGGGGTAAATTGGTTACTACTAAAATAAATCTCAAATCCCTTAGATGTCAATACATGACATAAACTTCATTGAAAATATTGATGCTCGATAAATATGCATGCACTCAGTTTATACTAGTAAATGTTGAAACTCAACAAACATTGAAATAGAAACACTAACTTGGAAAATGAAAATCTTAAGATATTATCAATGATTAACATTATTTAACTTAGTTGCATACACATAAAAGAAATAACATGAACACAAGTGACACCAGAACTTAACGTGGAAACCCAATTCGAGAAAAACCACCAATTGGAACTAGTTACTGATTTTCACTCTTCTGAAGTGAGCCTTGTTAGGAGCCAACCCTGTTAAAGGTCACAAAATACACTATTAGGTGTGACCTTGTTAAAAGATTTAATCACCCTGTTAGGAGTGGCTTTGTTAGAGGTCTTTAGACACTTCAATCTAGAAATGCCACCTTGTTAGAGGATCTATAAATAGCTATTAAGCCAACTCTATTAAGAGATTTAGATCACTACTACAATGGTTAGAGAGTAACAATGAGATGACCTAATTTCTAATGCAACTGAATTGCTAATTACATATCTCAATTCTAACTTGTATACTTGATCCTATCTCATTGAATGTATATTTGCAGCTCAACAAGGATATTATACTTATCCTTCTAATTCACTTCCTCTAAGCATCCTCAAATATTTTATTGCTGGCACACATTCAATCCTCAACATGACCTTATATTTATATCTTACACATTGTCAAGTCTTCTATAATACAACTTAGAATACTTAATATTCATCTCCTCAGTCAGCTAGAACTAATAAAGAAAACTATTGAATTCAATATGCCGAAACAAGAAAATCCTTTGTTAGTCAACCCTGCTCGGTAGACACTAACTCAGAAATAATTTTCTATGTTAACCAAGTGAACTCGGTTAACACAACATTTTCACAAAGTTCCTTTTGTAACCAAGTGAGCTCAGTTAACATTGGTTCCATCCAACTTTTCCTTCATTAACACTCAACTTCTACAATCTTCTCTTTTACGCCCGAGTGAACTTGGTAGATATTATCTTCTGAACTAGGCAAACTCTAGAATGCTCAACAGACACAGGAAACTGTCCTCATCACCCAAGTGAACTCGACATACATTAACTTGTAATGATATGACATTTTGTGTAACATCAAAAACAATACACAATTAACCAATTGTTTTCAACAATCTCCCTCTTTAGCATTGATGGCAACACAACATGTCATAATAAAATGAAATTTTAGATCAACAATAAATTAAGGAACATATCCTTAAATTCATTCTAATTCTCATCCATGAGAACTCCCTCTATCAGTGTGAACTCCCTCTACCTTCAATTTCTCCCTCTATCTGCAAACTCTACCTCTTCAACATCTTCAAACAAAAATTTTGTGATATGACAGCAGACTCTCCCTCTTTGACATCACATGCCAAAGAAAATATTCAAAGAATATTAGTGTACCCCATGTACTGATTCATTTGCAATATGCCCTTTTCAATACTACATCAATTGGTTGATCTTCAACATGTATCGGTTAATGCATCACTAAACTTCACTTTAGTGAGCTTTAGATAGGGGAATTACCCCTAACTTACCTCTTAGATACAGAAATGCATCCTTAGGTAATGGCTTAGTGAATATGTTTGAAATTTGTTCTTTAGTATTCACATATTCCTATCTTACCACTTTATCTTGTACCAATTCTCTCATAAAATGATATTTTATAACAATGTGTTTGGTTTTGGTATGCATCATAGGATTCTTTAATAATTAATTGCACTAGTGTTATCACATAATATAACCATTGGAACATTGATTTCCATCTTCATACTTGCCAACAATTGTTTGAACCAAACTACATTGGAACAATTAATTGCCACTGTCACATATATTTCCTTTGCTATAGAATGAGTAATACAATTTTTCTTCTTGCTTGTCCAAGACACTAGTCTTTTACCAAGAAAGAACACTCCACCACTAGTGTTTGTCCTATCATCAACACTTCCTACCCAATCAGCATTTGTGAATGCTTTCAAATCCAAATTGCCTTATTTTTGTACCAGAGTCCATAGTATTTAGTACCATTCAGATACCTTATGATTCTCTTGATTGTCATCATGTGATTCTCTTTGGGATTTCCTGAGAATCTTGCCACCATACCAACTGCTAATGCAATATTAGGTATTGTGTGCACTACATATTGTGAAATCCCAATCATTGATTTGTATGTGGTTTGATCTACCTCTTTGGAATCATCATTTTTGGAAAGCTTATGCCTAATAGACATAGGCATTCCAACTAATCTTGAATCTTCCATTCCAAACTTTTTTATTATCTCCTTGATATATTTGGATTGAGTAATATAGATACCATCTTTCTTCTATTGAATTTGCAATCCAACAAATAATTTTATCTCTCCAAATATGGACAACTCAAATCCTTTACTCATCTTTTATGAAAATGCCTTGCATAAATCATCATTTTCTATAAATAAAGTGTCATCCACAAAGATTTCAGCCAACACAATCTTCTTGTCCGGTCCTTCTTTGATATATAGGCTATTGTTATCATTTGTTCTTTGAAAACCAATTTTTATCAGTAGTTATGAAGTCTTTCATACCAAGCTTTAGGAGCTTTCTTGAGACCATACAACACTTTGTGTAATTTATAGACCATATCCCTTATGCTAGGATCCACAAAAGCCTTCAGGTTGTTCTATGTAAACTTCATCTTCAAGAATTCCATTCAAGAATGCGAATTTTACATCCATTTGATAAACTTTAAATTCTTTATGTGCAGTATAAGCAAGTAAAGTTCTAACACCTTCGAATCTAGCAACAAGAGAAAAAGTTTCACCATAGTCAATACCTTCTTCTTGAGAATAATCTTTGTGTTTTAACCTTGCTTTGTTTGTAAAAACTTCTCCATTTTCATTCAACTTATTTATGAAAACCCACTTTGTGTCAATTAATTTTTTATTCTTAGGTCTAGGAACAAGAGTCCAAGTCTTATTCCTCTCTATCTGTTATATTTATTCATTCATAGCTTCAATCCAACATTAATTATCCAAAACATCTTTTATTGATCTAGGTTCAAATTCTACAAGCAAACATGTACCATTCAATTTGTTTCTTGTCATTGTTCCATCTAACTTGTCTCTAATGATATGATCATGTGTATGGTGCCTTCAGACATATCTTGCTAACACAGGTACTTTGGATTTAGAGTTTGTTCCACTAACCTCGCCATGATCTTTTGTATCAAGCTCGGGTCCCATTGCTTGTGACTTGAGTCCATCAAACTCAATTTTCTTTGGCAACAGTTCAATAGCTTTTGACTATGACTCAAGTCCTTTAGAATGTGACTTGGGTTGCACTGGTTGCAAATTGGTAGCTTTTGGAGATTTTGGGGACTCGAGAGGTGAAGTCTGTTGACTTCTAATTTGATTTGGTAATGTATCTAGTTCATAGTAGAAAAAATTTCTGTAACACTTAGGTTCTTTGTTGCTCTCTTCTCCACACTTTTCTACAAACTCATCAATTCTTACATGTGTACTTTCTATGATCTTATGAGTTGACAAATTCAAACATTTATATGCTTTTCTTCTGCAGGAGTATCCTAGGAATATGTCTTCATCACTTTTGACATCAAATTGGATTCCATCAAGATCTAACATTTGCTACCAAATACTTTCAAGTAACTTACATTAAGTTTGTAGCCATACCATAGTTCATAAGGATTTTGATTTGAGTCGTTCTTCAACTGTACTCTGTTCAAGGTATGGATTGCAGTACTGATTGTTTCCTTCCAACATTTGATTGCAACAATTTTTTCTATCATTAAAGTTCTTGCACAATCCATGATGGATTTGTTCCTTTTTTTAGCTATACCATTCTGTTGTGGTGTAATAGGAGCTATTACTTGTCTTTTAATTCCTCTTTCAATGCATAATTCATTAAACTCATTGGAAAATGAATTCACCACCTCTGTCTGATCTCAAACACTTCAACTTCTTTCTAGTTTCTTTCTCTACTCTTGCCAGATACCACTTAAATTTTTTAAAAACTTCATAATTTTCTTTTAGATACATTAGTCATCATTCTAGAATAATCACAACAAAATGAATAAAATACTTAGCGCTGCTATAGCTCTCTATTCCAATAGGTTTACATAAGTCTAGCTGAACTAGCTCCAAGACTTCTTCAGAATGATAGTCCTTTCTTTTTAAACTTGTCTTTCCCATCTTACCAATTTGACAATTTTAACATAGGCCCATATCAGGTTTCCTCGTACTAGGAATACCTCTTACTCTTTTCTTCTTGCTTATCTTGATTAGATTATCAAAGTTCACATGACATAACCTTTTATGCCATAACCATCTTTTTTCTACTTGAGCAATAAAATATGAACTTTCACTAAGATCTAGGTAGAATAGGTTACATTTTGTTTGTTTTCCAGACCCAACTAGATTTCCTTTTCAATCTAGTAGCTTGGTCTTCCCATTCATGAATTCTACTTTGAATCCAATGTTATTCAACTATGCCACACTGAGTAGACTATTATTTAGTCCTTCAACCTAATAAGCATTATCACATCTAAGTTCATTGGTTAGTGAGATACAACCTTTTCCATTTATGCAGTATGGTTCATTATTTCCAAATCTCACACTTCCACCATCAAAATGTTCCATATGTTCAAACTTTGTTTTGTCACCAGTCATACGATGTGAGTAGACACTATCAATAATCCATGTATCATTTTTTCTAACATGAGAGATAAGTGTTGTTTTATCTCCTTCATCATCAGATTCATCTGTACAACAATATAAACCATTTCATCATCTTCACTACTATTTGAATCCTTAGCCATAAAATAAGATTTCTTACTTTTGTCCTTATAGTCCTTGAAGTTCTTGAAATCCTTCTTGCGTTTGTACTTTTTGTGCTTCTTTTCATCTTTGTCTAGGCATCTTGTAGCAATGTGTCCAACTTCTTCACAAGAGAAACAGATTAAAGGAATTTTACCTTTATACTTTCCTTTACCTTTGGGATACCTTCTTGCAAGCAATGCTTCAATGGGTTCAAGATCACTGTCAGAACTATCTTCCTCTTTACTTTTAGATCGTTTTCTTTTAGACTTTTTAGCTTTCTTCTTGATTGATACCTTGGCTTCAAATGCAGACTCAAGATTGCTAGAACTAGGAGTATAATTATCATAGTTATCTAGTTCAAATGCAATCAATCTTCCGACTAGAGCATCCAAAGTTATCTTGTTATTTGGATCACATCTCATCTCTTGAATAGAAGATACTATGATTGCATAGATAGGAAGAAGGGTTTTGAGTACCTGGCTTACCACTGTTACATCTTCAATTGTTCCTCTAGAGGCTTTGATTCTCTCAACATATTTTGTAATATTTTCATCCTCTCTCATTTTCATCTGATCAAACTGACCTCTCAAGCTTTTTGCCTTGGCTCTTTTTACATTATCATAAACTCCATAGATATCCTTCAATTTGGTCTACATGTCATGAGCAATAGCACATCCTTTGACCTCATCAAAATCAACATAGTTGAGAGCTGATGCAATATCAATCATCATGATGTTAAGATTTTTCTTTTTAGCAATCTTTTCTATAGTCAATGTTCTAATAGGAGTCTTGTAAGCATTTTCTAAGTATTTCAAACCTAAATCACTAATGGTTTCCAAGTTTAACTTCATAAGTTCCTTCCATACGTGGAAGTTATCTTTGTTCAGCTTGGGAATCTCTCTCCTATAAGACATTTTGATCTTTAGCTTAGGTCCTTGAAACCTTTCTCTACAAGCACCATGAAGCTATGATACCAATTGCTGGAAATATAAGAGGAGTAACTAAGAGGGGAGGGATGAATCAGTTACCACTAAAATAAATTCCACATCCCTTAGATGTCAGTACATAACATAAACTTCACTAAAAATATTGATGCTCAGTAAATACACAGGCACTCAATTTACACTAGTAAATGTTGAAACTCAATAAATACTAAAATAGCGACAGTAACTCAACAAATGAAAATATTAAGATATTCTCAATGATCAACCTTATTTAACTTATTTGCATACACATAAAAGAAATAGCATAAACACAAGTGACACCAAGATTTAACGTGGAAACCCAATTTGGTAAAAACCATCAGTTGCAACTAGTTACTGATTTTCACTCTTCTAAAATAAGCCTTGTTAGGAACCAACCCTATTAAAGGTTACAAAATATAGTGTTAGGTGTGACCCTATTAGAGGATTTAATTACCCTATTAGGAGTGTCGTTGTTAGAGGTCTTTAGACACTTCAATCTAGAAATGTCACCTTGTTAGAGCATTTACAAATAGATGTTAAGCCCACTTTGTTAAGAGATTTAGATCACTGCTACAATGGTTAGAGAGTAGCAATGAGATGACATGACTTATGATGCAACTGAATTGCTGATTATAGATCTCAATTATGGCTTGTATATTTGATCCTTTTTGATCAAATTTATCTTTGTAGTTCAACAAGGATATTATGCTTATCCTTCTAATTCACTTCCTCTAAGCATCTTCAAATCTTCTATTACTTGCTCACATTCAATCCTCAACTTGACCTTATATTTACACATTATCAAGTTGTCTTGAATACAACTTAGAATACTTAATATTCATCAACTTAGTTGGCTAGACCAATAAACAAAACTATTGAATTCAATATGCCAAAACAAGAAAATCCTTTGTTAGCCGACCCTACTCGGTACACACTAACTCATAAATGATTTTCCATGTTAACCAAGTGAACTCAATTAACATTGCATTTCCACAAAGTTCATTTAGTAACCAAGTGAGCTTGGTTAACATTGGTTCCATCCAAAATTTCCTTCATTAACTGAGTGAGTTCAGTTAACACTCAACTTCTGTAATCTTCTCTTTGTTTCTCGAGTGAACTCGGTAGACACTGTCTTCTAAACTAGGCAAACTCTAGAATGCTCAACAAACACATGGAACTGTCTTCATTGCCTGAGTGAGCTTGGCATATACTAACTAGTAATAATATGACATTTTGTGTAACATCAAAGACAATACACAATTAACCAATTGTTTTCAAAAAATCCTACCCTATTCAAACACTCGCAAAATGATCATGTTATCCACACAAGAAACTAGTCTGATTCCTCCTCTTTTCCTTCTCATTGTGACTCATCTTGCTTTCATTAGACTTTACCTTTTTACCCTTTGAATAAGACATTCACTGTGATATTTTCTACCTATCTTCCCTTGGGAAAATTCACTTTTTTCACTCACTATGGTTAGATTTGGTGCCTCCAAATCTCATGGATGCATCTCCCTTGTAATCTATGAAGTTATCAACTACCATGTTCACCTCGGCTAGAGTCTATATCTTTTGACATCTTAGTTCCTTGATCTTTCGAGGTTGCAAGTTATTTGTGAAAGGATACAAGTTCTCAAAGCCATACAACTTGGTGCACTCCAAAATCCAATACACAAAATATACTGACATACTCCCGCAAAGTTCTTGTGTTCTCCAACTTATTGAAACAAGATCAGATTACCTAATCTAAATTTCCTAGCCTGAATTGAACTTGCAATGTTGTCTTTATCTCAACCAAAGTATTTCACACTAGATTCCCAACACGATCATCTTGTAATATGTGTTTGCCACCATAGTTTGCTTCGCCAATCTTTGAAAAAAGAGATGAGCGAAGTCTCATCACTGGATGAAAAATTAGAAATTTATAGAAAATTACAATCTCTACCGCGTAATAGTGCACCTACACGTCTTCGCCGACGTTGTTTGAAGACTGGAAGACCGAGAGCCATTTATAGAGACTTTGAATTATCCGGATATATAATCCGTGAAATGGCTCACGCATGTTTGTTGGCTGGGGTAACAAAATCGAGTTGGTAGGGTAAAGAAAAGAATTATTTAAAGTTATTGTTATGATAGAAATAAAGTTATTGTTACGATAGAAAAGTCCCTCCCTATATAAGGGAGGGAGAATAGAATACCCAAGGGATTGCTCGATGTACCCATTATAATGGTATTATAAGAAAGGTTAATATGAAGGGATAACGCGGAGTAGAGCAGTTTGGTAGCTCGCAAGGCTCATAACCTTGAAGTCATGGGTTCAAATCCCGTCTCCGCAAAGACACAATAAACCTTCTTTATTTTTAATTCATCATATAGCTTAAGAATGCTAGATAAATATTCTTCCACATCCTAGACAAAATTATCCAATGTAGTATCATCCCTTTCTCCATCATAGGATTTGATCTCAAAAGAACCCTTATGACCCAATGCCCCACCTTGCAAAAACACATGGTAAAGAGTCTTCCCTTCCTTCAAGCAACAAATCTCTTCTTGAAGTGCCTCAATTTTCTTGACCATCCTAGACAAGTCCTCCATTAGACATTATTCAAGGTTTGAGCTATCCAACACATTCATCCTCTCATCATGGGCTTGAAGCCAATCCTTATTCTTAAGGGTATCACACTTGTTGTGCCCTATGTCATTAAGGTTTTTTTGCTCCACATCAAATTGATTGTTTGCATCTGCCATTACACAAACCTTGGCAAGTCTTTCCACCAAGTGTTAGATGTTTTCTATACAACTTTATGATCTACTACCAACTCTCTAGAGTTGTATGAAAATGATACCATCTCAACCCTATGTCAAGCCTCACTTTGGTACCAACTCACATGGACTTTGGGAGGACCCCGTGTCATATCTGCTATCATGTGCCTACTTTACAAACACAAGGATATCGATATACACCTCTCCTAAATGCTATGAAAAAGATCAAATAATAGATTTAGCTACCTCCCAAATTCAACAGACTCAAATAACACCTAAGCATGATGATATATACTATGATAGCACAATCTAGTATGAAAAAGATGAAACAATCCCAAACAAGATACAAGCAACATAAACCAATATGTGGTGGGGCTTATTTCTCAGATCTCTTTTTCAAATACAACCAAAATATTACAAGTACAAAGTGGATCCAATCTTGTATTAAAAAATATAGATCTCCCCTTAATGAAATGACTCTGCTAAGAAATCTTAACACAAGCTTATCAGAAAAGAGCTCCAAGCTCAAGTACACAAATAAAAAGAAACGACATGGTTTTTTGACAAGACTTATTGGCTTCCAAAAGGGCTCACCTATGCTCTACTCTTTAGATGATTCTACTCCTTGTCACACTTTGTTGTTCCTTCCCTAATCCAATATTGAATGATGATCCACCGATGTATGGTGCCAAATGAATGAGCAATGGGCTTCTTAAATAGAAGCACCTTGGGTAACGTCTAGTTCTAGCCATTGTGTAAAATAAGTCTGGACCTATTTTACCTCACCTATGTAATTAACACAATGACTACACACTACATTAATTAACTACTCCAATGGTAACCTTGAAGTAAACCTCATCACAATACCCTATGCAACAATAAAGCTACATGACACAATGAAGTCAATTTCCTAGTGCATTCTCCAAGCTATGAGTAAAAGACCCCTTCCCTGGGTCCCATTTACCCATCTCAATCAACAAAGTTGTGTCGACTAGGTCCAAAACTTAACCAAAATAATGGAAACATCAAGTCAGCCCATCTTGTACATAACTTCATGTCAGCTTGGTCTAGCATCGCCTAGCCTATGTCAGCATCCAATCTGCCTCTTTAAGATGCTAAGGAAAAATACCACGTGGATGCATTCTGTAAACTACCTCCTCAAGTCTCCAAACAACCAAGTAAACTCCTACCCAAGTCATTTGATAAAGAAATCACATCGCCAATCCGATGTCGAACCCTAGCCCCATTACATTATATGATTTCAATTGATGGTTATGGTTGCATGATGGTGATAGTTTATATGCCTTCAGTTAGTGATTGTTTTTATTTTAATGATGATGTTATACTATGTGCTTTTAGTAGATGATCATTGTCATCTTCATGATGATGGATTTATATGTTATGATCTATTGTATATTTATGGACTTATTAATTATTAATCACATACTTTCATGGTTATAGTTATCTTGTATGTTTTATATTTATGTTTGATGTGGTTGAGGGAGATGGTTGTAGTCACCTACGAGTTCTATACAATGTACTACTCCTCGCCATTGATTGTTATATATGTTCTCTCATCTTTTATACATGATTGCAAGTATTGGACATCAACTTCCTTAAATTTTCAGGATTTGCATGCCCTATCGTAATATCTCAATGGTAGAAGAAAGGAGATAAAATTTAGGTCCAAATCCTAACATAAGTCATTATTGGTCTTGAAATAGTGGACAATTATATGGTTGACTACCCATCTAAATTCGTTAAGCTAACGTAAATTTGTGAACCCTTCCTTTGAGCATGATTTTGCATCTTTGGATTTAGTCAATTTCTTGCTCATTGTATGTCATGTGTTTGTTGTGGGATGTGGTATTTAAATAACTAAGACAATTACTTAAGATTAATTAAATAGTAAATTAATTATATTTTCTTGGAATATTAAGATATTAAATATATAGGATTATTTAATTAATGTATATTAATTAAATATTTAAATTTAATTAAAGGACTTGATTAAAAAGTCAAATTCTAGAATTCAAAATTTTAATTAAATAATAGAGTTTTTTGCATATTTAATATAATAATAACTATCTGTGAGCTTTCTTATTATTAGCATGCTATACATATTAATTATATACTCTAAAAGTGCATGAATTAATAAAATGAGTATGAAAAATAAATCTACAAACTTAAATTAGCACACATGAAGGGATAATTGATAAATTTAAATAATTATCATTTCATTTTTAAGTCAAGTTTTTTTTTAACGTTTTGCATGCTAGGAACCGTAGAGGGCTTGATTTTCTTTATTAGAGCTGTGTTATCATTTTTATCAAACATATATTTGGAGTCTTCTTTCTAGAGTAAGTATTTATAGGTTTTGGTGGTCTAACATTGAAGTTGAAGAGTTGCTTTGCAACTAAGATATATGTGCATCACATTGTGTCAAATAGATTATTTATTATACGTACTTATTTTAGAACTACACTACTTTTTAAAAAAAAATTGAATTTTTTTATTTTATGCATTCATTTTATGTATATTATTGATTCTTGATTATCATATATATTACTCGGTAAACAACCTTAGCCTATAGTATTTTATCAATAAAAGTTAAGTTTTTAACACCCCATTCAACTGTGGGAATTGGGGGAAAAAGAATGGGGTTAGAAAAACCCTAGTATGGTTTGGGATTTATTTAGTCTTCTATACTAAATTACAAATGATCTTCACCTTGGACTAGCGATATTAATTTAGATGTCTAGTTTGTAAAAATCATGTGTTGATATTACATTATCACAAAAACTAGATTATATACTTATGTCTTAAGCGTGTTAATTGGTTGCTTGGCTTTCTTGTCTTCCAATTGTTATGTAAAGTCTTGGATAACTTGCATAAAAGAATCTTCCATTGCCATCTTTGATCAAGTCGTTAGTAGTCATTGATAAAAAGAAGATAAATAAAGGCTTTAAATGTGTCTGACAACCATCCCTAGAACTATACGATATGATTCCCTAAGAAAGATTTAGTCAATGTGAACAACAGTGTCAAGTTTTAACCACATTGAGTAAATGAATATATTTTGGAATGAATAATGTTTACAAACTTTGAATATTGCAACTCTACAGGTTGGAGATAATATCACTTGTTATAAGATATTACTCTAGTTTTTTCAATCTCAATCCACATGTTTACTTTTAGACTGTGTTTCATACAATCATTAATATTATCAATTTAATTAAAGAAAGAACTAATTGTGATGTCGGAGCATCCTAGGGTAGTTAGCAATCCTGCATGTTGGAGGGATTTTGGCTTTGGAGTTGGGGACTCGATCACCAAAGGAGTGGTGCTTGGTCATTATTGGGTGTAGCGTTGACCAAGGTACTCGGTCATTGTGGTGGTCGGTCACTGAAGGAACTCGACATAGATTCTAGTGCTTGGTAGAACTTGTTCTTGGCAATGCTTGGCTTTCTTGGAAATGCTTGTGGGAGCTTGGCATGCATGCTCAAATTTTTTGGTGACACTCGATAGGGTGATGATGCCAATTGGAGTTCTTGAGGTTTTGGTTGATCGAGTTGGTACATTTAATGCGTGAGGAGTGAGGAGTGACATGGAGCGATTGTGGGATTTTGTATGGACCTATTTGGGTCTTGTTCATTTGTCCTGGGTGTATTTAATGGGTGTTGTAAGCCTTCTGAGGAATTGGTATTTAATATTTGTTTTAGGCCGACTTGTGGCTTAAATAAGTATTTAATAAAAGGGTTTATTTAATTTGTAACTTGCTAGGCTGACTTGTGGCTTAGTTGGGTATAAGTAGAGGATCTTGTGGAGTCTTGAGTCATTTTCATCCAACATGGAGAAGAATGAGTAGCTGAGAGGATAAAAGTTTGAGAAAACCTAGTAGCTAAGTGTAGCTTACGAAGCAAGGAGGTTTCTTGGTGTCTTCTGAGCACAAGTTGAGATCTCGATAGAGGTTTCTACTAGAGTGTTTTTGTGTT
Organism: Cupressus sempervirens; assembly: GCA_028749045.1. Classification (NCBI taxonomy): domain Eukaryota; kingdom Viridiplantae; phylum Streptophyta; class Pinopsida; order Cupressales; family Cupressaceae; genus Cupressus; species Cupressus sempervirens. The sequence continues at coordinate 438,462,813 of CM053785.1, forward strand.
GCAAACCTAGACTAGCTAGGGTTCGCATTGGCTCTTGAGGGATCTTGTAGAACTATTACTTGCTTTGTATTTGATCATAACTAGGAAGGCCTTATAGCTCGACACATTGCATGTAATTAGTTATTTTATGAATAAAGAATTGAGTTGGGCATCAGATCTTGTATATTGTATTGTGTTTCCTTTGTGTGATTAACCATTGGGGATAGGACATATCCATTGGGTGTTCCCCTATCTTGTACTACATCAGGTGATACTAGAGCTTAAGTTTTCCTAAGCATGTAGATAGATTTTCAAAGTTGAGGCAGTTTGTATTAGGACCTAGGGTGAGGACTATTAGAGTGAAGGTTTGATCTAGTCAAAAGTGATGTTGTGGAAGATAGGATATTAGAGAAGTTTAAAATAGATTTTAGATATGAGATGGAGTTGATAAAGAATGAGATCATGAGGGCTATAGTTGGTGTACCTCAACATGTGGGTACTAAAGATGGTTATGAGGAAGTGATTGAAGATTTTGAGTTTGTTGGATCGAGTGGTAAAGAGAGAACCGATCATGTGGAGAGATCTATGGAAGATAGAGCTGGTTGGTCAGATAGATCTGACACTTAGTTGAAGCTGAAGCATAAGATGAATGTTTCTAATTTCTTAGGTGCTTTGAATCCTAAAGAACTGATGGATTAGATTGATGACTTGGAGGACTAATTTGAGTTAGAGGATATTGGAGACCTGCTTAGAGTGAGGTTGGCATGAACTAAGCTAAAAGGACATCCTGCTCTTAGGTTGAAAGAATTACAAAGAGATAGGGAAGAGGAAGGTGAAATGAAGATCACTCATTGGAGATTGATGGTGACACAAATGAAGGCTAAGTTCATTCCCATTGATTATGAACTTGAGTTTTTAAAAAGGTTTTTGAATCTAAAATCGAAGGATTTTTCTGTGAAGGGTTACATTGAAGAGTTCTACAAGTTGACTATTTAGTCTAGACATAGAGAATTGTCTAGAGAGAAGGTGCCTCGGTACATTAATGGCTTGAGACTTGATATTCAAGATGAGGTTGGTATGTTGAATATTGCTTCTATTGAGGATTTTTATTAGTATTCCCTAAAGGTAGAAGATAAGTTGAAGAGGATAAATCAAAGTAGTTCCCATGGGAAAGAGAAGCATGATCACTCGACAAAGGATAAATTGAGTGCAGAAGATGAACCGAAACCTATTGAGATGAGGAACAAGATAGGTAAGTTTTCCTTTAAAGGTAATTATTTTCATTGTGGTGGTGACCACAGAGATTTTGAGTGTTCACAAAAGGCTAGTAATAGGAGAGCTATTTTTGTGAATGAAGGTGAAGTCTTGGTCATTGAACCTGAGAAAAGAGAGATCTTGTTGGCTCAGTGAGTATTGTTTGGTAAGAGGACATTGGAACCTTGTCAAAGGAGTAATTTGTTTAAGACTCATTGTAATTCTGGTGGTAAAATTTACAATTTGATAGTGGATGATGGTAGTATAGATAACCTTGTTATAGAGGAGATGGTTTAGAAACTTGGTTTGAAGAGAATGGGACAACCTTGTCCTTATAGGATTGGTTGATTAAAAGATGAACATTCTTTGGAAGTGAGGGAGCAATGTCTTGTTGATTTTTATATTGGGCAGTATAAGGATCAAGTGTTGTTTGATATTGTGGACATGAGTAGCTGTTACATATTGCTTGGTAGATCTTGGGAATGTGATTGCAGAGCTATGCATGATTGTGTCAAGAATGTAATTATTATTCAGAATGGTGGTAGGAAGCATTATTGATTCAATTGCAAAAGTAAGAACTCAGTAGGAGGAACCTGAGTATTGGTAGCCGAGTTGAGTTGAATTTTTTTGAGAGGGTTAGAGATTAGTGTGGAAAGAAAACCTGTAGCATGCCGAGGATGGATGTAAAAAAGTAAAGATAGAACAAGGGAAAGAGTGTACAAGTTGAAGACTTGGAGGATATGTATGTGAAGAACCAATTTGGGATTTATGTGATGAATCCTAGAAGATGTTCTTTCAACTATTAAGAACGTCTCTTTGCACCTAGGGTGTCTGATGTAGGAGCATCCTAGGGTAGTTAGCAATTGTGCATATTGGAGGGATTTAGGCTTTGGAGTTGAGGATTCGGTCACCAAAGGACTGGTGCTCAATCGTTATTAGGTGTAGTGTTGACTAAGGTACTGAGGTTCTCAATGATGCTTGGCTTGCTTGGCAATGCTTGTGGAAGCTCGACAGACATGTTCGGTTGTTTTGCTGACACTCGGTAGGGTGATGGTGTCGAGTGGTGTTCTTCAGGTTTTGGTTGGCCGACTTGGTGCATTTACCATTTGAGGAGTGAGATTTTGACATGGAGCAATTATAAGAGTTTGTGTGGATTTATTTGGGTCTTGGTTATATTTGTCCTAGGTGTGTTTAATGAGTGTTGTAATCCTTCTAAGGTATTTGGTATTTAATATCTATTTTAGTTTAGCTTGTGGATTAAATAGGTATTTAATGAAAGGTTTTATTTAATTGTAACTTACTAGGCTAACTTGTGGCTTAGTTGGGTATAAGTAGAGAGTCTTGTAGAGTCTTGAGTAATTGTAATCTAGTATGCAGAAAGAGTAGCTAAGTGAGGCTTGTGAAACAAGGAGGTTGCTTCATGGCTTGTGAGCACAAGTTTAGATCTCACTGGAGGTTTCTACTAGAGTGTTGTTGTGCTATAGACCTGGGATAGCTAGGGTTTTGGTTGGATCTTGAGGGATCTTGTAGAACTATAACTTTCTTTGTATTTGGCCATAACTGGGAAGGCCTTACAACCTGTCACGTTGCATGTAATCAATTATTTTATGAATAAAGAATTGAGTTGGGTATCAGATCTTGTATCTTGTGTTGTGTTTTTGTTGTGTAGTTAACTATTGGGGGCTAGGACATCTCCATTAGGGATTATCTTGCCTTGCACTACATCGAATTGGAATGATCTAGGAGGGAGTATTCACAAGTCAAAGGATGTTATTTAAATTGAAAATGAAGGGTTAAACAAGTATTCTTATAAAGCAAGATATAATTATTTAATCACATAATTGCCAATGTCTATGATATTTTAGGTTCCCTAGAAAGGTTCTTATAAAAGCATAGATAAGCTTTCATTATGAGCTCGAGAGTATAATAAGATTCTCATATGATAAGTGATTTCTAAAAAGAGTTAAATATAGAGTACTAAACTTACATTCATATGGTGATCAAAAGAACGAGAAATAATGAACATAAAAGAAATATACATTTACCTGTATTTTGGGTACAACTCTTTATTATCGTGCATGAAGGAATATTTAGATTAAACTATAATTTTCATCAAGATGTTGTCTTTATAATTGCAGGCTTTCAATTAAAATTCACATATCTATCTTACTAATTTAGATCTTACTTGGGTAATTGATCTCCAATATTTCAAATTTTACGATTCACTAGTGAGATGGTATAATGCATCTTACAATAAATTTATAAGATTAAATGAGATAATCATGTCACCATATAGAACACCATTTTAGTTTAGTTATTTATTTAATCATACTCTACTAACATTTCACATACTGTAGAAAGAAAGAAAGAAAAAACCCACGTAAGACTGAAAAAAGGTTCCAAGCTAACTTAGATATAACTAAATAATGAAGAAAGACTACATGTATAAACAATAAAAACTAATACTTAAAACTACGATATTGTAGCCTAATAACCTTTTATATTTGATTGTACAAGATAATGTAGGCTATATTATCCTAGTTAGAAGAATCAAAGAAGGAAGTTGAACAAACAAACAAACCAAATATAAGGGAAAGGAGAGGGGGAAAACATTAAGACTCTAAAGGCAAAAGGGGAGGAAAATCACACTAACATAACTAAGAAAAATTTTAAGGAGAAAATGTAAAAGAGAGTAAAAAGCCAGCTAAAAAATGCAAGAAAGGAGAAAGAAACATACAAGGAGAAGAGGGAGAAAATGAAAGGATTTGCCTTTAAAATGTTATATTCTCATAATCATTCATCTTTGAAAAAATGGTTATCCAGGATACAACATTTAAAAGGAGGATCCTCGAAAGAGAAAGATCATTAGAGAATGCTAAAAGAAAAGGAGGGCATAGAGAAGCCAACATACAACAAAACAAACAAAAGGCCTCAATTTCATACCAAGGGGATATTATGCCCTTGAATCCGCTCTTTTGTTTACATAGACTATCAAGGATACTATACCCCCTTAGTATGAAATCAAAGATCAAACAAGGAACTCCAAGTCAAAGTAAAAAATAAAATCAGAAAGAGAGAGATGGGAAGAGAAAGTAAGAGAGGAGTAGATGAAAAGAATGAGCCCAACTAGAAATAAATAAGGACCTCACTAAAAAAGAGACAAGGATAAATAAAGAAAAATAAACAAATATGCAAAACCAAACAAACAAAAAAGATGATAGAGTAGATATGAAGAGCCACAACATGGAAAAATATAGTCAGGTTTGACAAAATAGGGTGAAGAAAAGCTAAATCTAGGCTAAAAAAAGTTAATTTAAGAAGTTATTAAAATAAGGGGAGAGATTTTAATATAATGACATATGAATGATTACACAAATGTAAAAGTCTATATTTTTAGAAAAACTTAGTGAATAACTAAAAACTCTTGTGAATCCACATGTTACATTTTAAAACAATCTATCCTACAAATAATTACCATCAAAGGGGACAGAGAAAAATATTCATACTAGGTAGATAGGTTGGAAAGAACATAGGGTAGGAGTAATTATCAATTTTCTGATTTTTTTAAAACCTTGAAATACCAAGGTACAAAAGGAATTTAGGGAATGGCAAAGGTCCTTAAAATAGGTCGAATAATTTTTTTAAATAAACTACATATATTTAGAACCCATATTGTCTAATAAATTCAATTATGTGTAAAGATTAAGAGAATTTAAAAATTCATAAAATAACATTTTAAAGAGTGGAACAAAATTTCATATATATATATATATAATGATCCATTATGGTTCAAGTGTGAATTATAAAAAGCTTAAGTAATATAATTAATAAGGTACTGAGAATAACTTACTGAAAGCTATTGTCTTAAAATGTTTACAAATTATTCACATATCAAACAAGAGCTCTTTACAAGTTGGAGTCCCTGTCTTTTAGGGTTATAATGAGGTTGTAGTTGAGGTGTGTTCAGAAAAGAGATAATCTTACAATGTTCATTTGTGATATTTGTATCTAAAATATGCTTCTTTAAAAATAGTGGAATAAAATACAAATTGAAGAACAAAATAAGAGTTGAAAGGTTTAATAGTTAATAGAATGAGGGGGGGCATGAACTCAAGCAATATTAATTAATGTTAAATCTATCTTATTCTTAAGATTTATTTTTTTAATTTTTTTTAAATTTTAAGTTCATTTGTATTTGATAGAAATTATAATTTATGTTTAATTTTTAGTTTTAAATATTTTATGATTATATTTTCTAATAAAAAATAATTGAATTTCAAAGTGCAAGTTAGTAATTATTTATAAGAAACTACAAATAATTGATTGCTTGAAATATGAAATAGTTCTTAGTGAAAAAGAATATTATATTGGAGAACTTTTAAATTCATAGAAACAAACTAATAGTAAGATAAGTAATTTGATACTTGTTAGTGATATATTTCTATTTAAAAAATTAATGTCATATCATTTTTAATTTCATATTGAATTTTATTTATTTTGAATTTATGCAACTAATTTTTAATCTCATATATTTTAAATTTTGAAAATATTTATAATTATAAAAAAAAATCAACTTCTACAGTTTCTTACAAAATGTTTATTTTTCAAACTTATTATATGCATGCACAAATAAACATATCTCTTTAAAAAAATTCATTATTTTTTAATTAAAAAATCTACAATACTTAGCTCTACTCTTAAACTAGAATTGTAAAGTAGATTATTTTCTTTGAATCTCAATGCACTATATGTTTAAAGAAAAAAAAAGGGTGTACTGCTACAAGTAGGTTCAATTTGACATCAATCATAATTTCTTTTTTGAATGGCAAGCATATTTGATTCATAGCATGTGGGTTAAAATTCATGAAGCAACAACAGCATGAACAATGGAGAATGAAGGCACAAGAAAAAAATATTGATGGTTGCAGCGTTCACAAATAACTTGTGCTTTGGGTAGAGGAATTTATTGAAGAACATAACTAGATGCAGCTTGTTCCACTATATCATAGTAGCCCAGCCAAATCTTGTCTTTTGAATTGGGGATTCTTACTTCAGATATCTGTTTCCCCATTTTCTCATTCAAACTGAGAGAATATATCCCAAAAAACATTTAGTCTGAGGGAATGGATCCCAAACAACATGTGAAATTGAAAGGAGTGAACAGAACATGCAAAGGGTTGTAGGCTATATATATATATATATATATATGGTTTGGTGACACAATTTGTGCTACTCAAATGCAACAATGGTTATTGTGTGCTTATGGAACAATTGATGGTGATTTGACTCAAATATTTTGTGGTTTCAATGGACGCATGCTATTTATAAATAAATTTTCTTTCAAACCAGAGTAACCATGGACTTATTACTCATTTTTTAAATTGATGCTTGCTATGTTTTCTAATTGTTGATTGTAGTGCCTGCCCCTAGTTTACATTTTGTTATTATTGTTGAAATCTTTTAGGCTAGTTTATGCTTGATGATTAGTAGCATTATCTTTCAGATTATTAGATATTGTTTCACAATTGGTTGATTTTATGATGAGACTACTTGGTACTATTTACTTCATGTATGCATGATTATACCTTGATGATTGATTATCATAGTGATTTCAGTCATTGGATGATGATTAGTTAGATCGATTATTATACGTGTTTCTTATCGATACTTACCCCATACAGCATGTGTATGGTGTGTGTGTGTATGTTTTCTTTATGTTTGACGTTTCTGATGTGGTTTAGGAAGGGAGTCGTAGTCACCTGCTAAACGAGATCTACATGATGCACCACTTCCTACCATTGCATGTCTAGTTTAGAATATATGTGTTTGTACATGCATGGATTTTATGCAGATTGTAGCTATCGGGTATCGACTTCCCTGAATTGCTAGGATGAGTGTACCCTATTGCAATATCTCAATGGTAAGAGAGGGGAGATAAATTCTTAAGTCCAAATCCTAAACCTTTGAACAAATTGTCCTAGAAAATTAGGACAAGTATCTAAGATCATTACCTTGCCAAATGCGTTGTATAACGTAAATTTGTGATTATAAACCTTAAGTTTGATCTTGTATGTGTTATTTTATGATGGGTTTTCGTATTTCATTTTATAGGTCTTTGGTGATTTCTCTATTAATTAATTCAAATTAAATGATTAAATTTAATTGAAAATTATTATGATATTTTCAATATTTGATTAATTGGGAAATTAATTGAATAAAAAGAATTAAATTTAAAGAGAAAATTATAGTCTAGTTTGAGAGCGTAATAATATTAATTTAATTTAATAATAATATATTTAGGAGATCATTTTTAAATAAATGTTAAATATTATTATTACTTGAGTTAATAAATATTTTATCAATTAACGCTTCAAAAATAAATTAAAGGGTGAAAAAGAAATTAATTTATTAAATATATTTAAAATTGCATAAAGTAAGCATGAAGTTTTGAAAAAGATAATAAAGAGTTAAAAAGTTGTGATCAAGGAGTTCCCTCGGGTGATCGCACAATTAGTGCCCCGAATTTAGGAGAGAACTCCTTATCAGCATTTGAGGGTCCATTTTCCAGGGACCCAAAATTTTTGGAGAAGGGAATTTTTTAGAGAGAAGGTTTTGAGAGAAGAGATTCCTCTCATAATCTTCGGGTGTTTGTGATTTAGCATCAAAACTAAGTAGATCCCTGTGTTTTATTCACCTAGTTAATTATGAAATTTAATATTCTTGTCTTCTTTGTGATTGTTGAAATCTGCTTTCCAATTTTCATTTGTATGAATTTTTCAATCTTTCATTTTGAATCTATTGATATTCATTTTGAATTCCATCTGTATATCAGGATTGAAAAAAAAAAAACCCCTCGTTCTGTAGATTAAAAAAATTAGCATTTTAATCAAGAAGGGTTTGAAATGAAATGGAAATTTTTAATTGAAAATTTGATTGATTTGTTGTATTTTTCATATCAGATTATTGATAGAAATTATGTTTATATATATATAAATAAAAGGAAATTTAATTGAGAGGGGGGAGCTATTATTCATATTTATTTAAAACATTAAAAAAATAATAATAACATATATATATATATATATATATATACAATAAATTTGGTGGGGAGACGGGACCATCAAACCCCCACTTCCCACCAATCCCCCACCACTACAGCACAGGCTGCCGACCGCCATTAAAGGTCGCATAACAGGTCTACTGCTGTGAATAACAGGTACACTTGCTATCATGAAGCAAGGCTTTCGCGACAGCAAAGCCGACAGGCTTATAAAATATACACAAGTTATTTTATTCTATATTTTATTTTATAAAAAAATAATTATTATTTTAATATTAATTAATAATTTTTTAATCAATTATTAATTTAATTATTAATGAATATTTAAATATAGTTAATTCTAATTAATTATTAATAGTTTTGTCAATTATTATGAATTAATAATTAATAAGATATTAATATAGTTATTTATTTCATAATTATTAATTAAATTAATTAAAATTAGTTTAATTAAGTTTGATTAATGATGAATATTGTTTAATGAAGTTTTAAATTTATTTTATTATTATTATTATTAATATTAATTTTAATAAAATTATAATTATTTTATTTGAAAATCAATAATTATTATTTTAATAATTTAATGAATAATTACCTTTAAATTATTTTGGAATAATTGAATAAGGGTAATTGTGCATTTTGTTCAAATTCAAGAAATGGGTTATATAATTAAGGGTAAAATGTAAAATTTATATGTTTGAAAACTTACATTGAACGAAAATTCAAACCTTACTATTAACTCAAACTATGTGTCTTCAAAATCAAACCAAATTATGAAACTACATTGTTATCTGTATGTTGTCTATGTTTTGGGTTTGGGTTGACTAGAGTGTTGACCAATTTTAGGACGTCTACCAGAGGCTTGGGAGTTTTGTGTTTGTGGTATTATGATGATTTGAACTTGATCTTTTAAACTCAACCATGGTAATGTATTAGTATGATCTATGATGAGTTTGGTTATATTGTTTGTTATTGCTTTCAATGTCCTTTTATGATTATGAGATAAATGCTATGACATAATTGTTTTGACCTTTGAGTCTCTGATCAGTCGTTTTTGGGATGCTTGTAAAGAACTGAGGGATTATTGTGAATTATTTTTTGATGCTTTCCAATCACTTGTATAGGAGTGAGGTGAAATACTATGATTCTTTAATTTGTGATTTTATGAGCTTAGGGTAGGTTATCTATACGTAATGTCAGGAAGTGGCTTGTAATGGAGGTCGGGGCCCAAAGTGGCTACCAGGGTAACCCATTGTAGGCTGTTTAATAAGTGAAAATACTACACTAAATGAGAGTAAAATGAATCTAATAAGAGTCTTTGTATGTTCTCGCCCATGCCTTGAGTGCTAGTACAAACTAGGATGAGAGTAGAGAGAACACTTGGTTCCGACCATGCATTGTTAGTATGCCTTGTCAGTATGAAAGGATACTATTGCCACATAGAGTCACTAGGGGGTCGGGATCAAGTTAGACTACCAAGGTAACTCTAGCATTGATTTGTACGATAACACTTGCCCGCTTACATAGTAGGTTCCCTATGTGTCTTTGTTTGCCTTTGGGTCTAGATGTCTATTTATCATGGAACCTTTGAGTTAGATTACTTCTAAGGTTTTCTTGACATAGATATTTCTTTTGATTTTGGGATTGATATCCTATTTGGGACTTCAGACTATCTCCTCAGCGTTAGTGGGAGTGGACCTTTTTGGGTTACCACAAAGTCAGGTGGTAGAACTTTTTACTCTTACCATTGAGATCTATTCGTTGATGTTGTGGCTAGAGTGCCTTATCTGCATTTCCTTTCATTCTATCTTTGTGTATGATGGATGGTTATATCTTTATGATGGATGATTTCATTTATTGTATTGGACTTTGTTTCATGGATCCGAAAGGGATTGTGCAATCTAATTTTATAAATGTATATTCTTTTAACCTTTCATACCCTATGACATGTACAATGGATGATTGTGCATTCTGAATTTTATTGCCAGGTGGCATTTAGACAAATGTATATTATTTAAGTGGAATGGACTTGTAGTTGTACTTTCATTTGGATGTGTCAATTGTTAGACTTAGTATTATATAAAATTAAATGTGATTTAATGTCTTGGGATCCTTATAGAATGTAATCTATTATGTTTGCTTATGTATGATTGTATATTATTGCTTCTGCTACTTTATGATTGATGTGTATCTTATTATTTCTTTAAAAAAAATGTTTGGAAAACTCAGTAAAACTTTAGGATAATTCTTTTGGATCCCTTGGCGAGGCATTACATTGATTGTTCCTAGGGTTTGTAAGCCAGACATAGGGTTGGTAGGAGTGCAGGGTTGTTGATCTCAAATTTCACTTTAACTCTTTGTCGATCCCCTCTTCTTGAAAATTTTAGAGTTTCCTATATGTGAGAAGAATCTAGAAGAAGTTTCGAAAAATTATTTTATTTCAACTTTTTGTGTAAAAAATTCATTTTTACCTTTTGCAAAATTGCCACTATCCAATCAGAAAATAGGAATTATTGATTAAAAATAATTAAAAAATAAACTAATATTTTAACCTTAAGAAATGACTAGCCTTTTGCAAAGTAATTAGATATTGCCTAATTAACTCTAGTTGCTTAAGCTAAACTTTAGGCATCTAATAATTAATTTCTTTTATTAATTATTATGATGCAACCTAGGTTAGACCTTTTTAGGGTTTTGATCTCCTTTATAAGGATGATCTCTCATTGTAAATTAATTAATTCATTATTGATATTAGCAATCTCTTTGTCTCTCATCAAGAATGTCTCGTCTATGGATCTAGCAATTTCTCCCTCCATAGTTTTTTGCTTCTCTTCTGTAATAGGTGTTTGCATGTAAGTAATTCTTGGGAGTTATGGGGTTGATCTTTCATCAACTTCAACATGGTATTAGAGCTCTAGATCTTCATGCCCTTGTTATGTTCTTGAGGGTTTTTGCATTGATTTTCAAATTCGAGCTTTTAGAGGATTTTTTATTGGTTCTGGGGGTTCATTAATTTTCAAGGCTCTTTGAGCCCAAACAGACATCACAGTTGAGCTCAGAGTGCTCAAAAAACCCTATTTCCATATAAAATACATCCTGTTTAGACATTGTTGAAATCTGAGACAATTTTTTTTTGCACCCAAGCTATTTTTTGCCCTGTGCACAATTTTTGAAGTGACAATTTTTTGATTTTATCTATCAAAAAATAAAAGTTTTTTTTTTCATGCACATTTGATTTGAAAGTGCATGAAAATTGTTTAAGGGAGTTTTTCTCAGACGGTTTGGTGGTTTTTGATTACTCTAATATTGGTGGAGAACAAGTTTTTGGTGCCTATGCCTTGGCTTATGCAACTTCAGTACCTAATTTTTGGAAAAGTTGCTCCTCTGATGTTCCCTATAAAGGTCTATGTTTAGCAATTTGGAGGTTTTATTCATGATGGAGGATTTTTAGTGAACTTCCTGCAATCACAAGCATGTACTTCACCATTGGTGCTAGTATTTTGGTGAATGCATGGTTTTTTGTATCTTGAAGTCTATGCCCACAAGTCTTGGCATTATTTGTGCGGCACCCTTCAAGTGATTTTTGGAGGTGTCTTTCTCAATTCAGCCACCGCATACCTTATGGCGTCTTTGGAGTTATAGTGTCAGTTCTCTTTCAATCCTTGGTCAATGGCTTTGGAGACTTCTTTTGAGGAATCTTGTTTTTGCACAAATGGTGTGGGAGAGTGTCAATGGTGGGCATCTTTGTAGATTTAGTGTGCTCTCTTGGCTGAAGTGCACTTTGTCTTTGGCCTTCAAATCACAGGCCTTAGCTACCTCCTTGATGTGCAGGCATTTCTTGACAATCCCCATGTGATTTTTTGATGGTTTTGAGGTTTAATCAATGCACATTTGCATTTTTGGGAGGCCTGTGCAATTTCCCAGCTTACACCCCATTAATTCTCTATCATGTCTCCGACCCAAAGTGGGAGCTTTTTCTAAGATTTATAATGAAGGCATGAGCTATAAATTTGTGTCCTTTTTAGGGGTACCCGGCTTTGTTTGTAGGTTGGGTGACATGTGAAGGATTCGGGCCTCATGTGCAAAATTCTTGTTACATTTGGTGCTTCCACATTCTACATTTTTTGGCTCACAGCTTAAATTCTAGCCCCCTTAGTGGCTCCTTGGTGTTTTGGGTGGACTTTTTATTTTTGGAGGACTCTACATTATTTGGGTTTAACACATTTTGTCATGTGGCCCTTGGGATTCGTCTTCTTAGCAGATTTGTGGGCTTGCACCAATTTTTTTGGCATTGAGTACATCATCATAGACCCCTGTACTCCAGCTCATGCCATAATTTTTGGGTTTTTTTGGAGGCATGGATTTTGTTGGAGGCCACTATATCTAGCGTCATCTTTTTTATCGTGTCAGTAGCCTAGTGGGCTCTACCATCCCCCCTTTGTGCTCTTCTATTTTCTGACTTGCTTTCACCATGAGTTTTTTGGCATTTGATGCAGAGTATTTTGTGGTGTTAGCAATACTTTGGAGTTGGTTTGGGCATGTTTTGGGCATGTTTTTGGCTGAGGGGGACGACCTTTCTTCTTTGTGCATGAGTTTTGGACTGGGCAACATCTTCTCTTTGGACATGCCTTGTTTTTGTTTGAAGTGGGGGTCAAAAAAATTCATGAAGTCATCAGTGGCTTGAAGCAGTCCTCCTTCATCTTTTTCAGGCCAAAGATTTTGTGGTTCTGATTGAGCATGATTTTTGGATATAGTTCATGTATTTTTTTGGCACATTTGTTTTAATATGGCATGCTGCTATTTGGTGGATAAATCTAGACTTTCTTTGGCCAAATATTAGTAAAGTTTCATGGTGAATGTCTCATGTTTTGATGGGTTTACCTTCTTTCAGCGAATATTTTTCCACTATACACTGTGGTTAATTTAAACACATTTTGGCCACCAATTTTAATCTAGCACTGGTCATTTGCCGTCAACAGTGTCTTTTTCTCCTGTTATGTTTTCGGTGGTTGAATTTGTTTTTTTGAAAGGGGTCATTTTATGGCATTTTTTTTGCCTCGACGACCATTTGACCATCAAATTTGGGGTCGTCACTTGCTGACATCAGCACCATGTTAGTACTATATTACTACTTCTTGTCAACTCCTTGACCTTTTTTTGGACCTACCTTCACATTTTTACTTATATCTCGGGCATGCAAACTCTATTTTTTGCAAACGAGATATCACCAAAAAACTCGTTCTAAGCCTGTCACAGTGGTATAGTTAGTTTTTAGTTTTGATGTTGTTTTGATTGATTTTCCTATTGTCAAAGTCTAGAGTTTAGTTTTATACTCCGGAGGACATATCTTGAGCATTTGATCTCCGATTTGGGAATTCTTTATATCATTAGAAAAATCTTTATGAGATCTTTCCAGTGATGCTAGCTTTTTTTCTAGACTTTTCTCCAGACACATTCTAATCAGTCTTCTACATTTTTGCATTTTGATGGATATCTTGGTTATTTCAGGTCTGGGGATCATTTTTGTTGCTTTAGATGATTCATCATGACTTGTACTATCTTTTATATTAGTATTATGTCTCTTTTGGTCTATTTATACATCATTTGTATGCATTGTTGCAAATGCACTGAGATAAAGTGCCTGATTGCATCTATATTTTCATTTCAGTTGTTTGCCTTTGTTTGCCTTCTGATTCGAGCAGTGTCATCTAAGGACACTCATGCAAATTATTGTATTCTTGGGATTCACCATATCTTGTGCCTTATTGTACATGCACTACTATGATAAAGTGCCATGGGCAGTTGGTTTTTTTCCTTTGTTTGTCATCTTCCTTTGTCTAGTGAGTGTCCCTTTCGAGGCGTTAGCCTCATGATGTGTCTGAGATTGATCACCTTAGTACACACATATTTATTCTTTTGTGCATCTTGATCATGGTTCCTTGACATGTAGTTCTTTGGCCCACTTTTCCAATTGCCTACCACCTCACCCTTGTTTGCATTAGGGGGTTCTTCTATTATTTCTCATGCTTCCTTGATTCAATTGATCAACTCTTTAGGCTTTGGTGTTTCATTCCATCTATATCTTCAAGTTCAATTATTTTCCTTTGTGTGTCGCCTAATTTGATGCAGATTACAGTCTTCTCTACCTGGTCAAGTTCTATTTGAGTGGAGGTTCTTTATATCAGTAGTTACTTTTCGATAGAGCTTTGCAACTTCTACATGCTTCAGTGACGTTCTACATGATCATCTTTTGTTCCTATCTTCTAGGACATTCCCTAGTTTGGAGGCTTCTTCAGTCCTTCACTAGTTTCTTTCAACATGTTTTCCATCTCTTTTTGGAGTACAATTTTTCCCATGTGGTTTTCTCTATTTCTCCTCTTTTCAGAGATTTGGTTGTGCTTGGGTACCTCATCAGGCCTTGTTTGTTGGGATCCAAATCTACTTTCTATGGTAGTTTCTAGGTTTTTAGCTACTCTCTAAGTTTATCTTAAGGGGGGGTTGTTAGAGTAATTAAATATTTCCTAATTAAATCTAGTTTCTTAAGCTAAACTTTAAGCATCTAATAATTTATTTTTGTTATTAATTATTATGATGCAACCTAGGTTAGACCTTTTTAGGGTTTTGATCTCCTTTATAAGAATGATCTCTCATTGTAAATTAATTAATTAATTATTGATATTAGCAATCTCTTTTTTGCTCATCAAGAATGTCTTGTCTATAGATCTGGCAATTTCTTCCTCCATAGCTTTTTGCTTCTATGTAATAGGTGTTTGCATGCACATGATTCTTGGGAGTTGTGGGGTTCATCTTTCATCAACTTCAATAGATTTAACTATCAAAATTAATAGCGATCACAACTGAAAACATTAGTTCCCTCCCTATAGAATAGGCAGGGAATAAAAAGGATAGCTAAGACACCTACTGATAGGGATGATAGATTAAATTCCTAAAATTTGATACGATGAAAAGTGAATCATACTAAAGACGTCAAATTACTATGACCCGTTAGGATTGTGGCTTTCCCATTGTTTCCTTGTTATGTTTCTATTTTCTTCATTTTGATCATTTGAAAAGCTTAGAAATTACATATTTTAGCCACTCCATATTGTTAAGATCCAAGGATGGAGGAATTTGGTAGCCATAGGCATTAAAGTATTCTTCTAACTATAGAGAATTATCCTCTTTAATAATGTCAAACCAGTGGAGAAGAAAGTTGATTTTTTCTCATATCTGGCCATAGTTTCTCGAAGGATAGAAAACCTCTAATGACTAGGATTGTCAAGGTTCTATAGTCTTTGCAAATTTCAAATTACCTATTGGGGCTTCCATAAATTTCTCCAAGGAATTCTTCTCCTTTTATTAACATTGTAAATGACATTTTTGAGTTCTTTGAGCTAGGTCTTGATGAAAACTGCTTGACATAAACACAAGTTATCCCATTTTGTGTGCTTTTCTTTAAAAAGAGACACAATATAGGTATTGATAATGTCACTATTGGTTCGCCAAGTTTTGTGTAGTTAAAATGCCTCTCACCTAGGACCCTTTCTACAACATGCCTTGCAAGATCATCTAAATTGTTAAGTATTTGATTCCACCTTCAAGGTTTAATTTCACCCATGAATTCCATAGATCTATTTTCTAAAACATGGTACAAGACAATTTTTTTTTGTGACTAATGTGTCAATTAGGATAGGAGAGAGAGTTCAAAGAGATGAGGAAGATATTTATAAATTTATGGCTTTTGTTGTAATCTTTATGAAAAGAAACTCAAGCTTACTGTCAAGTTAAAAAATACTTGCAATAATTATTTCAAACAAGTATCTGAGTCATGGGTTCCCTATCTCAAAAACTAAACTAAGGGAGAAAATAAATGCCATGAAGCCAAGGAATCACTTGGGGATGAGGGAGTGATGTAGCTAAGAGATCTTGAGGGATGATTACAATATTTTTTATTAAAAAATGAGACAAGGAGATATTTCCAAGGTGGCTAGAAATATTTGCCATATATATTAATAATTCTTTTAAGAGTGAGTATATTTCTTTATATGTGAAAATATTGATATATGCTCTAGAAAAATTAAAAAGGATGATTTATATGTTATTATGAGTAAAGATTATATAATTTTATACAAACACTTGCAATAATTATTGCAAACAAGTATCTAAGTCATGGGTTCCCTATCTCAAATCCTGAACTAAGGGACAAAATAAATGTCATGAAGCCAAGTAATCACTTGGGGATGAGGGAGTGATGCAACTAAGAGATCTTGAGGGATGATTACAATATTTTTTATTAAAAAATGAGATAAGGAGATTTCCAAGGTGGCTAGAAATATTAGCCATAGATATTTATAATTCTTTTAAGAGTGAGTATATTTACTTATATGTGAAAATATTGGTATATGCTCTAGAAAAATTAAAAAAGATGAATTATATGTTATTATGAGTAAAGATTATATAATTTTATACAATTTTTATATGTATATTTAAGAATATCTCTATACACACATCTATAAGTATGCATATATATCTATATATGTATGTATACAAATTTTTAAATACTAGTCTAATTAGTTTTAATAAGCTAAAAATGATTAAAAAAGAAATATATGGTTGAAATTGATATCTAGATATACATAAAACTACCAATAAATAAACATACTAAAATAGGTATATCATGTGAAATTTCCCAAGTTTAGTTAAGAGCATGCTTGTATGACATAATTCTAATTTCAACATACCTATATTATTATATTTATTTATTCATATATTTATTTGTGTGTGTGCGTGTATCAATTTGGTTCCATGTAATAGTTTATCTAAGTTTTGAGTTATTCTATTCAAGGATTGATGAGTGTTAAGATATTTAAATAGTGTTATTCAGGAAAATTTCTGTTAAAAATATGTCATCGTCCCCTTCAATAGATAATCCATCAGCTATCATGTTACCTTCTTTGTATATATGTTTAATGTTTGTTTTTGAAACTAGAATTGAATTAAGTCTCCATTTTGGGGTTTTACCATTTTCTTAAAGTGTAAATGATAATTTGAGAATCGTCTTCTATTTGTAAAAGTTTAATACCAAGATCTTTGCATAATTTTAACCCTTCTACTAGAGCCAAAATTTATGTTATATTATTAGTAGTTGTTTGGATAGGTTGGCTAATTTTTCTCATAATTTTCCATCCCATGTATGAATAACACAACTAATGACAACTATTCCTGGGTTCTCCCTAGTTGTTCTATCAAAATTCAGCTTACACCTGACAAATTTTGGGAGTTTTCATTTGCACATTTCTTTATCAATCTTACACTTGTCGCCTCCTTTCCCAAATTGAGGTGGTATTATTAGTCCAAACCATTTGTTTTCATATAAGACCATCTCATTGTAAAAAAATGCCTTCTATATGATTGGAGTTTTTAAGTCTATTGTTTAAGATTTCCACTACACTAACTTCTATTTTATTGATTAGGGAGAAGGATGACATTGATTTTCCTTGGAATTTTTATCTTCTTTCCTTCCATGATTCTTATGTGACTATAGGGGGTGATATTATCTAGATATCTTTATAAAGACTATTAGTCACTATCATTGGCTAGTATTTAAAAAATCTATCAAGTTTTCATGGTGTGATGAATACTAACTTGATTTATGACATATTGCATTCCAACATTCTTTAGCATATGGAAAACTTAGAAGGATGTGATCCACATATTATTTTGTATGGTTATTTGTTACAAAATGCTTACTAATTTGTTTTTCCTTGATAGGTTCAATTTTATCCTTTTGTGCTTTCTTTCTTTGAGATTCCTCCATCATATACCATTGTGTAATCATATCCTTACTTTATTATAAGTTGTTGTTAAGTCTTCCATCATATTTTATATAATGAGAATATTTTATTCTATTTTTTGCATTGTCCATGCTTGTGTTGTATTTTCATGATTGATTTATAATGTTTATAAATGTTAGTTAATTTCTTGATCCTCTTGCATATCCTTGTTTATGCATATTTCTACTATCTCAAGAATGTTATTACATAGATCTTTCACGCCCTCTTTGAAGTTAGATTTTTTTATTCTAGTTGGATTCACGATTTCCTCTTTATCAAATTTTCTTAGATTTTCTCTTCTAATATAAGTTATGGTTTGAATATTTTTTTGGTTTTCTATTACTGATTATGATTTTTTGTTTAAGTTATTTTTCTACTCTAGCTATTAGTGG
This sequence comes from Cupressus sempervirens, assembly GCA_028749045.1. Classification (NCBI taxonomy): domain Eukaryota; kingdom Viridiplantae; phylum Streptophyta; class Pinopsida; order Cupressales; family Cupressaceae; genus Cupressus; species Cupressus sempervirens. Next base: position 438,481,331 of record CM053785.1, read on the forward strand.
CTCAATTTCAATGTTTCTCTTATTAATTTTATCTATTTTACATGATAATTTTTCTATGATCTCACCTTCTTTAATATCTTGATTTTGTTCTACTTACATTATGCCATCATTAATGTGTTCAATTGTTTTTTCTTCTTTATTGTTTGAAGTTGTATATGAATCTTTAGGATAGTTGGTACTAATATTTGAAATTCTGAGAATTTTGTTTTCATAAAAAGCCTTCCTTAGTATCCTCAGATTCTTCCTTACATATTACAATGTTATTTTAGTGACCTTTATAAAAGATGGGTTTTAAATCATAGATGTAGTGATTAGTTATTTTTTCACAAGTTTATTATTTTTTTGTGTTAAAACTTAGGTTGATTAAAAGTTTGACATTTGAGCTATTTATAAAATTTTCTTATATTCCTATAACATCTTCTATTAAAACATGTATTCTCTTCAAAATTCTAATATGTAATAATTGCATTAGAATAATTTTATTTTTACCCAAATGGGTCTAAATTCAATTACAAAGTTTCCTAGATCAAATTTAGGTTCCCATCTAAAGAATTTTAAAGAATATCCATCACAAAAAACTAATGATCCATTCATAATTTTGTTTCTAAAATTTCCATTTTTACAATCTAAGAAAATAAACTTGCTTGACAGAGAAGTAATACTTACCTAATCTTCAAAAAAAAATCACAGTCATGTAGTGATTTCTTTCATGGAGGAAGGGGCTCCTCCCCAATGTGCATACAAACCATGCCTGTTGCAATGGTGTCAGAGCCCCTTAGTATATCTATTTATTAGTATTTCCGCTATGTGGTCTATTTTCCTACCTACTTGCTCTATAATTTCAAAATTTAAATGATTGAGAGCTTCCTTCAAGACTTCACCTTCCCATTTAAAAGAGGCGCTTTTCCAAAAGAAAAAACCACATCTCTCTTTTTCATAAACACTAGGGTTGCTAGGGTTTGCATTTTCTGGAAATGTTTCTATCTATAATTATTTAAAAAAGAGTTATGACCATTTGAATTAGTCTCTTCGTTTTCACCACAATTTTGTGTAATTAAAAAAACTTGCAGGCTATATGCTTTTTCATTTTCTATGGACTTTCCTTTAAATGTAGTATCTTCCTCAGAGTTTTTGAGAGTCCTTTCCTTTTTATTTTCCTGAGCTAAGTATTTCCCCCTATCTTCGTGCATTTTTGGTAATATATTGAAACTATATGAAGAAGATATAGCTTTAGGAAGGGATGTATGGATCTCCTAGTTGTTGAAAACTTTGACAGATGAAGCTATCTTTTTGCCCATAATAGTTTTTGCTTTTGTAGTTGTGTTCTTAACCCTTGTCAAGGTTGTAGGCTTACCTTTATTTTTAGATGGACCATTTTTGTTTTTCATACTCTACCATCCATTCATTTCTATTATCAGAATTTTTCCTTTACTGTAATTTTGGACCACTATCCATCCATTTGAAAAGGCTTCTTCCTTTTTCTTTCCATGGGTTTTCTGCAAACCCATGTCCACATGTATTCTCTTTTTTGAATTTAGATTGTTGTTTGATCAATTTCCATTTTTCCAGTTTTTGTTCACCTGGATGATTGCTTTGCCCTTTGTTGCATGGAGTTTTGAAAGTACTTTAAAACTATTGTAGCATTCAATATTGAGTCCCCTTTTCAAGATTAGGGAGTTTGATTTTGTTGTCTTGGCCACATAGGGTACACTTTATCATTTGTATTAGGGTTTTTCCTACAATTACTACATTTTCCATTTAGTTCCAAAACACTTAATCATTTGGTTGGTTACATTGCTACCGAGCTTCAAAGAGTCTACCAAGCTTCAAGAAGTGTAAGTCAAGCTTCACAAAGTCTACCGAGCTTCACAGTATAAACCAAGAAGGATGTAGTGTTAACCAAACTAACCGTGTCTACCAAGTTAGTTGTATTAACCAAGCAGAAGGAAGGTAGTGTTGACTGAGTTGTAGTGTCAATCGAGCCCTTTGGCATCAACTGAGTTATCTAGTGTTCGTCATGTCATCAGTGCTAACCGAGATCATGCCTACTCTAAGTGATCAATGTGGACTGCACACTAGTATCAACCAAGTGCTGATCTTGCTGAGTTGATAGTGTTTCCAAGTGTCAAAATATCACCCGAGTGGTCTTTAGAACTTGAGTTACAACATTGAGCTGACTTAGTGAAGATTGTTGAAATTGGTATTGTAGCCGCTAGAAGGCAATTATTTGGATTGGTATATATGTTAGAGTAAATAATTATTATTTATGCTTGACTTAAGTTTACTTAGGTTAAATGCATTGTCACCTAGGAGTTTGCATACCTTTTACATGTTGACTTGTTGACAACACAAAATTTTGTGTACATGTTGTCAACACCTTGCCATACTTATCCTCTCACCTACTTGGAGGGTAATCCACTTTATAAACAGGCTCTCCTAGTGTATTTGCATATCATTTTTGTACATCAATTTCTTTTTTCATTGTTGGAATATATTTTCACTCACTCCATAGAGTTTCTCCAAGCCCTACCTTTCCTTCTGCAGTTTCTCTTCAATAGGTTATTTGCATGCAGGTGATCTTCGCAAACTGTGAAGTTGGCTTTCACAACTTCTACATGGTATCAAAGCCTCCCTGTTGCTTCCTGGTTTGAAGGATTTTTGAAGCCGTGATTCAGAGACACAAACCCTAGTTTGTTTGTGATTTTTTTCTTCAATCAAGAGGAAGTACATTGTTTGGGGCACTTTGGGCCTAAAAGGACACTACCATTGCACTCAGAAGGCTTGTTAAAGTTAGAATCCATATAATTTTTTTGATTTTTGGCTACTGTAGCATTAAGCAAAAAAAAATTGGCCTCCCAGAGGGCCATACAGATGATTTTAAAAAAAAAAAGAAGGTTTGGGTAGCCGTAGTAGTCGCTCCGTCGGGCGACCATCGCAACACCACCACGATACTATCATAGCACCTCCCATGCTCGACCCAGCTGTTGCTCCACGGGCAGTGCAGCAACGACACAACCCATCAACTGTTTGCCCTCCATTGACTGCATCATCGCCATCTACAATGCATTGCCTCTTGTCCACCATCAGCGCCACCGCCCAACCACTCCTATAGCCACCAACACTATAGAACACGTGGCACCTTCAGGCTCTTGCCACATGTTAGGTGCCACATCACCTATTCGCTTCATACTGCCATGTGGATGCCACATGGCACGACTACATGGTAGCCATGTGGAAGTCTTTTTTTATACCTCAATGGCCTCCAAGTCATCAAATTTAGAGCAATGAAATGCTGACATTAGCATGATGTCAGCACTCCTGCATCCCCTTTAGTCTGTTCTTGACCTACTCATGGTTTTTTGGCCATAATTTGAGCATACAGAGGTCTTTTTCTAATCTGAAAGAAGTGTCAGAAAGTTGGTTCTAAGACAGAGACATTGGTGTAGGCTTTTTTGGTTTTGATATAGTTTGCTTGCCTATTTTTGTAGTCAAATTTTGATGTTTTATTTTCACTCTGACGAGCATATCTTGAGCGTCCTATTTTTGCTTTTTGAAAATGTTATATTTTTGGAAAGTTGGTTCTATCATCTTTTCAAAAATGCTATAATTTTCTTCAGATTCTACCCCATGCTCTTTCTATCATACTTTTTTCTTTTTGTCTCTGTGGTGGATATCTTGGGTGTTCCAGGTCCAATGATTGTTTTCATGGCATGAAATCTTTTCTTTTCAGTTGTACTATCTATTGTATCAGCTTTTTTCCCTTTCTGATCATTGTTGATATTATTTGTAAGCATCTTTATGCAAGCACACTGAGATAAAGTGTCACTCTTGCATTTTAGAATTCTGAACATTGTTTTGAGTCAGTTGTACTCACACTATGTTATAAAGTGCCATGGGGGGGGGTAGTTGTTGCCATTTTTGTGACCTCTTCCTTTGTCAAGTGAGTGTCCCTTCCATAACATTAGCCCCATGATGTGTCAGTGACACATGTCTTTATAGGTGTCTATACCCCTTACTCTCTCTCGCTATTCTTGGTTCTCTCTATAGAGGATTTTTGGCCCATTCTCTCAATTGCTTATTAGCTCTCCCTGTTTGCATTAAGGGAAGGGGGGGGGGGGGGGGGTTCTTCTATTGTTTCTAATATTTTATTGGTTTGATGGTTTGATGGAGTGAGCTATGTATTCAGTATTTGATCCTATATACTAGGTGATTGTAGTGGTTGGCTACCTATGCATTTCGGTGAGATGGATCATCTACCATATAGACATTCTACTTGTTCACAACCTTCTATTTCCATGGAGGTTTTTCAAATCAGTAGTTTTCTTTTGACATATTTTGGAGCTTCTTTATGCTTCAGTGATGTTCTTCATGATCTTCTCTTATTCCTATTTTCTGTGGCATTCCTGTAGTTGGAGGCTTCTTCAGTCCTTCACTAGGTTTTTAGCTATCTTTTTTTGGAGAGGGGTTTTTCCCATTGGGTTTTCTCCTTTGTCTCCAGTTTATAGAGATTGCATTGCATTTCTTTGCATGTGTACATGGATACCTAAAATGGCTTTGTTGTCAGGACCCATTCTACATTTCATCTTAGCTGTTGTGAGCTTAAGTGCATTCCCCTAAGTTGCTTTTTTTTTGGGGGGGGAGGTGTTAGAGTGAATAATTATTATTTACACTTTACTTAAGTTTACTTAGGTTAAATGAATTGTCACCTAGGAGTTTGCATACCTTTTACGTGTTGACATGTTGACAACACAGAAGTTTGTGTATGTGTTGTGAACACCTTGTCATACTTATCCTCTCACCTACTTGGAGGGTAATCCACTTTTCATGGACATATGCTTAGTTGTCATACTTATCTCCTAACACTTTCTAGCTTATTCTAGAAGCTTCGTAGAGGCCTTTATAAACAGGCTCTCCTAGTGTATTTACATATCATTTTTGTACAACAATTTTATTTTTTATTGTTAGAATATATTTTTGCTCACTCCATTGAGTTTCTCCAAGCCCTACCTTTCCTTCTTCGATTTCTCTTCAGCAAGTTATTTGCATGCAGGTGATCTTGGTGAACTATGAGTTTGGCTTTCACAACTTCTACAATATATGTAAGACATCTTGTCATATCCAAAGAAGTGTAAGAGCATGTGTATGAAACAAGTATGAATGTGAATTGAAGAGTAAAGGCTACAAGTAGTCTAAGGAAAAGAAGAGTCTCATCTATGATAGCAAGGTGATCATTTCTACATCAAAGGAATCTCAATCAGAAAACCAAGTTGCAGAGCATAGATCAACCATTGGTTCATCCTAACAAGTGCATCAGTCAAATCCTCTAACAAGGTGGACTTAACAGTCTTATGATAAATCTCCTAATTGAGTGCATACTTCATTGTATTATATAAATCCTTTTACAAGGTGGACCTAACAACCCTTATTGGTCCTAATAGGGTAGATCACCAGAAGTGATCATTTGTAAGCCTTAACCAGCCAACTTTATATTGTAGTATTAAAGCTTGTGGGTATCATCCCCACCCCATTTTTACTTTCAATTTGTAAGGTTTATAGGTTACCAATCATTATGTCAACTCTTATAAATGTTTTATTGCTTTTATTCTTTCATGCATGCAGTTAGATCAAATTAGCTTGAAGAGGATTAATTGGTGAATTGAAGTTAAAGTTTTATTGGTTCTTGATTCAACCCCCTCTGCTCAGTCACTTGGACCACCATACATTTCCAACAATTTTTACTTATTAGTCAATTTGTCCTATTATTATTTTCACAATTTGTGCCATACTAACATTGAATTCTCTTCAAAGCGAGCATACACACACATATCAATTTTAATAATATTATTATAATTATATGCATTATGTCACATTATCATCATACTTGTACATGGAGTTAATGTACAAGAATAATAAACATGTAAAGACATAATACTTATTATTTTTCCATAGAAATGAAAAATTTAAATGCATATAAATAGGAAGATTGATATTTATAGATATAGATGATTATAGAATCTATTTGTTCTCTTTTCATCACAAAAATGTTGATGTGAAACAAAAATACGTAAATATAATAAACCAATTTAAAGACAAAACATGTTAGGAGTACAATTAGTAATTGATTAAGCCATATAATTAGCATGTTTTTTATACTTTTTAAAATATCATTGTTGGATGAATCAACCAAGAGATAATAGTATTATGAATGAACTAACCCATGAATTAATATAACTTATAGTTGAAATACTTTCATCAAAGTTATTTTATGAATTTATTAGTTGATAAGCTTAATCCTTGGGAAAGTGTCACTAGTTTGTTTGGACTTACAATAGTCTTACGTCAAAAAAAGAAAACAATGGGAAAGGTTTGTTACTAGGGGAAAAAATGCTAAAGAAACCATTGGCCCATCTAGCTTAATCTGAGGGTTATAGTGTTGGAAATATAAGAGGATTAACTAAGAGGGGAGGGGTAACTCAGTTACTGCTAAAATAAATCCTATATCCCTTAGATGTCAATACATAACATAAACTTCACTGAAATCATTGATGCTCAATTAATACATAGGCACTCGGTTTACACTAGTAAATGTTGTAACTCGGCAAACACTGAAATAACAATAGTAACTTAGCAAACGCTTAACATGTAAATCTTAAGATATTATCTGTGATTAATCTTACTTAACTTGGTTGCATACACATGAAAGAAATAGCATGAACACAAGTGGCACAAATATTTAACGTGGAAATCTAATTTGGGAAAAACCACCAATTGCAATTAGTTACTAATTTTTACTCTTCTTATTAAAGGTTACAAAACACACTGTTAGGTGTGAATTTGTTAGACGATTTAATCACACTATGAGGAGTGTCCTTGTTAGAGGTCTTTAGACACTTCAATCTGGAAATGTCATCTTGTTAGAGGATTTACAAATAGTTGTTAAGCCAACTTTGTTAAGAGATTTAGATCACTACTACAATGGTTAGAGAGTAACAATGAGATGACTTGATTTTTGATGCAACTGAATTGTTGATCACAAATCTCAATTCTAGCTTGTATACTTGATCCTTTTTGATTGAATGTATCTTTGCAGCTCAATAAGGATATTCTACTTATCCTTCCAATTCACTTCCTCTAAGCATCTTGAAATATTCTATTGCTTGGACAAATTCAATCCTCAACTTGACCTTATATTTATATCTTACACATTGTCAAGTCGACTTGAATATAACTTAGAATACTTAATATTCATCTCCTTAACTGGCTAGAACCAACAAACAAATCAATTGAACTCAATATGCCAAAACAAGAAAATCCTTCATTAGATGACCTTGCTTGGTACACACTAACTCATACATGATTTTCATGTGTTAACAAAGTAAACTCGATTAATGTTGCATATTCACAAAGTTCCTTTGGTAATCGAGTGAGCTCAGTTAACACTGGTTCCATCTAACTTTTCCTTCATTAACTAAGTGAGCTCAGTTAACACTCAACTTTTGTGATCTTCCTTTTGTCACTCGAGTGAACTTGGTAGACACTGCCTTCTAAACTTGGCAAACTTTGGAATGCTTGGTAGACACAGGAAATTGTCTTCAATATCCGAGCAAGCTCAACATACACTAACTGACAATGATATGATATTTTGTGTAACATTAATGACAATAAACAATTAACCATTTTTTTCAATATATAGGCTCAATATGGAGAATGAGTATGTAAGCTACATAATAGGCAAGGGGCTCCCACAACATAACTTTATAGCCATATAAATTTTAAATAAAGTGACGCAAGTCACTTAGCATAAGTGGCATCACCATGTCACAAAAGACAATAAATTATTAAGGCTTAATGACATTAGCAGATAGAGAGTAAATTAACCTCCTCAAGTACATAGATTTTTAATATAGTGGCATAGATCCCCTAGCAGAAGTGGCATTATCACATCACATAAGACAATAAATTATTAAGGCCTGATGACATTAGCAAATAAAGAGTAAATCGACCTCCTGAACTAGAATATTTACGAGAATGATCTTACATAACATTTGCCAATATCCTCCCATACTTCCCATGAATTCAATATGTGTTACAAGTGCATTATGCAAGAATGTGTATTTATTTAGTTTAGTTTTATTTTTAGTTAGTTGTTGAAATAAAATTATTAATCGATATAATAGAAAAAATTATTATTTTTTATTAAAATTACTCATTCACAATGAAAAATTATTGTAGCTTATAGAAGAATCAAAATATTTTATTATTTTTATCAAACTAAGATAATCTTTTGAAAATTCATTATTTTATTATTGATTTAGGGTATTGAGAATGTACAAGTTGAAAAGTTCTTTCAACCTAGATTAACTTAGCATATACAACAACAAAATTCATATATGTGATGATTTTTTGGAAATAAAGTTTGATTACAAACATTGCAAATAATTCAACAAACTTAGCATATACAACAACAAAATTCATATATGTGATGATTTTTTGGAAATAAAGTTTGATTACAAACATTGCAAATAATTCAACAAACTTGAATTTTGATAAGTATTTATTAAACACTTTTTTTTAATCTTATTAAGCTTATTATAAATATATTTTTATTGTAGTGGATAATAAATGACTCTAAAACAATAATTTATATTCTTAACAACTTGGACATATCATTGACTTTAAATTTTTATAAGTCTAGTCATATAAAAATATTTAAATTTCTTCATTTCAAATCAATAAATCTATTAATAAGTATTTGATTAAATAATTTTCAATTAAATAGAAATAGTCCAAATTAAATTGGTTAATATCAACTTATTTTATTTAAAAATTTGAATATTTTCTTTGAAAATTCAAATATAAATATTGAAACTAATTCTTTCCCATATGAATAAATATAAAAGGTGAAGGAATATGAATTCTAATGAACCATTAGAAAATGATGAGTTTAATAATGACAATTTTATCATCTATAATTCCTTGTAATAAATATTAGTATATTAATATCAATGCATCATAACACATAATTCAACTTGTTGGAAATAGTAAGCTTTGAATAGAACCTAACAAATAATATAGATCAAGTATCAATGACAGAAGATTTCTATAATTTATTATTAAATTTATTTATATTACTTTTGTATTAAATTATGTTTGAATCTTTCATTCATGTTAGTGATCATGTTGTTATCTTCTTGTCAAGATGTCAAAGAGTGCCACAAGATGTAGAATGTAATCATTCGTGGAAAATCTCAAATCCAAAATCAATAATTGATGTCATGTAGAAATTTGTCAAGACAATGTTATGTTTAAAGAATTTTTCAAGTCTTTAAGAAGTGTTTCTATCTCTTGGCACTCTTTTACATTCTAATGATGGACCATAAAGTGATGAAAAAATGTTTAACATAATCAAGTCCAAAAGAAGTATTAAAAATTGAGATGGAATGCATTTTTCTTTTTATATAGTATTTATGTAAAGAATTTGATTTTTTTTTGTAAATTTTTTAAATTGTTAATCTTGGAAACGCGAACCCACACATTACAATGAACTTAATAGCTCAAATATAAGCTACAAAACTTGTTAGATCAAACTAAAACCCTTTTCAATATGAGGGAGTAGGAAGAGTGGAAGAAGGGAAAAATGAAGAAAACAAAAAGGAGGAGGAGAAGGAGAAAGAGAAGAGGAAAATGAGGAAGAGGAGGAGGAAAATGTGGAAAAGGAGAAGAAGAGGTATATAAGATTAATGTTTCTCCCTAATACTAACATTACCTAGAGATAATACAGTAGATAAATGTCTACAAATGGTAGACTAGATAGAATGATACATTTAATCAAATTTGAGAAAGAATTATCTTTAATAATTTGCCTAAATGTTGAGATATTTTCCTACAAAAGGATGATACAAATGAAATGATAAATTAGTTGTTCAATTATTGAAGGAGAAGGCGAAGAAGATGGGGAAGGTAAAGGAGAAGGACAAAGGAGGTTAAAGATAAGAAGAAGAATGCGAAGGAAAAGAATAAGGATAAGAGGGAGAAAGAAGAAGGAAGAAGGACAAAAAAAAAAGAATAAGAATAAGGCAATAAAAATGAGGAAAATGAGGAGGAAAAGGATGAGATAGAGAAGGGAAATGAGAAGAAGTAGATAAGATTTATGTTTCTCCTTAATACTTACATTATCTAGAGATAATAAAATAGATGAATGTATATAGATGGTAGACTAGATAGAATGAGCAATTCAACCAAATTTGAGAAAGAATTGTGCTTAATTATTTACTTCAATTTTGAAATATTTTCCTACAAAAAAAGGATATAAAGGACATGATATATTAGTCAATAAATTATTGAAGGAGAAGGAGAAGATAATTGGGAAGGTGGAGGAGGAGGATAAGAGAGGGACAAAGAAGGAGGTTAAGGAGAAATGAAAGAACAAGAATATGAAAAATAAGGACAAGAGGGAGAAAAAAGAGAGGAAGAAGGTAAAAATGATTTTAAAAAATATGAAAATAGGTGAAGGATGAAATGAATAAGGATATGATATAAATGAGAAGCATGAGGAGGAGGGGGATAAGGAGTTAAGATAGAGAAGGGGACCACCAAGAAGCAAGGAATGAGGAGGAGAAGAACAAGAAAGTGAAGAAGGAGAACTAGAAGAAGAGTAAAAGGAAGGAGAAGTCAAAGTAAAATGTAGAGAGCAAGAAGGAACATGAAGGAGAAGAAGGAGAATGAGGGAGGTGAAAAAGGAGGAGGAGGAAATGTTGGCATAACTATCTTGAACCCCAAAGACTGATCAATAAACTTAATTATCTAAGGCATTTTCATTGATGTTAAGACACATGAAGGAACCAAGATCAGTACAGAGCTAGTTCACAAGGGTGATCAGAGAAGAGAAGAAGTGTGGGCCCAACAAAGATGATCATAGAGGTGATCTACTTAGATTAAGTATGCTAAGTGAATTCCATGTGAGAAAAAGGATACCAAGTGGAAAGGAAAGAATATCAACTGGTGGCTATACAAAGCAGTTTGGACAAGTTAGTAAGGTAAGCATGTCTAGCAAGATACTCATGATTTCCATGTTGTGAAGAAGGGTAGGAGTGCACTCACTATTGCACTTAATGGTGATGGGTTAACATATCAAGGAATAGTCAAAATAATTCAAATTTGAATTATTTCCAACAAGAGAAAGACATTGAGGACACATGACACTCGTGACTCCTGTATGAACATGTTATATATGACAAGATTGGTGCAATACAAAAATGGGAAGTTGAGCTAGTAGTAGGGTTGAAAATTCAAATTTTGTATTTCCATATTAGGGCTTCTAATCGAAGCTAGAAGAAAGTATAAAAGGAGAAAAAGTTTAAAGAGAAAAGGTTAGATTTCCAAGTGAGTGGTCAAAGAGATAGTAGAGCAAAGATAAGTGTGATCTCAAGGTGTGAAGGAGAGTGACAAGAGATCATTTATCTTTAAAGATTTAATGTGTTGAGTAGAAGCAAGTAAGCCCAAACAACACAAGGTTTACCATACGCAAGCAAAAGGAGAGCCAAGTGGACAAGTGATTGCGGTCTAAAGAGTTAAAGCCAAGAGAAGGCATAGGATATTTCCACATGGGTCAAGAGAGGTGAAGAAGGATCTATTTCTAGCTAAGTGTAGTAGCTACTTGTAAGATCATCCCATGTTGTTCACTAATCTTTGCAACAATAAATCCCATTAAGGGTGGACCCTAATAGGTTCCTTGTGTAAATCCCCTAACATGGTGACACATTAGCTTGTGTTCTAAATTCATTTAAATAGGCTTATCCTAACAAGGAAACACTCTAACAAGTCTTATCAAAATCCATTAATCGAGTACCTAATAGTGTCTTTGTAATCTTCTAATAGAGATAATCTCTTGACTAGACACACTTCAAGAGAGTGCAAGATCTGTGAGGATCAACTCTCACTCTATGGTTTTTACCCTAGTTGGGTTTTGAAAAGATAAATATTGTTTTATTTGTTCTCAACCCTTATTGGTTAAGTTATAGCTAGCACAAACCCATAGACAAGTGTGAAGTGTGATAGAGTATAAAAAGTTTGCAATGGTGAGTATAATGATTCATACAACCCCTCAGTAAACTAACCTATGGTAGTACTAACATTGGTATCAAAGCCTAGGTCCTTAGAAGAAAATATTTTAACATCTCAAAGAAAAGATCAAGATTTTTAAGAGAGATGCAATCAAGTTTTTCAAGGAAAACTACAGATCATGGTATAAGAAGATGTGCTTGCATTTGAGAAATCTTTGTGATAGTTTTTGGACCCATGTAGTAGTCAAATATGTTGAACCACTCAGCCTAGACCTATTGAAGGTGAAGAAGGTGAAGGAGATACGCACAGCTCCAATGGATGTTCTAGAGAGAACTATATCCTACTTTGAGTACAAAGTTGTTGATGATCTGGAGACAACATATGAGATGTGGGAGAAGTTGAAAACCACCTATGGTGGCAATAAGCATGTCATGAGGGATGAAGGTGAAAGCATGAGAGGAAAGTTCAACAACTTGAGGATGCAAGAAGGTGAAGAGATTGAAGACTATGGCAAGTAGATGAAGGATGTCATGCTAGTCATCAAAGCATAAAAATGCATACTACAAGAAGATGAGATTAGAAACTTCGATAATAGTCAACTATCCAAGGTTGCACTACAACATTTGGGGTCAAATTGTGATGGCAACTTGCAACAGGAGTTTAATTTGTGGGTGATTTTCATGTTTATTTTTGCAATTTCCCTTAATGTCATTATAATATTGACATTGGCATCATAATTATGATGCTTGCATGATTATAAAAAAAAAAAAAAAAAAAAAAACATGACATAAATCATTCCTCATTTGATCAATTGCGATATTGGAGAGCCACGAAGATGCCGGTGAAGTGTTGCAAAGACACTATTGGAGATAAGTTGGATTGATGCCATGTTTTCTATGCCCATGCCCTTGAACATCTTGTCGTGTAATTGTGATCTACGTTGTTCCCTTGCTCTTTCATTACATTGCTATGTCTATGCCTTGTCATGTTGCATTAGGTATTTTTGTGTTCCTTTTCATTCCCTACCATTTATTTCATTTTATTCTTAACATTTTTCTAATTTAACTTGATTTTCATTCTATGTAGTTGATTCATCCTCCTTCAACATAAAATAATAGGGTTTTAGCAATGAGTTTCTACAATTTAAGCTCTCAAGTTTAGCAGTGAGTTTCATACCTTCATCTGTACACAATGTATTTCTAGTTTCTTTCTACTCACATGCCCATTTCTAATTTTTTTCAAACTCACCACTTCATATCCATACTCATATCTTCAATTTATAAACTGTTGTAATACAACAATTTCTTTGCACAAAAACTTGAGCAGAGACCCAAACTAATCTCTATAACACAAAGAAAACCACCAAAAAATACAAATGCCATTATGTAGAGTAGCACCAAAGAGCTTTCAAAATGCCCCAGTTGATTCTCACAAAAACCAAAAATTAAATTTATCCTATGGAATTTTTTAAAAAATATTTATTAAATGCATATTTAATCCTTTATCCATTGTCTACTACCAACCATTTTCATCCACTGCATTAAAAATAGAATCTTTGGGAACCACTTAGCACCATTCAACACCACCCACAACAATAGCATTCACATCGATATTGAGTGTATTATTGTATATTTCTAAATTATTTTAAGTCATCTATAAATAGAATTATTGTGTAAAGTTTCTAGTATTAGGTCTTTATCTCATCATTGTGGATCATTAATGGAAGTCTAAATGTTGTAGTATTCTAAATATTTTTAATAGAATTAAATTAAGTTAATCAATGAAGATAATGTGTTGTAGCACACTTTAGTAAATCTATATGTTTGTATTTTTTTTTTATATTAATTTTTGTGTTTAGTTCTACTCCATCCACCACTAACAAAAAAAATTAGCTCACAATATATGAGATCAAAATACACCAACATATTTTTTTAAAGAACATTTTATAATTTATTATGTATTTTTCTTTAAAACATGCATTTAAGAATCCTATCTTTGTTAGATTTGTTTTAATTTTGTGCAACTTGGCCATTGTAGATATTTTAGAAAATAAAATTTTATTGTGGTCTTTTTATCCTCTTCAACTTCTATGTTTCATATGCAACATCTAACTATGTTTGTTGTCTAGTAATTCAAAAAATTATGTCAAATAAAATGACGTTATAAGTAGCTAATTGTCATCAACAAATGTTATTCTCTATAGCTTATGGATCTAACTAAGACTCTCTCCACGACCTCCATAAACTTTAGATCTGATTGTTATCTCCCTTGCATGTATGTCTAACTAAAGAAACTTGTGATCAATTTATATCTTCATCGTATTTTTCTCTTCCTAATGATGGTTTACTATTGTACAAATTCTGCTTCTATGCATATTGTAATCATTGAATAATGAGAGATCTAATTCTATTCCTAATTTTATTTATTTCTTGTATTCTTGCAAAGATAGCTTTCTCCTTTTCCTAGATAGATCTATTATTCATATTTTAGCATTAGCTACAAAATTTGCATGTTCTTAGAGAATATGAACTAAGAGAATGGATTTTTAAGCATTTTCTCTTCTTACACCATATAATTATTTTGAATGAAAGTCACAAATTTTGGTTAAGCCTAGAAGTAGAGGCTTGTATGCCTTATGGTAAAATGGCTAAAAAGAAAGGTGCTAGCACATTATTTGGGTTGAAATTCTTCAACTAATAGGAATGCCCATAAATTCTATGAAAAAAATGCAAGTTTATAACAATATATGGAAATCTTATTGAATTCCATTGCAATAGAGTTGTCCATAGCTCCAAAGACTTTTAGAAACTTTAGTAACATACCCATTGCATGTAAAATATGATGTCAAGAATCAAAGATAGCATAGGTACCTAAGTGCATATATGGTTTAAGTGAGTAGTAGTTGTCCCTTTTATTCTATAGAATATTGAAAGTCGTAGTAGTGTCTAGATTGCAATACTAAACTTTTTTAGATCGGTCAAAAATTGCTTGATGAGCACTAATGACCACTGAATAAAAAGCCTACTTGCAAGTAATTTCCATCTTCATTACCTATTGCTAGACTTGAATTTAACCAACGTCTACATTTTCCTATTCAAAGGTTATGACCTGATTTATTTGGAAAAATCTTAACATTGTCATAAGTGACCTACGAGTATTAAATAATCTAGTTTTACAGAGAACCAAACAAAAGAATATTTGATTAATAGAGGGGCATAGGAGAACAATGAATGAAGACCACATTAATTTGAATTTAATGGTTTCCCAATCAAATAATATGAATTTGATTAATAGAGAATTCCATCAACATTGATTATCCTAGAGGGTGGAAAGCTAAATGTGAAACCTCATAGAAATTCAAATATTCATAACTCAATAGAAGAAAGTAAAGTTTGGAAATATAAAGAGAATATGTCACAATCACTAATATTACATGAAAATATAAAAAGAAAAAGTAGTAATGAATCTTAAAATGAATAATAATATTAGCTCATTATGAAACTATCTAATGAAAAGATAATATCACAGAATAGGTGAGAAGAAGTTGTCATTGCTCAAGAAGACATGTCCCAAAAACTCTAGCAAAAGTAGATGTAGAAAAAGCTTTACAGAAGAATCCTCCCAATTTCAAAATCATTTCCAATAAATTGAATGAAATATAATGAATTCTCATTGAAAAAGCTCAAAGTAATTTTGATATATTCAAATTGCTATAAAAACACTTTTGTAGTGGACAAATCTTATTAATAGTGTAAAATACCAAAGTAAAAACAAGAATTTATTGCATGAGAGAGATTGTTTTAGATTACAGTAAAAGCAAGTTTTTAAGGGACCTGAAACCCTTTACAAATATCTAAAGATAAACATGAAAAGCACTACCAAGTTTTACAAGGACCTGAAACCCAAAGTTCACAAACATCCAAAACTAGGTTTTATAGGGACCCAAAACCAAGAGTTTAAACCATATTAAAAAGTGAGGTTTTACAAGGACCTAGAACCTAGAGTTTTTTAACAAACAGGAAATTAAAAAGATAAAACCAGCAAAAACACCCATACCAAAAACTAGCATGCACACCCCATAGCCCACACCTATAGTAGCTCCTTGATTATATTCACCACCTCTTTACCTGCTTCTGCAATACTCTGGATAATGTCATTAGGTGAAAGAATAGTAGCCCCAAAAGCCTTAGCAACCTTTTTCCTTGTGCTCTGCCTTTTGCTCTTACTAGGCCCTCCAAGACTCCCCACTCGAGCGTTACTAGCATTACTAGGTGACATAATTTCTTCATTACTTTTCTTTCCCAGACTAGCCACTGCTGCACAAAGACTGGAACTAACATGTTCCATTTTTTGCACACTTTCCTTAATAATGTGATGAAGCTCTTGTTCGTATTCTTTTAATTTTTCTAAAATGCTACCAATTTGGACTTCCATCTAGGTAATCTTAGCCCGCGTAGCATCTAAATCTCCTTGCATAATCCCCATTTTCTTTTTGAGAGAAATTAATTCATTATACAACCATGAATCACCCTTAAGAGAAGTCTCTACCTTAAGCTTTGTTGTGTGAAGAAAGAAGAGATTAGCTTTATCCCTCCCATCATCCTCCTTCCTAGGCTTAGAGGAAGTAACAGTATTACTCTAGGTATCAGTATTTATTTCCATATTCTTTGTCCTCTCCTTGTACACACCTTTATTCTGGCTATCATCCCTCTCGTCAAGATCTCTGTCATCTTTCTCCTTTTCTATCAACTTTAAAGAGAGATTGTTAAAGAAATAGGTCAACTTTAAAAACAAACCCTCTATCATTCAATCTGATACTATTAGTAAGGGGGCTTTCCAATATTATTGGAAATGTGACAGAAGTTGGAGAAATAATGTTATAGAACAAAAGGAAATCAGAATGAGATTATCTTAATTATATTGTTCCAATATATAACTATCATTTATTAAATATATAAGTTATACAACATAATAAAATATAATTGCAAAAAACATAACAATATCAAAAGCTCATGACACTCACCATTCCCAATCCACTTCATCAGATGTGAGCCCATGCGGGATGTTTCCCTTGCCTATTTTCATTAGCAAGCATCATGTTAGCAAATATAATGACACCTATCCCTCTTCAAGCCTTTGTATTCCCACAACTAATAGCCTTTTACTGGCTACTCTCCCCCCTTTTAAGACAAACAAAATTTGATGACAATGTCTACCTTACCTGTGACTGCCTCCCTCAATTTTTTTTGCAAAATCGATTTTCACAACCAAAAAGAAATTGAAATGTTTTTTCCATGCTGGCAACTACCTTTTACTTTCAACAATCCCATTTTTCATACTAGAGCCAGAATAAAATACAATTTTTAAGAGGTGTTGGAAGATTAAATTATTTTGTAAGCATATGTCTCCCAAGTATACAATGGAATTTTTTTTTAAAGGGAAATTTCCTCTCACTTACCCTTTCCCGCTTTTGGATTTTGCCAAGTCCTCACCTATAGCTTTGTAGGCTTCTAGAAGGATTTTCTTTTGTTGCTAAGATTGTAATTAATTCTTCCCTAATCTAGCTATATTTTTTGCAAGGTTTTCACGGTTTTTAAGTGTTTGTGTGAGGGAGAGGATGTAGATCAAAGGGCATGATAGGGTAGTAGTCTTTGATATATGGCTTTTTAGCAAGAGGAACCGTTATTCTTACTAAGTTCATGGAATTCATAGGGAGTTTTACCAGTATTGTTGTGCAGTGCCTATAAAAGCTTCCTGCCATCAATAATAAATTCACCTACAATTGTGACAATCATACTTTCAACTACCTGGTTGAAGATGGCTTCAGTATATTTTCTTATTCATTGATACCCCTTTTGCTTTTTGGTTTTCTAGGATGGATAGGTTTGTTTGAATAGAATTTTTTTGTTCATTGGCTTCTTTTAGATATCCAAGATTTTGGCCTCGCATTGAAATTGCCTTTGCATTTGTTTGATAGGCTTTATAGATGATTTGCTTATGTTACTTCGTAATGAATCCGATCCCATTTTATTTTGATTGCATTGGGCTTGTTTACCTTAGGGCGATCTATAGAGAAAATGTCTACAAGTGGTCCACTGGTATGTTGATCCACTAGTAATGGTATAGAGTAAGCATGTATGATGATTCTTTAGATATACCCATTTGTGAAATTACATGGGTGGACATGATAATCTCCCAATGTATGCAAATGCACATGGTAGCAATTTATGACATTAAGAGGGCACAGAATATTGTACTCTTGGACCATCTATACCATTTGATTTGCATTAGGTGCCTTGTGTTAGGACACATGCATGTCACAAGACCTGATCTGCCTACTATTTTTTTAGATTTTTAGATACCATTGTAGTGATTATTAATTTGATTCTTTGGATGCCCTTTTAGATCCTTCTTCAAGGAATTTATAAGATCAATGTAGTCATATCTATTTATCTAGGAGGAAACGCCAATTTTACCCCTCGTCCTTGTGATGCTTTTGCAATTTAGTACACCACAAGGTTCATTATAGCTCATAACATCATTCTTCCTTGTGCAAGATAAGTTAGACTCCAAAATCTAGCATATTAGTTTTATAGTTTATTTTGTTGTGAGTGGGGGCTATCTGATTCCATGTTTGATCAATTGTTATTGGTTATGTTCTTCACTTGTCAATTGTGTGCTTTGATTGTCCTATTGTTCTGGGAAAAGGGGCATGATGCTCTTCTCCATCAAATTGCAACTTTCTTGTCAATGTTAATCAAGCAACTTTTCAAAGTTGCAAAGTTGCACATTGCAACTTTTACATCTTTTTATCAACTTTTCCCAACTTTAGCCAAATGATCTCCATTGCTTCCCAAACTCAACCAAAAACATCAACTAAAGTAAAAACAACATCCCAATCCATCCCAGACTCTATTGACCTCATGATGATGTCATCATCATGCTTGGAGGACTTTATAATTTTTTTCTTTCAAAACCATATGTGCAGATATAAAAATTAAGTACAACATGTCCAATATTTTTGCAGATATACATATTAATTACACCAATTTTTTCTTTCAAAACCATATGTATAAACATTAAGTACAATATGTCAAATTTTTTGCAAATATACACATTAAGTACACTAAATTTTTCCTTTCAAAACCATATGTGCAGATATAAACATAAAGAACATTATGTCCAAATTTTTTTCAAAGGTTTTCTCTCTAATGTCAATGTGTATATTGAAATGGTTATCAAAGATAGATCTAGCAATTAAAACCAACTCAATAAGGGTACAAGAATAAGTTATTCCTGTGAAGAAAGATCATGTCAAATAATACAGGGGAATTTTATCAAAATAGGGAGACAATCACTAGATTATTGTCTAACTTTCAAAGAGAAGGCGATCACAAATGTTATTGTCCTTGCAAGAGTTGTAACGACTTAAAGACAAAATAATCAAATTCAAAATAGTTAAGAGACATTGTAGGGAGAATTTTCACATTAAAGGGGGATTTGATTATCATCCATTGGTAAGTTGTTTGTTTTATTGTTTTCGTAATTAATATACATAACCACAGAAGGGGGGTTTGATTATCATCATTTTTATATAGGTCGATCTCCCTAGGGTAGTAGATGATATGGACCACCACATCTTGGAGGAACATGGAGGTGTGAGTATTGAAGGAGAAGATCATGATAACATGGAAGATGACGATCATGTGCTAGAAAACACATTTGAAGATGATGGTATGAATGCATTGATCTATGACACATATGGTATTGGTGATGGTGTTGTTACTGATGATGATGATGATTAGGATTAGAATGAAATTGAGGTCATCCATGATATACCTCTACTTGAGAAGGAAAATATGACCCTTTACAAAGGATCCCAATCAACTATTCTCTATGTTGTATTATTGTTGGTGAATTTGAAGGTTATGAATAGTTTATCCAACATAATAATGTCATGTATGCTAAGGTTTGTCATATACATAATTATAGTCTATAAAAGGTGAAACATGTACCATTAATATTTTTTATTCTAAGGACTTATATTTTTTTTTGTAGATTGATAGGTGATTTTTTGTTACCACCATCAAATGTTCTCCCTTGCTTGTACTGAGAATTATGTGCCACTATGAAACATATTGGAATGGATTATCAAGCAATAGAAGTTTGTTCTGAAGATCATGCTATTTATCATAAAGAACATGAAAATGTAATAGAATGCCCTGAGTTCCATGCTCACAAAGTTCTTCATTACATCCCCATTATTCTATGTCTTAAACAATTATTTAGGTGTAGTAGCTTTGCACGATTTATGGATTATCATGTATGCAATAGAAGTTGAGATGACATTATTAGAATGCTTATGGATGGTTCAAAATTTATGGACATAAAGGAGGGGTGGGCACACTTTAAAGAATAACCTTGAAATCATAGGATTTCTCTGGAAACTAATGGTGTCAATCCATTTGGAGAGATGAGATCTATTTACTCGGTGTGGCCTATTTTTGTTATCAACAATAACCTTCCTCCATGGATGTTGATAAAGAGGAAGCACGTTATGTTGGAAATGATTGTTCCAAGTATTTTATTGTTATCTACATCTAATTATAAGTCTTGGAGTGAAATTACCATAATAACTATATGATGTTGTTCATTCAACTAGCTAAGTACCAAGTGAAAGATATGAATGTATATGATGAGGGCACAACCCAAGACAAAATGAACACACCAAGAAAAGGGAAATATTATTATCAAAAGTGATATGCTATTACATTTAGTACAATGAAAACAAACTCAATGACATGTCCTAGGGGCTTATATTGTTGTCTGATTCTGGAGAAAAATACTCCTCATAGTACCTTCTCCCAAACTCCAGCGAAGAACTATGTTTATAATGCCAGAAATGACCTTAAGTAACCCTAATTAGGTTTAGGATTAGGAATACATTTTAGAATATTCCATTTTTCATCCACCACTAAAATAGAAGGTTCTAGAAAATACGTTAGAAGTCGGTGCCAAATTAGAAGAATCCAAAAATGGTAGTCCAACTTCCAGGAGGCATAACTTTTGGTCTGGGACTCTGATTGATGAACCATTTACATTTTTGGAAAGCTCTCCAAGTTCTCTATAGACCTATTGATGATATTTTCTTGTCCCCCATTTTTTGGGCCATACAAGGCCATTTAGTGCCTCAAATTTGACTTTGAAGCACTCTTAATGGGTCTCTAGGCAACTTAAAATTGCAATAACTTTCAAACCATAAAGGATTTTGACCTGATTCTTTTTCTGGAGTTCTTTAAATTAAAAATATAATCATCTTTCCAACTTTCACCCTCTTACTCATCATAATTATGGCTCAATTACAAAATAACCTATTTTCTACATTGGCACATATCCCAAGGTGCCAAAAAACACTAGCTTAGAGAACCAATAGTGGAATTATCAGAGTTGGAATCCCTATTTGACCCAAATGGGTATCCAAAAATAAAATACATTTAAACAGAAACTAACACTAAGCATATTTTTGGGTGATACAGGATTGCCCTTACACTACTGGATGCTCCTACATCAAACTCCTAGGGTAAATTGAAAAGTGACCCTGTCACTTTATAGCTGGTAAAGGAAAACCCAAATGGGAAACCTCCACCATGGATATCCAAGTTGAATCTTCCACTGGTTGTCCTTTCCATTTCACCAGGTATTCTTCATACTACATGTTTCCGGTACTCCAGCCAACACAACTATCTAGAATTTCTTCAATCTCTTCCTTCTCAGAAGTAGAAATTGGACATGGCTCCAGAATCAAATCCTCCTTTGCACCATCATCATGATATTTTGTTAAGTCTGCAATATTTAAAATAGGAGAAATGTGAATCCCATTTGGCAACTCCACCTCATATGCATTTCCTGAATCATGTTTCTTCAAAATTTTGCAGGGACCAAATTTCTTCATCTTTAGCTTGTTGTAGGTACCCACTCAAAATTGTTCCTTCCCCAAGTATACCATAACCAGATCCCCAACTTGGAACTCCTTATGTCTCCTCTTTTTATTTTCTCTAGCCTTATACTATAGGTTTATCTTGGCAATACGTGCATGTACCTCCTCATGTAGGTTCTTGATATGTTCAACAAAGCCTTCTACTTCAACACTTGTCCTCTCTCCTTGCTCCATCTTCCTCAGCGCTGGTACAGTCCTTGGATTACTCCCATACACAATTTGGAATGGTGATCTACCAGTACTCCTATTCACATAATCATTCTAAGAAAATTTTGCTTGTGGTAGAATCAAATCCCATCCTTGGGCTTATCTCCTACTAAGCACCTCAAAAAATTGCCCAGACTTCTATTCACTACTTCTATTTGTCCACCAGTCTGCAGATGATGTGCAAAACTGAACTTCAATTTGGTCTTTAACTTCTTCCATAAAGTCCTCTAGAAATACCCAACAAATTTTGTATCTCTGTCAAAAACAATACTTTTTGGGAGACCATGTAGCCTCACCACTTCTTTGCAAAACAAATTTGCAATATGCACTGCATCATGAGTCTTGTGGCATGGAATGAAATGTGCCATCTTAGAGAACCTATCAACCACCACAAATACTGGGTCATTACCCCTTTGTGTCCTCAACAATCTAAGAACAAAATCCATACTTATGTCCTCCCAAGGCTTCAATGGAACAGGTAATGGCTAATAGAGTCTAATATTTTGACTAATTCCTTTGGTTGTTTGACATACTCAACAACTTTGCACAAATTTCTTTACATCCTATGACAATTGAGGCCAAAAATAATGTTCACTAATAATGGAAATGGTCTTATCTTGACCAAAGTGTTATGCCATCCCTCCATTGTGTTTCTCCTTTATCAAGTTCTCCCTCATGGAACTCCTTGAAATATACAATTGACTACCCTTGAACAACATACCATCCTAAATCATGTAATCTAGCCACCTAGTCCTATCTAGAGTAACAGGTTCTTTATAAGCCTTAAAATCCTCTATAAAGTTAGGGTTCTCAGGGTCTAGATTCTTGAGTTCATCAAACCCAACCACTTCAACCTGCATTTTTGTTAGCAACAACTGTCTCCTTCTTAATGCATCTGTAAGCCTATTAGACCTTTTGCTTCTATGTTTTAGTACAAATGTATAGCTTTACATGAACTCTACCCATTTCAAATGTCTCTGATTTAATTTACCTTGGCTATTTAGGTATTATAATGCCTGGTGATCTATATTCAAGACAAATTCTTTTGCCAAAAAATAATGCCTCCATTTCTTTAAGGCCTAAACTATTGCATAGAACTCCTAATCATAAATAGAATACTTCTTCTTTGCATCATTCGATTTTTTCACTAAAATAGGCAATATGTTTACCTTCTTGGCTCAAAACAGCCCCAATAGCACTGCCACTAGCATTGCAATCCACCTGGAACACTTTATTGAAATAAGGAAGTGCCAAAACAAGTTGCTTTGTTACCTTCTTCTTTAGCAATTCAAAACTCCTTACAACTCCTATAGTCCACTTGAACTCTTTTCTATCCTCCCTTATTGTTTCAGTTAGGGGTGTACATATACTACTAAAATTCCTAATGAACTTCCTACAAAAACTAGCTAGACCATGGAATGGCCTCACCTCAGCAGAAAATCTTTGAGTAGGCCATTCCAAGATGACCTTCACCTTTTTTGGGTCCATTTTGAGACCTTCAGTTGATACAAAAAATCCCAAATAGACTAACTCCCTTTTGACAAAGCTACACTTCTTCAAATTAATCAACAATTTCTCTTCCCTCAACCTTTCTAGGACACTACGAATGTGCAATAAATGTTCATCCAAAGACTTACTAAAAATCAAAATATCATCCAGATAGACAATAAAAAAAATTTCCAAAAAAAAATTTAGTACTTGGGTGATCCCACAATAAAGGGTTCCACTTTTTGACCAATTTTGACGCTGAAATCAATATTTTTGAAACAAACCTTACATTCGAGTGACTATATCTCTAAAACCATGAATAATTTCAAAATGACATAAATTAGTGATTTCTAGTACTTTACTCCTACTTTGTAACCATATTTATTAATTTTTAAAAAAAAAATTAAATCAATTTTTTCTTCTCCTCCAAAAAGTGGTACATATTAAAAATCAATTATTTTAAAGAGTGACAGTTCGCTTGACACACATAAATTTTTTTCTAGAAATGATAATGAGGTAATTCTTTTGGCGTTGGATTTATAACATCAATATCTAGAGGATACATTTGGTTTGATTCAATTTGGTTGAATATTGTATAGTTTATGAAGTTTTGAAGTGACATCAATCGTGATTCAAACATATGTTCGTTTTGATATGGATAACTTGAACTCAATTTATCATAAATCTAATTTTTTTAAATAGAAAGCTATCTCAATAACCTATTTCCTAGATATTTTTCAAAAAAAATTGACCTAATTTACTAATTTTCTTGAAGTGTCAAAGTTCATTGATGTTCAATCGGTAATGAACCTATAATGAGTTAAACTTGTATTTGAAAGTCTTAATGAATATAATATGTATTACAATTATAGTCATTGGAAAGCTTGCTCCGAGCAACACAAATTGGCATTTTTTGTTTTATAGTAGGAATTCATTCATTCTTAATTTTGGGTGTCAAAAGAGGGAAATTCATTTTTTCCAAAAAAGAGGGTGAAAATTTGATAAATTTACATGTTCGCACGCACATACAGAACATGTTAGTGCGAACGTATTTGTCATGCCCAGAATTCCCAAGGCAAACACAAGTACAAATTTTATTTTATTTTAAATTTACTTCACTTAACAATAGTAATGCTTGCACTAGCCGGCTTAATGAATCACTCCAAATCTGATCCAACTTTGATAGTAATGTTACCACAAGGGCATTCATACTTAGGTCAAGATCGATAGCCTACTTCTTAAGGCGCAACCATTCCAAGCTGAATTGCTATAGCATTTGCATCTAGATCCAACAGTGGTGATTGTATACATGGCTTGTTGGATTGTGGAAGTACTTTCTAATATGTTTCGAGTTCCTTGCAACATTCTATGCTATACAAAAACATATAGGTGAGATAATAGATAACCCACTGACATGGAATCTTGTATTCAAACTTATAACCCAAAGGTGATCTTAAGACATAGTGACCATACCCGATGGATACTCGAATAACAAAAGGAACAATATTGAATCTTATCATAGTGATTCCCCACATTCTAATGATGTTAAAGTCCAAATATGGAAACATATTACAAGTTTTACAATGGATGAATCATCAATGTCATCTACACATCTACATATATATGTACCATGTTATACATTTTTTCATTATATACCGAGATCATTAGTGGGGTAGGTTGATTATAAAATATCTTACATCATATATATATATATATATATATATATATATATATATATATATATATATATATATATATATATATATATATATATATATATATATATATATATATATATATATCATACTTCTATACCTTGAAGACATTAGCTATAATTTACTTAGTAAGTTTAAAGTAATGATATATATCATAATTTACTAAAGTTAACCCCAACTTACACCACTCATTAGTCATAATTCTCATCCTACATTTACTAACCAATCACCAAATCCAAATCTACTAGCTAAGTCATATAGATTACTTACAAATTAAATAATACTCCTCACTTATTTAAATTTCATAAAGCCATTTATTTTAT
This sequence comes from Cupressus sempervirens, assembly GCA_028749045.1. Classification (NCBI taxonomy): domain Eukaryota; kingdom Viridiplantae; phylum Streptophyta; class Pinopsida; order Cupressales; family Cupressaceae; genus Cupressus; species Cupressus sempervirens. The sequence continues at coordinate 438,507,124 of CM053785.1, forward strand.
TATCTATTAACACACTAATTACTTAATGAATGTTCTTAACAAACACTACACACATAACTAACATTAATTACTAACTACCATACTAACACTATTTACTAACTACAACTATTTTCCACCTTTCTATAAATTACGTGCCTCCAAAACACCACTCAAAATATAATAGTATGCATTTGTTATGGCATGATGGAAGGACAATTTAGTATATATTGGGATTTTGTTTTATTAGTTCCTGCCTTTGGTAGGAAACTAATGGAATCACCAAGTTCCATATTAGTTCCATAATCTAAAAATTTCATTGATATACTAATGTTTGCAAAAGGTTTATTAATTTGCATGTTTTTTTGGAATTGAAAAATACAATTTTTTAAAAACTTTATTGGCTCATGATAAAAAAGGCAATGAAAAATTCAATTTTCTTCAACGAAAATACAACTATTTTTTCCAACACCTCTATTAATGCAAGCATTAATTGCAACTTTTTCTTTTCTTGTGACAAGTGGGTAAACTTTTTTTTAAAATCATTTTTCTAACACCTCTATTAATGAATGCATTAATTTCAATTTTATCTTTTCCACATTTATGACAAGTGGATAAACTTTTTTTTTTTAAAAGACAATTGATGTTTATTTTTGTAATTTGTAAAATGTTATTCAAATATAGATATTTTAATCAAATATAGACATTTTAACTTTTTTAAATTGTTAATTTTCAAAAAATATTTTTTATATAATTTAATTTCATATTTATTTTAATTTTAATTTATATATAAGTTTAAATTATAATTTAATTATTTTTATTTTTACATATCTAAACCAATGCTTTTAATAGATTTTCTTTTATTTTTTATTTTTATATATAATTTTATTAGATTATACATTTATTTAACATATATAATTTTTATTATATTGATATTTTTAATTTATACTTTAAAATACATAATATTAATTTTGTATCAATTTTAATAAAGTTCAAATTGTTTAGCTTGGTATATTATCAACGTTATTTATTATAAGTGTGTTTGATTTTTTTTAAGCATAAATGTTATTTTTAAATTAATTTATGTTTATTTATTTTTATGCATTAGATTTAAGCTTAAGAATATTGTCTAGCTATTTATCACTTAAACAAGATATATCAAACAATTTAATAATTAAAATTAATCAATTTAACTCTTTTTTAAAAAAATTATATAATTTTATCTATATCTTATATATAATTAGTTGATGAATATCTTTAGTATGATAAATGTTCTTTAGGATGTCATCTAATTTTAATTTAGCATGATACTATAATGTTTATTTACATATTCTTTTACTATTTTAATTAATATATATCATTGTAGTTATATAATTTAATAATATACTAACTATACTCTGTAATTTAATTTAGTTTAGCACTATAATATTATATTTTTCATTACTATTTATTTGTTATTTTATTAAATTAAATACATTATATTTTAACCAAAACCTACTTCAATCAACCATAAAATCACGAAGGCAGGAACTATGGCACATGCACCCCTTGTTGAAAAGCATTTCTGGTCAATGATTTCAATTAATGAGCATATAAAGAGGGAATTTTGTCTTCCTTTAATAATGAGGCATTTTATTTTTTTCAAGGAATTTGAATGCAATGTTTTATGTGTTCAAGCTACAAAGTGGAGGTTGTTAGGTATATCTATTTACCTTTTTGAATTATTTTTGTAAGTCACTTTTGCAAAAGCAACCTCATCTTTTATTGTTCAATATTTGTAGTCATATGTGTTATATCTTCCTAACCGTTTAACCATGTGCCCATCCAATTTCCATGACCAAGCATTATACTTAATTATTAATTCTTGTTTACATCCTAAAATACCTCTCCATTAGCCAAGCGCTCCACCAAGAGTCACCTACCCAAGCACTGCTCCCCAAGCATTTACCATGTCTTGGTCCCCCTTTCTGAAGGATTTAGGCGGGACAGTGAATACGTGATTGAATGAAAATAAGCCAATGTGGTGGTGGGGTTGTGGTCCTTGATACTCTCCCTATGTTTCCCTTTTGTGTTGCCCGAGGGAGGAGTGAAGCGTGTTGAGAGAGGGTGGTCAGCCTAAAGGGCCTCTTTTTTTGGTTTATTTGATATGTATGTTTTGTCAAAATGGTACGTAGCCCCTTATGAAAATGATGTCACCTAGGAAAGGATAGTACATAAGCTTTTAATTTATTATTATCATTTTTATTAGTCTCTGCCAATCTATAGGCAGGGAACTAATGTTTTCACTGATGGACACAATTAATTCTTAGAATAAAAATCAGTGAGTCTCTAAAGGTTAAAATTCACTTTATTTTTAAATTAATTTTCAATCAATAAGTCTTAATTTTTGATTGGTTAGAAGCAATTTTAATGGAGGTAAAAATAAAATTTTAACATCAAAATTAGAAGAAAAATAAAGTCAAGAATGCTCTGGTTATCCAAAAGCTTCACACAATCACCTGTTACTTATCCACACTTGAAAGAAAATGCCCCTCTGCAATTGGATATGGATACATCCATCTACATCTTAGGGATATTAAATTTAATCTTTGTCTCTATACAATCATTTGGGTTCGACACCAACTTTTCTTAGACTTTCAACTAGGCACTGAGCACACAATTATGCACTCTGCTGCATTTGTCTAGGATCTCTAACTCATATGACCTAGAACCATCTCTTTCTTCATTTTTCTCTTCTCATAGGTAAGGACTGTGCTTTGGCTTCTTTTTAATCTGCACTTGGAGGATTAGCAAGCCTCTCTCTTGCCATTTTCTAGAGAACTTTGAAATGTATCAAAGGCTAGCTGGAGAGAAAATTTCCAACATGAATCTACACCTATCTCTAGAGACTAGATGATTTAGATAATTCTAAGAAGGAATTAGACAATGTTCAAGAACAATTAAAGCCCAATAATTGAAGCCCCGAATACCATATGAGAAGGTTTGATGTGTAGTGTATTGATTAGCTTGTTATAGGATATGCAAGAGGTGGCATCATGTTTAGTAAGTCAAGTAATCCTACAATTGGATTTAAAAACTAAAAGGACATTATACTTGACCATTTTCGAACTGTAAAGATAAAGTACAAAGTGAAATTGCAACCACAATGTAAAAAGGTTGTTGGCAAAGGTGCGAAAGATATTATCAACAAATATGTTTCAAAATTAAGTGTTTCCACAAGAATAGAAGTAATTACACTAGTAAATCTATCTCCATTGGGAGATATTCATATTGTTTCAAAGTATTTTCCAGAGTTAAAATCTTGTTCATTCATTAAATTTATAACTCATCATGCGGTCTATGGAATTTTTTGAGATTGTTAAACTTGAGAAGAGGTGTGAGGGTGTGGGAGAGGAGAAATTCAAGAAGATCACCGATGGCAAGAGATGTGTGGTCAGGAAGGTGGCTATCATTGGGCATCAGTAGTCACATCTATTGTGGGTATTGCTTGACTAGATTCCAATAGCATTTGTAGGAGCATGATGAATCTGTAGTATGATTAGGCCTTCATCTCTACCACTAACACATTCAAGTCCTAAATATTGTTCACATCTTCGACTTTTCTTGCATCATTATATTTGAAAGGAAATTTTTGGAATGGTGAGATAGGGTTCAAACTAGTGCACAGAGAAATGGGGGAATTAGGCCATAGCTCCAGTTTGAGGAGACACTGTATAGAAAAAATGTGAACAACAAGAAAATGAGAAATATTCTATTCTTGCGACAAACTTTTGGAAAAGCTTCTAGATGCCTCTCGATGAAGGTCTGATGAGCTGGATGTCTCTCATTTTCATTATATATATAAATAAAATTATGATTTTGCATGTTTATGATTTTGATTAGGTGTATTTATGCATTTTAGGCAAATTTAAGCATTTTCAATTTCTGTTTTCTCATGTTAGCATTTAAAGCTCTCACCTCTTTCAATTAATTGTTTCTTTTAATAGTTTTTAAATTATTGGAGGAATTTTAGTTTATAATATAAAAAATATTTAAGTCATATACTAAATTTTTAGGTTTATTTTATTTTACATTGTATTTATATGTTTTTTACTTTGGAAATTGTAATTTTTCTAATTATATAAGTAATTTCTCTAATTATAAGTTTTTATATATCTTAAGATGTTATCTTATTAGTTTGAAATCATTCAAAATTTAATTTTTATAGATAGTAGTCAATATGTTTAACCTATGAAGACACAAGGTCCTTGAGATCCACACCAATGTGATTGTCATTATGGTCCTCAAATTCACATTCTTTTTCTTCTCAAACCTGATTCCAAATCTGCTCCTACTTTAAACATGTTGATAGAAATGAAAAGTAATGACCAATATATAAGATAAAATTTAATTTTTAAAAAAATCTATAAAGTACATAGACATAAGGAAAACAAAAACAATAAGTTCAATTTTAGTTCTGAAAAATTAGTTTGAAGAATTATTTTTAATTAATTTTTAGTTTAATTTTGTTACTTATTAATTATTTCGTTTATTTATTTATTAAATATATTTTTAAAAATACTATTGAATTTCTTAACTTTTATTTATAATAGTCTAAAATTTAAATATATTATTTTATTTTTATGGTTGTTCATAGGCATAAATAGATTATGTAAAATTATTTCAATTCAATTAAATAATATTAGAATTTTAGTTCTTTAAAAAAGAATTGAAAAAATATATAATAAAATAATTTAAGTACTTCTTCTTCTTAGAATATTACTTTGAACTAAATTTAATTCAAATATTACAAAAAATATAGTTTTTAGAATGATAAGTAATTTAAATTGTACAGTTTTCTACAAAATTCTACTTTTTAATAATAATTTACATTATTATCTTGTTCTTATTATAAACCATGTTTACTTAAAAATAAATATGGATAATTAGTTTTAATTTTTTACTACCAGTAACTTCACATTAAATGTTTACTATATGAATGTTTATTATTCCTTTGCTTCGTAATGTTTAATTCAACAACTATGTTATATACATTCTTCTCGTGTGAACATAGATATTCAACAATTCAATCTTCAACACAAGGCAGTGACTCAAGCTCTCTCAGAGCTCTTGTTTACTTATTTATCTTCAATGTGATGTGTTAAGCTAATTCATTAATTACATTAGTGTCATGATTCCTCACATGCATATAATGATTGTTTAGGTCTTGTCTTTAAGAGCTTTTATTATTTTATTGATTTCTCATTACAAAGATTCTCAAGAATATTCCTCCTGAATTTCTTAATGGATTGCATTTGACAGTGTTTTTTTCTCACCCCCATACAAAATCCAGAGAGCAAAATGCTCACTTCTAGATTTTGTTTGTTTGCTCATGTATACTTGTGTAATAACTTATACCTAGATTATTTTCCTTACCTAAAGTATGGTGTCATACTATTTGGTTATGTTATAGAGTTCAATGTTAATACTAACATTCCAGTGAATTCATCAAATGTAACTCTATTGGAGTCTATTAGATTAATTTTAAAACTAATATTTCAAACTGAAGAATTTGCACATATTAATCACTTGCAACTATGAACCCAACCCTTGCAATACTGTTGAACAAGATCACCCATGAACTTAACCAAATCATTCTATAAGTATCAAAATAATAACTATTACGATGAATCTCATTTTCTTTTCATCTATACCTATTAGGATAAGTCAAATCTGTGCATTTTAATACAACTATAACATTAAATCTTCTATGATAAGTCAATCCTCCCATTTTAATGCATAACTTTAAGTCATACAACAAATACTTATGATCATATCCCAAATTTACTTATCCCTTTCACAAGACTATATTCACAATAGTATACATTCAAATGAATACTTAATTTACAACACATTACACAAAACAACAATGGAGATATTGTTATCACAAGTCAATACAAAATGACTTGAAGGAAAAAAGTAACACCTCACTCAACCATAAACAAAACAAAACTTGAAACAAAGAACGAGAACAAAGAATGCAATAAAAAAAAATTTATTTAAATCATCTCAACACAAGTTCCAATACAAGGATTGAATCACTCTTATACAGAAAAATTTCCAATGAAAGAGAATATCGTCCAAATACATTTTCATTACAATAAGAATACATAAAGAGTTCAATGCGATAATGAAATACAATTTCATCTCTAGACACCTATGTTCAACATAGGAACCCTAAATGCTGATTCAAGTAGTAACTTCAACGGACGTCTTTAGCTACTGGTTAAATAACTTGTTACACCTGAGAAACACACACAGCAATGCAACATGAAACAAAAAGGGGCTCAGTACACACTGATTTTAAAAGTGATATCCATCTGCATACATGTTAGTACCAACATACACATATCAAAATGCAGATATCTATTCCATCTAATATAGTGCAAATCTGATATTAATATGCAAGAAGTAAACAATTACTTAACAATGCAAAATTAAACTCACACTAAGAATAATTCGTAAATGAAACATATATATACTGAGGTGTCATCGTTATGGCACTAAGTTTCTGCATCCAAAAGTGGTATGCTCATAGTCATCACATAACGGTATTCTCTATTTTTCTTGTCATTGACAGAATAGAGACCTGCCTTTTCTCCGTACTTAACCATATATGTAAAGTCATAGGTAAGGCCAATTATCTTTTATGTTAAATTAACCCACCAATGTATTTTATAGTTATCATTGAATTAATTAACTCAATAGAATAAATCTATATTCAGCCACCTCGATATACGTTCAATACAACTATCCTTAACATACACATCAAACAGATATTCTAAAAATGCACAAGCAACGAATAACCAAATCTGTTTACTCATGATATTACATTTGAAATAGAAACTCACCTTTTACTACCCTATACAAAAGTAAACTTAGATTATTTTAATAACAGAAATAAGTACTATAATATTATGCTCTCATAATTATAACTAAACTATTACATCTGTTTAATAATAATTACCAGTGGTAACACTATACCACTTACTCCTTCTGTCAAAGTAAACTAACTTATCTTTTGAAAAGACCAAGATAATAAAATAATGCTCATATGATATTCTTGTTTAAATTGACAACTTATATCATACATCTGCCTTACACACAAACAGCTGTCCTTTTTAATTACAAACTGCAATACAACTAGTTATAATAAAAAGAATTTTGTTTCTAACATAATATTTCTACAATCCATTATTGCTATGAAGTTCCTTCCCAACAATACCCAAATATAATTAAATCTAAATACAACCACAATTTTAATAAATAATCCTTTACAAAGACATTAGAAATTTTACCGTTGTATGCCTATAAGCCATAATTCAGATAAAATTCCCACGACACCTACAATAACATCATATCAAACTAATGACACTATGCTGATAATGGATAGATCAATATGTTTTTTTTTTAAGTTTAACTTTAACTGTTTGACTACATGACTGTCGCAGTATCATAATATCACCCGATAACATGACAATGAACAACTCGACCTCTACTCAAGGCTTCGAACAATACAGCTAATAGACATTTATGACAGTACAAACAAAATCTACAGTATACTAAAGAATAACAAAACCCTATACTGTGTTCATCATTTTAATAATGATTGAGTAAAATTGAACTGCAAATTATTTTTCCTATAGACATTTCATGGAACAGGTTCGAGTCACAATCTCCACAATAGGTTTATATCTAAAACATAGTGAACCATCCTCAAAACTTTGAACACCACTAATCACAACATTCATAACAAAACTCCACTAAACAAAGTATAAAACCCTGCCCGACTCGTATAAAACATAAACTATTTATGTTTGTCAGCATATTACATACAAATTTCCAAAAGAAATATCTTACAACGAATTCATACAGAGGTATAATCCACACAACACTCATTTCTATGACATCAACAAAACCCCAAATTCTTCTTTGCTTTTAAAATCAAACCACCTATTCACACCCACACCTCAACATGGAAATACACAAACTTTGACCATTAAAACATCAAACCTTGCATACTGCCACATTCAGATGTAAATATGAACTATATAAACTGAACACCCATATAATTTTTAATTTCCCAAATCAAATGCAGTATGAACAGCGAAAGGAGAAGGGTTAAAGAAATGCCCCTACGTGAGATTCAAAAGACACAACTGTTCAACATAGAGCCCTGCTGTGCAACTTGATGCGAAGCCCAAAATGCCAAATCCAACCAAACTTCAAAATGCAGAGATTGAAGAACTCGACAAACAAACTGGCTATGAGCAATATCTCGATGCTCAACCCCATATTCATGCAAATACATCTAACAACCTCATTCATGTTTTCGAAACCTCTACAACTAAGTCCACAAATGTAAACCAAATAGAGCAAGGTGGCCATGCTTCTGGCCTAACCTCAACATGAAACCCTCTCGTAAAATGAAATGATCAACACAACACTGAGTGCCATAAAGTCTCTTTAATTTTTCTATTAATGCTTTAGTGATTCATGGCGATGCAGGGTACAAAAGACAGACCATTACCACTGCCATTTTGGCATTTTGAAACCATGCAAAATATACATCTTTAAGCATTTAAAAACCTAATTACAAAACAATTAATATGCATGACCTTGTAAAGTCTAACATTATAAATTCTTATAAACATGTTTTCAGACCTTAAAACTCAAATATACATTAAGAACTTAAAACGTATAATCCTTCAAAGCAATCTAATTAAAACAACCACAAAAGTCAGATATATCAAACCTCTTAATATAACATATTAAAATCTTAAATCATCTGTCGAATATAAAAAGAGTATTGTTGATACAACAAACATACTCAACAAGAACTTCATGTTCTGCTAAATAGAATATAACCAAATTCTGACAGAAAAATTAACGTATCCAACTGAAAGAAACTAGATCATAGCAAAGTCCTAAAAAGAAGAATAATCAGTAGAAGGGTCAGGCATGACAAAAAATTTCTCCTCCCAAATACTTCGGACAATGTCACATCATTTGCTTCACCAATTGAAGGAAAAATTCCTCATTATTACCATGAATCCAAAATCTCAAATACCTGCAAAACAATTACACAAGAACCATGGAGGCTCACCTCCCATCCTAGGCTTCTATGAAGCCACCCACCGAGTAGTGGAAACAAATTCCAATCGAGATACACACATTCCACTTTTGCTAATGCATGAAAATACAAAATACAACAAAAAATAATCCTACCATGGCTTTCACAATTATTCACCATTGGAATCATTAATACATTGGGTGAAGGTGGACTCTTCAAAGAGGAGAATGCCATATCCATAACCCTAAATCATATTGCAATTGCAATTTTGCCTCTCAAGGCTATTATAAAACCTCCTCCTTCTTACACATACACTTATACCTCCAAAAAAAAAAAAGGCATACGGCTTCAATGGAGCCCATACTCCATGAAAGAAGAATAACTCCTCATCATGAGGTAGGTTTTCTCAACTACAATGTTGAGCCCAACTAACCCCTTCACCCAAGGCTTCTCTTCCCTCCCAAGGGTGAGTGAACCCTTCACACCCATGAAAAAATTTCAACATTCAAACAAAACAAGGAGATCAAGGAATACACCCAAGAAAATTCATGAAACAATTTACACAATAAAATCACAAGACAAAGACTTAAAATGACAATACATGATCCCATAACCACACTCCATACTTGTAGATTCATGATGCAATGCAAAGACAAAATGATCATGGTTTGAGTACCAATCTTGGTCCAAGCTAAAGGCAATGATAGTTGGTGAAGAGCTTCCTTAGCCTCCCTCTAAAACCCTAACTATCTCTAAATTTAGAGAGTGGGTGAATACCCACTAATTTGACCAAGAATCTCTAATAAGGACTTCTCACTAACTATTTTTAGCATGGACGTGAAGCCACTTTCTCTTACAAACGTGTCTCCCTCTAAGTTTTTTATATTTGGCTTAATGGAAACATGGGATAACCACATGTGACAACTCTAATTTCGAATTGGTGGAAGAATGCATGGGTAAAGGGGCCCCCTAGGCTGTCTAGGTACTCACATGGTCAAAATTAGGTCCCTAACATATGGGTAACTTATTTTCACCTAAAAGACACTTTGGGACCACCTAATGACTCCTCAAAACCCTAACCAAGTCCAATTTCAAATTTCCTTTGATTGTAACCCATCCTACCTCTTGTTAAGTGGGTTTACCTAATCACTAACCAGGTAATTAGTTTTAGGGTAACATGATACCATAACTAGAACCTAGATGACATGTCATTAACACACAAAATTTACAAGTGTCAAGTGACACATAAAAGCACATTCCACATCATCATGACATGCCCCTAATGCACCCTTGAGATTAAAAATTCCACACACATACAAGCTTACATTTACGAAATAACATATGTCACGATGAGGCTTTTTGAATCTTCCAAAGATTCACCTTGGCTAAACAGTGTTCACATAGGTTTGGAACTTGTTTCTCCCAAAGATTTCCATAGTTCCACTTCTTGCACACTAAAATCGAGCATTAGTAGTCCAAGGAGGTCATATAAAATACATATCATAAATTCATATGAATTTAAATGTTACAAAATCCATAATGACATAATCCAATGGAGTTCCTTAATCATTTCGAATAAGACATTCAAAATGTTAAAATATCAAAGTCTGCACATCACATTTAATCATAAATCATCATAATAAATTTAACATTTCGCATCACATCCTAGTCCATTTCCTATCAAAATGACAAAATGTTGAATCTATATTGCTAAATTAGTCAACATGAAAATGAGTTCTGATTACATACCTTAGATCAGAACCACCAAAATGTAATCATCACAACTAGTGCACTTGATCCAATTAAATATAATTTGGTTACTAACACTATCTTGTTATCATTATGAGATATTACATGATAAGGCATGCATTTTTAAAACCACTAATGTCAAGATATCAAAATGTTTTCATAATCATGTTTGCATAGGTTCAAAATCAGTCATTAGGTATACCCATTATATCTATTAGTCAATTTATTATATTTGTTAGTAAATATATTATATCTTTATCTTAATCATCATTTGTTGTAGCCTATCCACCTAATACTACTTGTACCACAATTGCCTTATTCTATTTACATCATGTTGAGCTCTACCGAGTAGGCCTTTTCTAAATTGATAACAATTCTGTCTATAATTATTATTAGTACTCCCAAGGGCGGGTGCTAATTCAACTTTTCACAATGGCCTCCTAAAACATCTATCCTAATAGATCATAACATACTATAAATCCATCCTCATAGTTTTCTAAGTTATAACATCTCAAGTCTTTATTCCATAGGGTCTTAGCTTACCAACCTGATAAAATTTTGAATATGATACCTATGACAATAATGACTACAATATATATCAGTATAATAAGATCTCAAGTCCAATATTAATAATAAGGAATGCCAATCATGCCATACCTAAATCCCAGATTCTACTTATCATCATCCTATCATAAGGTGTATGGTAATAGTCTATAATTCACATACCCTGCATGAGAGACAAGGTCACGACATCTAACCTCCTTATGATTCCTAGTTCTAACCATATTCATGTTATTTAGGGTTCATACTATAGTATTGGGGAAAGGGCCTTACAGTATGTTTGTGCAAATATATGTGCTTAAATTTTTTGACTGTCGAAAACTTAATTTGACATGTTTGGGCAAACATGTAAAATAAGTTGTGTTTGTGCGAACATGTCAAAAAAACAAAAATCATGATGTCACCTGTAGACAGGACAAAAAAAATGATAGTGAGGTCAAATGTTTTAAAGTTAATGCAACATTTTTATAAAGTTACTGCACTAATTTATTAAGACAAGGGTAATTTTTTTATTTTTATGATTTTTTGATGGGAATCAAGAAAGAAAGGCAAAAAAAATATGCAAGGAAGAGATTTGATGAAGCAGAAAAAAGAAATCTTCAGAAGATTGTGGAACATTTGTTGGAAATATTCAAGATATGACAAGTTATTGAGAGGGGAGGGGTGAATCAGTAACTTTTAAAATTTCAAACAATAAAACTGCATACTGATATATTCACCATTCATCCAAGTAACCTACTGTAAGCATGAAACAAAATCATTTGCAACACTTGAACACACAAATTTGGTGACCCAGAAACCTTCCAAATAGAAAGTAAAACTGGGGTGGGGATGAAACCCACAAAGCTTCGTTACTGCAGTATGAAGTTGGCCGGTTAAGGCTTACAATGACCACTTCTGGTGATCTGCCCTGTTAGGAGCACAAAGGATTGCTAGATCCACCTTGTTAGAGGATTTACAAACATACAATAAAGTATGCATTCTGTTAGGAGATTTACAAAAGACTGTTAAGTCTACCTTGTTAAAGGATTTACAAAAACTGATTCACCTGTTAGAATGAAACAATGGATCTGATTACAACTGATTGCTGATAAGATCCGCTATGCTCTGATTCACCTTGATGTGATAGATAAAACTTTTCTGCTCCAAAACTTGACCTTGCTGAATACCTTCACAACTCAGCACACATACTTTCGCTCACATGTATTTCTTTCACACTTTCACATTTTCATTCATTACCATTACATTTGAATGATACAATACATTGCATATATATACCATCCAAATAAACAATACATGCAAGGTCGGCCAAAACAACAAGTGCAAATCTCTATACAAAGTCGGCCCAAGGTAAAAACTCGGGTTCACTGAACTGACTCGGTGTCCTTCTGATACTCGGCGTCCACTGCGTTACTCGGCATCGTCATGCACTCGGTAGAAGTGAAGGCACAGTCCATACTAAACACTTCGAGTAGTTCTAAACTCGGTAACCACTGGAGACTCGGTAGAAGAGATGTCACTCAGTGAACACTTCTATCTGAACTGTAGCTCGGTGATCAAAGGAAACACTCGATAGAACCTTGTGACTCGGTGATAGTTAGTTTCCTTGATAACCGTCTGAGCTCGGTAAAATTAATTTCCTTGATAACCTCAGGAGCTCGGTTATCACGAAGTTCTCGGTCAATACTAAGTACATCTTCACTCGGTCAAAACTGATTCCTTTCTTTACCTCGAACACTCGGTAAACACTGAGAACTAGGTAAAGCTTAGCTTACAAAGGAATGTCTGGTGAGAGCTCGGTAAGCATTCAGAATCCAATAAGTGTTGTAACTAATGACAAAAATGTATCATAATGCCAACAACATTATCATCGAATTAAATAAGGTTTGTAATTATATATATTAAATTTATTTATTTTTATGGTCTTGAATTTAATTATGTTTCAATTTTATTTTTTATCTAATTTGATTTATTTATAAATTTTTTGTAGACAATCAATAAGGTGAAGGAAATGTTGAAGAAGGCTCAACAGAAGTAGAAGTGCATATGGGAGAAGGGTCAAGAACACTCCCTATGGAATCTCAAACAATGAATGTTGAAGAAGGTTCAAGATCACTCCCTACAGAGGTTCAAATAGCAGAAGTCAGAGAAGGGTCAGAATCTCAAATAATGAATCTTGGAGGAGGCTCAAGATCGCTCCCTGTAGAAATTCTAGTAATAGAAGTTAGAGAAGGGTCAGGATCAGGTGCAAGAACTAGTATGGATGAACTCATAAATATTGCTTGATTTTTAAAGAATGGTATTTCTCATAAAAAATTATATTGTTTACTTAAAATGGATGTGGATAAATTGAGAAGACTTGCAACTACTATTCAAACATTAATTTTGTTTAAGAAAAGGTCAATGAATAAGAAGATAAGAGAAATTATGACTAAATTTGATAACACTAAAACACTTGAACAAGCTCAGTTGCTTTCACTTTTGCTTACACAAAAGAAGTTGCAAGAGGCATTGAAATTGTTAGGTGTAGACACAACATCAAAGAAGAGAATATTTTCTAACATGTAAACTGATGTGATTGAAAATGTTAAACAAGGTTTGAGAAACATAGGAAAACAATCTCAAACTAAAGATAAGTCCATGGTAAGAAAAATGATGCTGATGTTTGTTGTAAGAATATAACCCAAGATAGACAAATATCTTCAATTTTATCTGAAATGGGTTTTAGTAGAAAAATAATGAGAGAATATGTTAAGAGAAGATTAATTCTGGATGACAGTACTATGGAAGGCAATTGGGCAATTATGTTTAGAGCACCTTGTTCTTATAGAATTGAAGAGGGATTAAAAAATTCAGTCATGTCATTTTGGATTGATAATACTCATCCTTCATCAAATAGTAGAGATGTTATCAGGCATAGGATTGCATTTGGTCAATATGAACATCATAGAAAATATTGGTTGGACACAACACAATATGAGTTATATGTGTCATTTTGTAGTGAACACCCTAATGTAAAATTTAGGCAAACGTTGTTTGAAAAAATTGAAGCCATACTTTGTGAGGTCAAACAAAGTGTTTGAAACATGTTGATCTCCACTATCAGGTATTTAAAATTTTTGTAGAAGATACATATGGTTTTCATGCTACTCCTCCTAGTAGAAGTAATTTTATATCATCCATTCTATGTGACAAAATAGATGATCTACCTAGTCAAATAAATTGCATCAAAGTATTATGTGAAACATGTGGTGAATTGGCTCTATTTCCTTTGGAAATTGAAAATATTGATGTGACAAAAAAATAGAACTGCAAAAGTTACAAGTATGTGAAGAATGAAACAAAGTTGGGGAAAGAGACAAAAAGGTTGAAATATGTTGAAGAGGAGTTCCCTATTGTAACATTTATGGACATATTTAATAATTTGATTCAACCTTATATTCATCATGTATTTTTTGCAAAGTGGCAAGCACAATAGTTTCAAACTTTGAGAGATAATTTTCCACTTGGAATGATTGTATCGATTGTTGTTTTTGCAAAGAACTATTCCTTTGTTCATCATAAAGTAATTCAATTAGATTATTTATTTTCTAAGTAGGTCACTATTATGGTACATGTTTTTTATAGACATGCATAGTTAGATTTGGATGGTGTTCAAAGTACAATTCAAGCATGAGTAATTAAAAAATATATCACTTTTATATAAGTGATGATAAAGAATATGACATTCACTATGTAGAACATTTCTTCAATATTTTCTTTTCTTATTTGAAAGAAAGAGACATAAAGTTGATAAACATTATGTTTGGTCTGATAGATGTGTTGCACAGTTCAAATCATCTTAGACCATTTTATGCATTATGTAGATATCATCATAATGAGAATATAAAACACATATGGAATTTCTTTGAGAGTGGCCATGGAAAAGGTCAGCATGATGGTGCTGGAGCTTGCATCAAACATGCTCTGTGACAGTATTAAATGAATTATTAGGGAGTTCATATAAATGATGCACATGATGTTGTTGAATTGTGTAAGACACATTTTGCATCAGACGAGGTCGGGACATCATCAACAACGAGTCGACAGGTACTATATAGAGTCTTTTGGGAGATAATAGGCATGGATGTGTACATTTGTTTAAATTTTATGTAATGAAATTTTATTTTTAAGTTTTATCTTTAAATTTTTTGAAGTTTAAATGTAATTTGTCCATATTTTCAATCTAATGAACTTTCAAGTGTTAATAGAAAAAACATGCATGGTTGCAAGAGGATAGAAAAGACACGTTCCTTACATTTAGTCATGAGTATAGATAACTGCAATTGGACATTGAAGACAAGACAATACTCAATGGTACCACTAAATGTTATCGATACATTTGATAAAGATGATGAAAATTTTGATGATATTCCATTGATTTTTGATGATTATAATCATATCTCTGGATTAGTAAAAGTGGATAAGTATCATAAAACTTAATCTCAACTTGTCAGTTAGTCTCAAGTTGTTATTTAATTATCAATGAACTGTCTTATGTATATTATACACATGTATGTATACTTGTTATGTAGGAGATGTCTTTGTAGTGATTGTTGAACCTAGAAATCATGAAGGTGTCAGTTATTATTTATTGGGATGTACTACAAAGAGGACAAAGTTATATGATCCTGAAGAAAGTGTTGAAATGTTGTTCCCCATAGGTATTATACATACATGTGTGCACATACATATATATGAATTTATATATATCTAGGTAACTTTATATCTATCAAATTTTAAAATATTTAAATTTTGTGTTGCAGGTTTTATTGTGCTATAGGGAACATATTTGAAGCAAGACAAAATAGTCTAGCATGGAATACACTTTGTTGATTATACAACCCCCTCGTCATTGCTATTGGGCTTTGTCTACATCTAGTCAAATTTAAGTGTGTATGTCGCAAGTGGAGACTAGACAGTGAAGACCATGAGAAGATATTACATGCTATAAGTGTACATCATGGTTGAACTGACCTTTGAGATTTATTTTATAATAATTTGAATTAATTTAAAGTTGTTTGCCTTGATATATCAAATTTTAGGACCTTTAAATGTATACATTATAATAATATTAATTACCATAGATGGATTTAATAATAAAAACTTGATCTAAATAGGCAATACAAGTTAGTTGGAACTTACACAATCATTAGATAGATAGATATCAAAGATAATTAAATATGGTAAAATTCTTTTATCAACTGCTTTTCAAACTATTGAATTTCATCTTGAATTAAATGTGTTTTTAATTGTACGATCATACTCTTAGTTATCATTAGTTTATTAAAAAAATATATAAATTAATAATATTAATTACCATGGATTAATTTAATAATAACAACTAGATCTAAATAGGCAATATAAGTTAGTTGAAACTTACACAATCATTAGATAGATATGTATCAAAGATAATTTAATATGTTAGAACTCTTTTATCAACTTCTTTTCAAACTATTGAATTTCATCTTGAATTAAATGTGCTTTTAATTGTACAATCATACTCATAGTTATCATTAGTTTATTAAAAAATGATATTAATTACCATGGATGAATTTAATAATAACATCTTGATCTAAATAGGCAATACAAGTTAGTTGGAATTTACACAATCATTAGATAGATATGTATCAAAGATAATTTAATATGTTATCTAAATTCTTTTATCAACTTCTTTTCAAACTATTGAATTTCATCTCATGTTATGTATTTTTGATTGTACAATCATACTCTTAGTTATCATTAGTTTATTAAAAAACTATATATTAACATTAGTTTATTGTAGGGTCATACTTTTAGTTTATTAGTTTATTAATGTGTTTTTAAATATTATATTTTGTAAAAGTTTTTTAAAATAATGTATTGGCTTACCTAGTTAGCATATTTTTATCCACATAAAACTAATATTTATCTTTAGCCCTACTAATTGATTTAACAAATATGTATCTTTAGTCCTGCTAATTGATTTAACAAATTTGTATCTTTAGTCTTACTTATTGATTTACCAAATATGTATCTTTAGTCCTAGTAATTGTTTATTTTTTAATGATTACAAATAATATAATGTTTTAAATTTTTAATCTAAATCATTTGGGTTAATTTAGTAGTTTTAAGAACCTATATTAATTCAATTCAATCACCCTATAAATTATTATTATTATTCAAAATTATAAATTAAGTTCATAGATCAATTTGGAACTTCTTTGAATATTTAACTATTGAAGTAGGTAAAGAGAAGTTAATTTGATTATTTTATAATGATCACAAAAAAATCTTAAGTTTAAAATCTATAATCTAATTCATGAAGAATGTTCTACTAAAATACAAAAAAGACACATACATGTACGTCTCAAGAATAAACATCTACATCTAATATCTCTATTGAAATGCATACATATGTAAACTGTAAGTCTCGAATAAACATCTATGTAGAAAAATATAAAAAGTCATATACATGTGACCATCCAACTATTGAAGTACTAAATAGTCAAATAAATAGTGAAATGTACATGTCATCGAGGTACTAAAATACACATGTGTATGTAAGTCTCTAGAATATACAAAGTCTCTGATATATATATATATATATATATATATATATATATATACTACTACTACTACTACTACAACTACTACTAAAGGGACCCCTCAAGACACATACGA
This sequence comes from Cupressus sempervirens, assembly GCA_028749045.1. NCBI lineage: Eukaryota > Viridiplantae > Streptophyta > Pinopsida > Cupressales > Cupressaceae > Cupressus > Cupressus sempervirens. The sequence continues at coordinate 438,525,224 of CM053785.1, forward strand.
ATAGAATGACCCTCTGATCAAGTCTCTTGTACATCCTATGGCTGAGGCGCATCAACTGAGCCCTTCAAATATATATACATTAGAACTATCTAAACATATATGTATACATGTGTGTCCATGATTTATACGAGTGCATATCTAGTTTGAAACATAAATAACTTTACAAAATATTTAAAACTTGTACCAAAGCACTAATGGGTGTCTCAATAGAATCATCTCTTTGACGTACATGCCCTAACCCAATACTAGATGTAATCATGTGCTTGACGACCTGTGCCTGCATGATTTGTTATAACTTAAATTAAATATCTATTTGAACTAAATTTTTTAATTTCATATATTTAAATTTAAAAATATTATACACACACATACATGTACCTTGGTCTCAGGAGGTGGAGGATGATCATCAGACTCCTTTGTATCATTTATCAACATCATGTCCTAATACTCCAGCATCATCTCCTAAAACTCCAACACTTACTGAACCACCCTTAGCGCTACAATCTCCAACTATTAGTAATGATGAGTGAAGTGGAGTGTGTAACTGACTAGGTAATGGTGTAGAATCAGTGTCAGATTCGAATAACATGTCTGTGTATGATGAAAATACCATGCTTAGACTAGTATCAATCCCAGATAGCCCTCGTAACTGCTCACTAAAATCATCAAGGTCCTCAACTGTGATCCTAACATCTCAAACTCATATGATCAAGTCATATGTAGAGTGTCATGAGCCCAGTGCAAAATGTTGTGAGCTATGTTGTGTGCTGACTGTCATTGGTGTGGTTTGTGCCTGTGGAACTATGCAGCTCTAATGGTGTCTAATGGTGTACATCACTAAGTGAACTGACATCCCCTGTGTATCAAAAATATAACTGACACTTTGCAACACATCCTCCTAAAAATATAGCACTAAATCCATGTGTTGTCTTGAAAGAGCATGAACATCGCCTAGTACTGGTAGTCTAGCAACTCTATATGCCTCATCAGGAGAGGTGTCTGAAGTGCTACTAGAGGCCTCTGAAGATTGTCGACCTGGATGACTCTGTCGAGTGTGAATATAATGACCAAGAGAATCAGATGTGATACTAGTAGCCATAGATGTAATGTGTCCAATACTATCAATTGCTCACCTTTGGGAAGCAATGACAACTTTATCTACGATAGACACTAGTGCTGGAGTCACTAGAGGAATTCTATGTCCAATGAACTATCTCACATCTAGAGGTGGTAGACGCTATGCACTGCGATACTGGTCACGATCTACAATTTGACCATGCCCCTATCTTTAATAATTTGGAATGTCTAGGTAGTTAACATTGAGCCCTATGTGAAACTCGACGTACAAATATTGTGCAAAATAAAGAGGTAACTAATCATTATTAGGATAATGACCATGTGTGGCTAAAAAATGAGGATAGATCATACTAGTGATAATAGGATCTCTACATCATGCCACTCAATAGCCTCTCACCCTACCCTATGTACCCTCATATGATGGAAAGAGATCTTGTTTGATGAAATCTTTGGGGGTTACCCTCTTGATGTCATCAAAATATGCATCTCCTGAAATCTCATCTCTAAGCTCACTAGATATGGTAGCTAATACATCAAGGATAAATGAATGATGAGCTATAAATCTAGTAGTGAGATCCTATAAACTCCTACATATGGTCGCACATATGTCTCTATATAGACCATCATCGGAGGATAATATAGAATACTCTAATCTAACAACCTCCTACTTTGCAAATGCAAATAATGCATTAATATCAATGTGTAGAGGTGGTGTAGGAGGAGTTGCACCAGTACCTCTAACAGGAGCTACAATAGAACCTCCAATAGGAGCTACACCAGGAGCCACACTAGGAGCCGCAACATGTACCCCACCATGAGCCCTACGATGAGACATAGCATGAGCCCCACCACAAGCCATAGTATGAGCCCTACCACAAGAAACACAATGAACTACACCAGGAGCCACATTAGAAATCACATCAGGAGCCGCAGTAGGAACCGCATCAAGAGCTGCAATAGGAGGAGTCACAATAGGAGCCTCATCAGTGCCCTCAAGATGATGAGAAAGCTGATCATGTGAAGTCATATCTACAATGATGGAGCTAATATATATTGTAAATACACATATAATATATATGTACATGTGTCTCTAAGTCTAGTACACAAATTTTTATTTAAAAGATATGTAATCATGTACATCATGCCTAGATAATCTATAACACATCAATAATTATATGATCATACATGTGTTGGATAAAATTGATTAATTATGTGTCATCTTTAATGTTACAAAAATGTCATAATAGTTGTCAGTTAGTGCATGCCGAGCTCACGTAGGCAATGAAGATTGTTTTCCATGTCGACCAAATGTTCCTATGCAGAAGATAGTGTCTATCGAGCTCACTTGGCCGTCAAAGAAATTCATGCAAAGAAAGAGTGTTAATTGAGCTCACTAAATTAATGAAGGAAAATTGGATGGTATCAGTGGTGACCTAGTTTACTCAGTTACCAAAGGATTTTTGCAAGTTCACACTTTTAACCGAGCTTCTATTGGTTAACACAGGAAATCACTTCTGAGTTAATTTCTACTGAGTTGGGTTGGCTAACAAAAGATTTTCCTATTTTGGCATATGAAGCTTAATTATTTTGTCCATTTGTTCTAGCCAACTATGGTGATGAATATTAGTCATTCTAATTGTATTTGAGTGACTTGACAATATGAAAGGTATAAGTAAAAGGTCAAGTTGTGATTTCAAAGTGTGTAAGTTGTATTAATTGAATTACAAGAGATGAAGAGAGGAAGTGAATTAGAAGGATAAGAAGAATATCCTTGTGGAGCAAAAAATTTACATTTGACCAAGAAGGATTAAGTACAAGCCAAAATAAAGATTTGTAATCAGCAATTCAGTTGTGTCTCAATCAGGCCATTTTATTGTTACTCTCTAACCATTGTAGTAGTGATCCAAATCTCTTAATAGAGTTGGTTTAACAACCATTTGTAAATCCTCTCACAAGGTGGAAATTCTATTGAATTGTTTCAAGACCTCTAACAAGGCCACTTTTAATAGGGTGATTAAATCCTTTAATAAGGTCACACCTAATAGTGTGTTTTGTAAACTTTAACAGAGTTGGCTCCAAATAGGGCTCACTTCATAAGAGTGAAAAATAGTAACTAGTTATAATTGATGGTTTTTCCCAAACTGATTTTCCATGCTAAATCCTAGTGTCATATGTGTTCTTGTTATTTCTTTCATGCTTGCAATTAAGATTAAGTAATCACTGACAATATCTTAAGATTTAAAAAGTTAAAAAAATTTGCATTTATCGAGTTACAATATTTTGTATGTGTTTATTGAGCATTAGCAATATTTAGTTTTCAAATTGTAATTTGTACTAACATCTAAGGAATCTAGAATTTATTTTAGTAGTAACTGATTCACCCCTCCTGTAACGCTTCGCCAAGGGATCTAAAAGACTTAACCTAAAGTTTCACTAAGTTTGGTAGCATTTTTAATTTTTTTTGAAACATGAAAGTTAAACCATTCACAGCATACACATAGTAGCGGAAGCAATAACAACATTCAACTGAAAGTATACATAAACATACATAACATGTTGCATTCCTTAATGATCCCTTAACATTGAATCACATTAACCAGTATTGATTTCATCTAACACCAGATACACATGAAATAATAATGAAAAGTCCAACGTTCTTAAACAATATACTTTGGTTCCAAATGTCCCTTAGTAAATTACATTTCAGAATGTTCAATCATCCACTGTACACGTCACATGGTATGAAAGGCATAAAAGAATATACATGTGTGAAAATAAAGTACATCATCCTATTCTAATCCATGATGCAAGTGCAATTAAGTAAATGAAACCACATTTCATACATGATACATCATCATAAAAGATATAAACATCCATCATAAAAGATAACCATAAATCATAAACACAACTAACTAAGTGCACGGCTCCTCCCAACCGTAAATAGCATCATTAGACCATTGTGGGCCCTAGCCATGCCTCCATGCATAACATCCAAAGTCACCAAAGAGATCATCAGTAATATCATATTAGGAATGTCACTCCTAAAACATACTACATCATATGCAGAAAGAAATCTAGCATGCTACAACATATGCATAAGAAATCTAATCATGAAAAATAAGGCATAAGATAAGTAAATAACATCATCTATCATATGCTTATCATCAATATAAGGATACATTTCCATCATCATAATCCAAGAATAGAATGAAGATAAGTGCCAACAAAGAATGATTCAGCCACAGTGTCTCAGACGGATCTCAAAGGGTAAGAGTGAAAAAACACTACCACCCGACCGTGTGGGACCTAAGAGGCCCACTCCCACCACGCTGAGGAGATAATCTCAAGTCCCAAATAGGATATCAAATCACATAGCACAAATACTCTCCAAGTCTAGGAATCCTAAAAGTATACTAACTCAAAGGTTCCAACATAAATCGACATCTATACCTAGAGGTACACAAGACACGTAGGAAACCTTCTATGTAAGTAGGAAAGTGTCATTGCATGAATCATGCTAGAGTTACCTTGGTAGTCTCTCATTAGACCCCGGCCCCCTAGTGATCCCTATGTGGCCACCAATACCCTCTCATATTGACGAGGCATACTATGAAATGCAAGGTCGCAACCAAGTGTTCTCTCTACTCCCATCCTAGTCTGTACTAGCACTCGAGGCATGGGTGAGAACAAAAAATTATCTTATTAGGTTCATTTAAGTCAATATTTAGTGTAATATTTTCACTTATTAAACAACTTACAATGAGTTACCCTGGCAGCCACTTAGGGCCCCAGCCCCCATTGCAAGACACTTCCCATCACTACATGTAGATAACCTACCCTAAGCTCATAAAATCACAAAAAATATAGAATTACCTCAATCCTATACAAGTGACTAGAAGGCATCATAAAGATAATCATAATGTCACATCAATTCTCTACGAGCAACTGAAAAGCATCAAATGAAAAATCATAATGTCCATCGGTTCTCAACGAGCAATCAGAAAATATCTCAAAATAACACTATTCAAAGACTTCCAAAATAGTCAAGTCATACATGTCACAACATGACATCATCAAGATCAAATAAACACTTCAGTCCCATCAAGGCGATTAGAAAGTGTAGAACAAGATTTAGTATGCAAAGAACATTAACAATAAAGTAAACATTCAAAAACTAAAACTAAATTCACATATATGTTTGGACAAAGAAAAGAAAATAAGAAGTGCAAAACCTCAAAGGAGAAAACACTCCATGCTTTCTTGATTTTGTAGATGCGTCCTTTGATGTGGATGTATGCTCAAGATGCTCAAAGTTGCTTCAATGGTGGAGATGGGTAATGGCAAATTGGTAGCTTTGTGAGCTCTCAATTTGGCATTATAAGGGTATGGGTATGGCTTTTGGCTCTCAAAATAGCATGGTAACTTTAGCTCAAAGATTGTTTTTGAAATGGCTTGGGAGGGGATTCAATTTATAGGCCAAGGGGTAGAGGGATGGAGGGCTTAGATGCAAGGATGGGGAGATGGTTAAGGAGGGCTAAGATGCACTCAAAGGGGAGCACATGGATTGTGCTTGTTTAGCACCAATGGGAAGGTGACACTTGTCACAAGGAGGATGAGTGTGAGAGGGTAGGGTAAAGGGTTGGTTAAAGGCATGATGAGTGGGGTTGAGTATGTAAGAGAGATGTAAGAGGATGAGTGTGGAAGAGGGAAGAGTGTGGAAGATGGGTGTAAGAGTCATGAGTGGGCTTGTAAGAGTCTTTTATGGTTTGTAAGAGCACTCATGACTTGGTGGTTGGGTTTTTTGAGGGGAGACTTTGATTTGGTTTAGGAAAGTCTTAAACTTGATTAGGGAATGTGACAACATTAGGGGGTGGATTAATCTTGGGTTTAGGATTAGATTAAGGATGTTAGAGATGTGCAAGTGGATGGCATTAATGAGGGTGGGTGAGTTAGTGACTAAGCTTGGTTAGTATGGGTGGATGGGGTGGATTAGACTAAATGGAGGTTTAGGGATAAGTTAGGGGTTTTTAGATTTGAGGATTTTATTTATCAAATAGATTTATTTAATAAATGGGGAATTTTGGAATTAGATAGAAGAATAGGATTTAATTGATAAATAATAGGTTATTTGATTTATCAATTAGGACTATATATGATTAATTAAATTAATCAGCTAGGGATGGCAAATGATTAATTAAATAGGAATTTAATTAATGATGCCTTTAGAGATAACTAAATAGGATTACTAAAGCGGTGTGATCAAATTTAGGTGTCTACAGAAAGTAATCCAAATACAACTGATCGATAACTCATAAATGGTTACATAAATCATAGCTTACACAAGAAGACTGGAAAGATTATCAATCAGTAAACCGCACACACCACAGAACATGCCATCTCATAACCATGGTTGGGTTTAAAAAGATTGAGATCAAAAGACATTAGCATGACATCACAAATTATAACCCTTGAGCCTCTAGTAGACGTCCTATAACTGGTCAACAATCTAGTCAACCCAAAAACCCAAAATAAATAGCATAGAGATAACACAAAATGCAAGCACATGTTTTGGTTTGTTAAAATAACTTAGTTGAATTAAATATGGGGTTCTCCATTTTCATTTAGGAGTTAATATCAAGTGAAGAACATTGTACATTTTTCCTAATCCATATATTTGTTTTGATAGATAAAAGTTTTTCCCATAACTCTTAGAATCAATTTTCTAAATGTTTTAAGGATATATTATATATATACATTATTTTAGTAATGACCCCCGTCGTGTTTTAATGGATCAATTGAAAACTTAATAAAAGCAATTATAATCCCCCTCATTAATATTTATCCCTCATCCTAGACAAATTACATCCAATTAAATTAAATTTATATTAATAAACTAAAATACTATAAGATGATTAATTATTAAAAGAAGTAAAACTATTAATAAAATTTCATTTATTAATAAATATAATAATTATTAATTAATAATAATAAAATATATAATAATTCATTTTAAAAAATTTGTTAATATTTAATAATATTAATTATGATAATCGAAATATTAATAATCAATTTCATAACACACGTATATCATTAACATAATTTTTTTTTTTTAAAATAACTAAATTATATCTTATGCAGTACCCTGCTGTCACAGGGCCTGTGGCGACAGTGAGTATAGAGTACCCCTGTCATCGTAGTACTTGCGATGACAGATACCCTGTGACCCGTGGGGTAAATGGGCACGGGTTTATCCCTCCATTAAAATTTTAAATTTTTTTAAAAAATACGTTTTCAATAAACATTTTTTCCAAAACGTTTCAGAATAATTTTTATAAAAAAAAAATTCAGTAAACGTTTTTAGGATTTTACATATATGTATTTTTAAATAAAACGTATTCGCAGATATATATATATATATATATATATATATATTATAAACAATTTCATCTACAACAAGGTTAAAACATTTTTCCATTATATCGTTCTTTTTTTTTAATTCACCTATTTAATCCTTCTAATAGGTTTGTCCATAAGCATTTAAACCCTAGTCCCATAAATTCCTTAGATCTACGCATGTGGGAGTTTCTCATATGAAAATTTAATTATCCATGACAAGATCAAATACAACTGGAACATTCACGCATGAAATCCTCAAAAAGCATTCAAAAAACACGAAGAAGACAAGAAGTGGACGAAGCAAAAATAACATATGCAAAATCACAAGTGTCTACTTGGACACTGATGCTAATTCACTTCTCCTCAGAATCTGCAGAGCAAGCCCCTTCCTTCTCCAACATTCACCGATCCACCCCCAAAAAAACTCCCTGAGCTACTAGGAGTGCCTGAATATAAGGACCTCTTAGGAAGCACCTAGAATGTCTCTAGAAACAACCAAAAGATAAGATAAGTGTTGACAACTAAGCATGAGCCTTTTTCAACTTTCTAGATGAGTCACAAGGTTGTAGACACCATGTGCTTAATTTGTGTGCTAACTCCTGCATTGTAGACATACGTGCATTCAAGAGGTGTGCTTACTCCTAGGTAGACTTATGACTTTTATTTTAAAACTTTTATTATTTTTATTATTTTTATTTATTTATTATTTTATTATTATTATTAATTTTAATTTTTTTTATTTAATTATTTTACTCAATCAATTTCTCATTTAATTAATTAAAAACAAGATATCGAAATATCATGATATTATATTAATTTTCCCCAAAATAACTAAATTATTAATTAAATCTTTTAATTTTAGACTTAATTAATAGAAAATCCACCAAAGACCTCCAAGATAAAATATGGAAACCCATAATAGAACAATCCATACAAAATCAGTCTAAGGGGTTAAAATCACGAATTATGTCATCTGACGCATTCGGTAGGTGAAACATCTCAGACACTTGTCCTACCTTTCTAAGAAAAATAGTTTAAGGGTTTAGGATTTGGACTTGAGAATTTATCTCCCCTCTCTTACCATTGAGATAGTGCGATAGGGTATGCTCATCCTGGAAATTCAAGGAAGTCGATACCTGGTAAATGCAACCTGCATAAAATCCATGCATGTACATACTATATATATATATATATATATATATATATATATATATGCGCTAAGCTAAATAGGCAATGGCAGGAAGTGGTGCATCATGTAGATCCTGACTAGCAGGTGACTACGACTCCCTTCCTTAACCACATCAGAAATGCCATACATAAGGAGAACAAACATGCATGCCATACACATGCAGTATGGGGTAAGTATCCATAAAACAACACACACATATAATAATTCATTTAGCTTAACATCATCAATAATTGAGAATAATGTAATAATCATCATGCATACATAAAATGTAGAGTTTAAGTAATCTCATCATATATCAACTAAATCTGTAACACAACAATGTTACTAACCATCAACATAAAACTGGCCTAACAGAGTTCAGCAATGATAGCAACAATGTATCTAGAAAAATGTAAACGAGGGTAGGAACTACACCTCCCCTCTTAGTTACTCCTCTTATATTTTCAAAAATTGGTATCAAAGCTTGTGGTACTTACAGAGAAGGTTTCAAGGATCTAAGCTAAAGATTAGGATGTCTTACAAAAGAGAAATTCCAAAGCTCAATAGAGACACTTTTATAGCATGGCAAGGAATCATGAGGTTACATCTAGCTACAATCAGTGACTCGGGTTGCAAGTATCTTGATACTCAATACAAAACTCCCACTAGAACATTATCAGTTGAAGACATTACTAAGAAGAAGAATCGTATCATCATGATGATTGATGTTGCATCTGCTCTCAGTTATGTTGAATTTGATGAGGTAAAAGACTATCAAACTGCTCATGAAATGTGGACCAAACTAAAAGATATCTATGGAGGAGATGACAATGTAAGAATAGCCAAAGTAGAAAGTCTTAGAGGTCAATTTGACCAAATAAGAATGAAAGAAGATGAAAACATTGCAAAATATGTGGAAGGAATCAAGGCCAATGTTCTTGCTTCAAAGAATATTGAATCTGCATTTAAAGCCAAGCTTTCACTCAAAGAAAAGGTTAAGAAATCAAAAGCCAATCTGTCAAGAAGTGAGGAAGAAACTGAACAAAGTTTTGACAGTGATCTTGAAATTTTTGAAGCCCTACTTGCAAAGAAATGCTCCAAAGGCAAAGGAAAATATAAAGGTAAAATCCTTCTAATCTATTTTTCTTGTGAAGCAATTGGTCATATTGCTACTAGGTGTCCAAACAAAGAAAGCAAGGATGAAAAGAAATCCCACAAATAAAAAGGCAAGAAGGAATTCAAAGGTCACAAATCCTACAAGGAAAAAGGTAAGAAAACTTGGTTCATGGCTAAATATTCTGATAACAGTGAAGATGAAATGGTGTATATTGCTATTAAAGATGAATCTGATGATGAAGAAGATAAGATGGCAATTATTTTTCATGTTAGCAAAAATGATACATGGATTATTGATAGTGGATGTTCACATCATATGACTAGTGATAAAACAAAATTTGAAAATTTTGAATACTATGATGGAGGTAGTGTAAGGTTTGGAAACAATGAACCTTGTTGCATAAAGGGAAAAGGTCGTATCTCATTAACCAATGAACTTGTATGTGATAATTCCTATTGGGTTGAAGGACTAAAGCATAATCTACTGAGTGTGGCATAGTTGAACAACATTGGATTCAAGGTAGAATTCATGAATGGCAAGGCAAAATTGCTAGATGACAAAGGAAATATGGTTGGATCAGGCAAGCAAACTAAAATTAATCTATTTTATCTTGAACTTGGTGAATGCTCATGTTTTCTTGCTCAAGTAGAAGAAAGTTGGTTATGGCACAGAATATTATGTCATGTAAATTTTGATAATTTGATCAAGATAAATAAACATAAAAGAGTAAGGCATTCCTAGCTTGAAGAAACCTAATGTTGGATTATGCAAAAATTGCCAAATTGGTAAAATGGAAAAGACTAGTTTTAAGAGGAAAAAAATCACTCAGAGGAAGTCTTGGAAATTGTGCATACTAACTTATGTGTACCCATTGGAATAGAAAGTTATAGCGGAGAAAAATTCTTAATTCTTTTTGTTGATGACTATTCTAGAATGATGACTATGATGTATCTAAAGGAGAAGTCGGAAGCCTTTGAGAAATTCAATGGTATCTAGCAAGAGTTAAAAAAGAAACTGGAAAGAAATTGAAGAGTTTAAGATCACATAGAGGTGGTGAATTCATCTGTAATGAATTCAATAATTTCTACATAGAGAGAGGAATCAAAAGACAAGTGTTAGCTCCTGGTACACCCGAGCAGAATGGAATAGCTGAAAGAAGAAAAAGATTCATCATGGATTGTGCTAGAACACTGATGATTGAGAAGAATATTTCTATCAAATACTAGAAGGAAGCTATCAGCATTGCAATTCATACTTTGAACTAAGTTCAGTTGAAGAAAGACTCAAATCAAACTCCCTATGAACTATGGTATGGCTACAAACCTAATGTAAAAGGTGATGAAGGCATATTTATAGGATACTCCTGTAGAATTAAAGTATACAAATGTTTGAATTTTTCCACTCATAAGTTAATAGAAAGTGCACATGTAAGAATTGATGAGTTTGCAAAAAGGAGTGAAGAAGAAAGTAAAAAGGAACCAGAGGATTACATAAGATTTATCTACTATGAACTTGATACCCTGCCAAATCTATTTGAGAGAAAGGAAACTTCATCTCCCAAGCTCCCTAAATCTCTTATGATTATCAAGTTGCAGGAAGTGGAAATTGAGTCACAGGGACTTGAGTCACATTCAGAGGCTATCGAGCTAGTTCAAACTGAGTTTGAAGTAACCGAGCCACAAATAGAAGGACCCACGCTTGAAGTTGAGGTTCATACTGAAGACAGTGAAATTCATTCATAAACCAAAGAACCTGTATTGGAAAAATATGATAGGAGGCATCATGCACCTAATTAGATCATTGGAGATAAATTAGATGGAACAATGAAAAGAAGAAAATTAAAAGGCACATGTTTACTTATTGAATTTGAGCCTAGAAATGTTAAAGATGCTCTAGAAAATGAAACTTGGATTGAGGCTATGAATGAAGAGGTAGAACAGATAGAAAAGAACAATACTTGGACTCTTATTCCTAGGCCTAAGAATAAAAATGTAATTGCCACAAAATGGGTATTCATAAATAAGCTGAATGAAGATGTAAAAGTCTCTATAAACAAAGCAAGATTGGTATGTAAAGGCTATTCTCAAGAAGAAGGTATTGATTATGGTGAAACATTTTCCCCTATTGCAATATTAGAAGGTGTTAGGACTCTACTTGCATATGCAACTCACAGAGGATTCAAATTTTATCAAATGGATGTTAAATTTGCATTCCTGAATGGAATTCTTGATCAGGAAGCCTACATTGAATAGCCAGAAGGTTTTGTAGATCCTAACAAAAAGGACAGGGTCTAAAAATTACACAAAGCACTATATGGTCTCAAACAAGCTCCTAGAGCCTAGTATGAAAGATTACATAACTATTTGATACATATTTTTTTTCAAAAAACAAATGATAAGAATAGTCTAGATATCAAAGAAGGACCAAATAAGATGATTGTGTTGTTAGAAATATTTATTGATGATACTCTATTTATAGGAAATGATGACTTATGCAAAGCATTTTTAGAAGAAATGAGTCAAGAATTTGAAATCCATGTTTGGTGAGATAAAATTCTTTGTTGGACTGCAAGTTCAACAAAACAAAAATGGTATCTATATCACTCAATCCAAGTATATCAAGGAGATACTAAAGAAGTTCATAATGGAAGATTCAAGACCAGTTGAAACTCCCATGTGTACTAGACATAATCTTACCAAAAATGATGACTCCAAAGAAGTAGATCAGACCTTATATAGATCAATGATTGAGAAATTACAGTATGTAGTACATACAAGGCTTGACATTGCCTTAGCAGTTGGGATAGTGGCAAGATTCTTAGCAAAACCCAGAGAAAACAACATGATGGCAATCAAAATAATCATGAGATATTTGAAAGGTACTAAAGATTATGGCTTATGGTACAAACTTGGAGGCAATCTAGACCTAAAGGTGTTTACTAATGTTGATTGGGCAGGAAGTCTTGATGACGAAAAAAGCACTAGTGGTGGAGCATTCTTCCTTGGTAAAAGACTAGTATCTTGGACAAGCAAGAAGCAAAACTGCACATCTCAATCCATAGCTGAACTAGAGTATGTGCCAGTAGCAGTAAATTGTTCTAACATTATTTGGTTCAAACAATTGTTGGAAGGAATGAATGTTGAAATCAAAGAGTTAGTAGTCATATATTGTGATAACACCAGTACAATCAACATATCAAAGAATCCAATGATGCATTCCAAAACAAAGCACATTGCTATAAAATATCAATTTTTAAGAAAATTAGTACAGGACAAAGAAGTCATATTGGAATATATGAATACAAAAGAATAGATTGCAGACATATTCACCAAGCCATTATCTAAGGATGCATTCTTGTATCTAAGAGGTAAGCTAGGGTTCATTCCCCTATCTGAAGCTCACTAAATAAAGTTTAGTGATGCATCAACAGGAACTAAGTTGAAGATCAATCAATTGATGCAACATTTTCAAGAGCATATTGCAGATGAATTAGTATTCAAGGTACATTAATACTAATTAAAACTGTTATCTTTGGCATATGTTATGAAAGAGGGAGAAGTGTACAGTCATATCTCTCTTTAAAAAATTGTTATTTCATAGAGGGAGAAGTTAGTCTAAGAGGGAGAATTTTGCAACAGGGGGAAGTTCTATAAAGAAACATCAAAAGAGACTAAACTTGGCAGAAGATTGTTGCATACAAAAGCTTATTGACAGAGGGAGTCTTGTTCTAAAAATTTAATTATGCTATGACATGTTGTGTTGTCATCAATGCCAAAGAGGGAGATTGTTGGATACAATTGATTAATTGTTGTTATCTCTGATGTTACACAAATGTCATAACAGTTGTCGGTCAGTGCATGCCGAGCTCACTCAAGTAGTGAAGACTATTTTCCATGTCTACCGAGCGTTCTTATTCAGAAGACAGTGTCTACTAAGCTCACTTGGGTGTCGAAGGAATTCATACAGAGAAAGAATGTTGACCGAGCTCACTTAGTTAATAAAGAAAAATTGGATGGTATCAATGTTGATTGAGTTCACTCCATTACCAAAGGATTTTTGCAAGTTTACAGTGTTAACCGTGCCTCTATTGGTTAACACAAAAAATCACTTCTGAGTTAGTTTCTACTGAGTTGTGCCGGCTAATGAAGGATTTTCCTATTTTAGCATATGAAGCTTAATTGTTTTGTTCATTTGTTCTAGCCGACTATGGTGATGAATATTAGTCATTCTAATTGTATTTGAGCCAACTTGACAATATGAAAGGTATAAGTAAAAGGCCAAGTTATGATTTCAAAGTGTGTAAGTTGTATTGATTGAATTACAAGAGATGAAGAGAGGAAGCAAATTGGAAGGACAAGAAGAATATCCTTATGGAGCAAAAAAGCTATATTCAATCAAGAAGGATTAAGTACAGGCTAGAATATAGATCTATAATCAGCAATTTAGTTGCATCTCAATGAGGTCATTTCATTGTTACTCTCTAACCATTGTAGTAGTGATCCAAATCTATTGACAGAGTTGGTTTAACAACCATTTGTAAATCCTCTCACAAGGTAGCAATTCTATTGAATTTTTTCAAGACCTCTAACAAGGCCTCTCCTAACAAGGTGATTAAATTCTTTAATAGGGTCACACCTAATAGTGTGTTTTGTAACCTTTAATAGGGTTGGCTCCTAATAGGGCTCACTTTAGAAGAGTGAAAAATAGTAACTAGTTACTATTGGTGGTTTTTCCCAAATTGGGTTTCCACATTAAATCCTGGTGTCATATGTGTTCTTGTTATTTCTTTCATGCTTACAATTAAGATTAAGTAATCACTAACAATATCTTAAGATCTGCAAAGTTAACACATTCTGCATTTACCTAGTTACAACATTTTGTATGTGTTTACCAAGCATCAACAGTATTTAGTTTTCAGATTGTAATTTGTACTGACATCTAAGGAATTTAGGATTTATTTTAGTAGTAATTGATTCACCCCTCCCCTCTTAGTTACTCCTCTTATATTTCCAACAACATGAAAGTTAGAGTTAGAGTTAAGGTTTGAGTTTTCAGTTAGGATTAGATTACCTAGGTTTGACTTAGGGTTTGAGTTAGATTAGGGTTTGATTTAGATTAAAGGGTTTGATTAGGGTTTGATTTCTAGGGTTACTATTAGATTAGGGTTTGATTAGGATTTCATTTAGATTAGGGTTTGAGTTTTTAGTTAGATTATATCTTAGGGTTTGATTACAATTTGATTTAGATTAGGGTTTGAGTTAAAGATTAGGATTTGAGTTTTTAGTTACCTGATTACGTTAGAGTTTGATTTAGATTAAAGGGTTTCATTTATAGATCTAAGGGTTTGAATTTTCAGTTAGGATTACATTAGAATTTTAGTTAGATTAGGGTTTGATTTTTCAATTAGGATTAGATCTTAGGGTTTGATTACAATTTGATTTAGATTAGGGTTTGAGTTAAAGATTAGGGTATGATTATGGTTTCATAAATAGATTAGGATTTGGTTAGGGTTTGATTTATAGGACCTGAAGGTTAGATTAGGGTTTGATTAGGATTTTATTTTTAAAAGGGTTTGAATTAGATTAGGTTTTGAGTTCTCAATTCTAGGATTACATTAGAGTTTGAGTTAGATTGTAGGGTTTCAGTTTCTAGTTACAATATCATATCAGGTTTTGAGTTAAAATAAGGTTTGAGTTAGATTAGGGTTTCAATTTGAGTTCTAAAGGGTTACTAGTTAGATTAGGGTTATGATTAGATTAGGATTTGAGTTAAAGATAAGGGTTTGATTAGGGTTCAAATGATTTAGATTAGGGTTTGATTTCTAGATTAAAGGGTTTGGTTAGGGTTACAATTGTACATTACTTAAGGTTTGAGTTAGGGTTTGATTTAGATTGGGGTTTGAGTTAGATTACCTAGTTTGATTAGGGTTTGATTTCTAGTGTTACAATTAGATTAGGGTTCATGATTAGGGTTTGATTTAAAGACTAGGGTTTGAGTTATATTAGGGTCTAAGTTTTTAGTTAGGATTAGATAAAGGATTTGATTACGGTTTGATTTAGATTAAGGTTTGAGTTAAAGATTAGGGTACATGATTAGGGTTTGGTTAGGGTTTGATTTATAAGGTTACAGTTAGATTAGTGTTTGTGTTAGATTAGGGTTTGATTAGGATTTCATTTAAACTAGGGTTTAAATTAGATTAGGTTTTGAGTTTTTAGTTCCTAAGATTACATTAGAGTTTGAGTTTGATTTTAGGGTTTCTATTTTTAGTAAGGATTATATATTAGGGTTTGAGTTGGATTAGGGTTTGAGTTTGAAGTTAGGATTATATTAGGGTTTGAGTTAGATTAGGGTTTCAATTTGAGTTAGGGTTTAAATATCAGGGTTTCAGTTATGGTTAGGGTTATCTAGTTAGATTAGGGTTATGATTAGATTAGGATTTGAGTTAAAGATTAGGGTTTGATTAGGGTTCAAATGATTTAGATTAGGGTTTGAGTTTTAGATTAAAGGCTTTGGTTAGGATTACTATTGTATATTACTTAAGGTTTGAGTTAGATTAGGATTTGGTTAGGGTTTGATTTCTAGGGTTACAATTCAATTAGGGTTCATGATTAGGGTTTAATTTAAAGATTAGGGTTTGAGTTATATTAGGGTTTGAGTTTTCAGTTAAGATTAGATTAGGGTTTGATTACGGTTTGATTTCTAGACTACTGGTTTGCGTTAAATATTAGGGTATGATTAGAGTTTGATTTAGATAAGGGTTTGGTTAGGGTTTGATTTATAGGGTTATAGTTAGATTCTAGGGTTTGTGTTAGATTAGGGTTTGATTCTAGGATTTCATTTAGATTAGGCTTTGAATTAGATTAGGGTTTGAGTTTTCATTTAGGGTTAGATTAGGGTTTCAATTTTTAGTTACGATTAGATTATGATTTGAGTTAATGTTTGGTTAGGGTTTGATTTTTTAGGGTTATGGTTGGATTAGGGTTTGAGAACTAGATTATAGGGTTTCATTCTAGGGTTTCATTTAGATTAGGATTTGAGTTAGACTCTAGGTTTTGGTTAGGGTTTGATTTCTAGACTTATAATTAGATTAGGGTTTGAGTTAGATCTAAGGGTTTCAATTTTTAGTTAGGATTAGATTAGGGTTACATTAGCCTGTTTCAGTTACGAAACTCTAGGGTTAGATTAGGGTTAAAGAGTTTTCAAGTTAGGGTTAGAGTTTGAGTTAGGGTTAGGGTTATGGTTAGTGTTAGAGGGTTGGAGATAGAGTTCTAATATTTTCTAATTTTTTACACTTAAAAGTGTTTTTTTTTAATCTAACATGTTTTCTAGTATTTCAAGTTTAATGATTTTTCTAATATTTTATAAAAAAAATTCAAATATTTTATAATATTTTTCTAATATTCTGTACATTTTTTCTAATATTTTCTAATGTTATATACTAATTTATTTTCTTTAATGTTAAATACTAATATTTCCTAATGTTATACTAATTTATTTTTCTAATATTGTAGATTCACATTTTTTTAATATTTCAAGTAATATTTTTCTAATAATTCCACACTATTTTAAAAATATTTTTCTAATATTTTTTAATTTTCAAGACTAATATTTTTTAAAATATTTTCTAATATTTTTTCCTAATGTTTTCTAATATTTTTTCTGATATTTTGTCATATTTTTCTAATATTTTCCAGACTAATATTTTAAAATATATTTTCTAATGTTTTCTAATAAAACTAATATTTTTCTAAATTTGTTCTTTCTAATATTTTTATAATAAAACTAATATTATTCTTTAAAAAAATTCTAACATTTTATGTTTTAGATTAAGGCAAAGATATGTTTTGAAGGGGACCCGAAACCCTTAATAGAAAAGAAAAAGAAAAACCATGAAGCACTACCAAGTTTTAAATTCTAACATTCTATGTTGCCAGTACGCTATTTTTTTTTTAATATTTTGTAATATTTTTCTAATATATGTTGATATTTTTCTAATATATTCTAGACTAATTTTTTAAAAATATTTTCTAATATAAATGTAATGTTTTTTCTAATGTTTTTCTAATAGAACTAATATTTTTCTAAATTTGTTTCCTAATGTTATACTAATTTTTTTTGATATTCTAGATTAACATTTTTTAATATTTTCTAATATTTTTCTAATATTCTAAACTATTTTTTTCTAATATTTTCTAACATTTATCTAATTTAAGACTATTTTTTTTCTAAATTTTTTTTCTAATGCTAAATTAATATTTTTCTAATACTCTACACTAATGTTTTTTAACAATTTCTAATAACACTCATATATTAACTAACATAAATAAATAACAAAAATATTGAATTAACATGAAAATATGCTTTGAAAACATAAAAAATATAAAACACATTCAAATAATAACATAGAAACATACCCACTTGGAATGCTAGGGGGTTTAAACGCCCCTAGCAAAAAAAGGTTACTAAAACAAAAACTTAAATTATTTGATTCAAATATAATTTTAGTATAGGAAACAAAGTCAAGTAAGGCAGAAGGAATGAACTTAAAAAAGATGCTTGGTTTCTGGACCTCCACATTTCGAGAATCAACAGGTGCATCTGGGGGTCTAGGAATCCTTTGGAACCCTAGGAAAGTTTCTATAGATCTCCTCAATTGCAGTAGTAATTGGATCAGCGTAAGGGTTAAGAGTTTGAAATCTAATCTTCAATTCTCGTTAGTTAATGTATATGGACCAATTAGTAATTTAGGAAAGAAAATGGTTTGGGATGAAATTAGTCTTTTTATGAATAATCATAAGTATGACCCTTGCCTAGTAGGTGGTGATTTTAATATTGTCTTAAATCTAATTGAAAAATTAGGTGTCATTCGCCATCTCTCGCAATCCTTCCTGGACTTCCAAGAATGGTGTGATAGACATAACCTGATTGATATCCCAATTAATAACGGGAAGTACACTTGGAATAACACATAGCAAAAAAATTAGATAGGTTTTTCTTTAAAGGCGATTTGGATGGGACTAATTTTAACATTCATTCTACCATTTTGCCAATTGTTGGGTCAGATCACTATCCAATTAGACTAGAATTCATAGAGCCATTGAAACCAACCATAAATCCATTTAAATGTGAAAAAAATGTGGTTTTTAGATCCTAATTTTATTAGAAAAATTAAAGAATGGTGGGATCAAGATAGTTTCGAAGGCTCCAAGATGTTCGTTTTCGTTTTAAAAATGAAGATGTTGAAAGAACGGATCCTTAAATTGAACAAAGAACATTTTAATAATATCTTTAAAGAAAAATTAGATATAGAAGATAAACGAAAGGATTTAAATCTAGAAATAATTTAGAAAGGCATGAATAATGAACGATATATGTTAGAAAAAGAATTACTCACTAAACAAGAGGGCATATTATCCAAAGAGGAAATATTCTGGAGACAAAAATCTAGGGAGAATTGGTTAGATGGAGGTGATCAGAATACAAAGTTCTTTCACAATTCTACCCTATACAATAGATCGAAGAGTAAAATAATTAGTATTAGAAATCAGATGGGATTCCTCACTGAGAATCTAAGTGAAATAGCAAACACCTTTGTGACACATTATCAAGAGATTCTAAATAATTTTGAAGGGTCTAATATGGAGGCGCAAGCTAATTTACTCAAATTTATTCCAAAAGTAGTTACTCTTGAGGACAAAAAATTCTTGAATAGAGCCATTACTTTGGAGAAAGTTAAAGAGGTGGTTTTCAATATGAACCCCAATAAATCCCTAGGCCTAGACAATTTTTAGACTTTCTTCTATCAAAAATGTTGGGACATTATCGGAGAAGACCTATGGAAGGCCATCAAAGCTTCAAGGAATGGTGGAGCTCTATTACCAAAAATTAATTACTCCTTTCTAACTTTGATCCCTAAAAAATTTGATCCTAAAACTATTGGGGATTATAGACCTATTGCTCTTTGCAACACTATTTATAAGATCTTTTCCAAGATCTTAGCAAATAGACTCAAGGTTTTTCTCCCAAAAATTATCTCAGAGGAGCAAACAGGTTTTGTTCCAGGTAGATCTATTCTCAATGTCATCCTCACTATTCAAGAAACTATTCACTCTGCCTCTAAAAGCAAAGAGCCTGGTATGCTCATGAAACTTGATATTCAAAAAGCCTATGACATGGTTGATTGGAGATTCCTCTATAATGTTCTTGAAATGTTCGGTTTCTTGCATCAATGGATCAATCTTATTTTTGAATTCATCTCCACTCCCAAAATTTTAGTCGTAATTAATGGGATGCTTGAGGGGTTTTTTGAAATATCTAGGGGTATCAAACAAGGTGATCCTCTATCCCATTCCATCTTCATCATTATGGCGGAGGCCTTTGGGAGAGCAATGGAAAATGCTTACAATAACCAAAAAATCTCCAATATTACCATGGCTAGCAATTTACCCAACATCACACATCAACAATATGCTAATGATACTATCCTGTAGGGCAAAAGCATAGTCAAAGAAGCCTTGAATTTAAAATCTATTATTAAATCCTACATGATAGCATCTGGTTAGAAAGTAAATGAGGACAAATCTGAGATCTACTTCTTAAACACTAACAAAGAAGTAGAAGACTAGATCTGCAAGGTGATGGGTTTTGAAAGAAAGGTCAGTTTCCATGTAAATATTTGGGCATTTCTATGGAAAAGGGTTCTAAATCCAGCAAGATCTAGCAAAACACTATCAAAAAATTTCATGCTACGATTGGGAGTTGGAAAGATAAATGGCTCTCTAAGGCCATAAAAGGCACAAAAATTGAATCCATTTTATCAGCCATTCCTACTTTTCCTCTTTCCTATCTTCCCCTTTCTAAGAGTTCATTGAGAAAATTGGAATTGAAGCTTAGAAATTTCCTTCATAAGGATTGTGAAGAAGATAAAAAACTAGCTCTTATTAAATGGGATAATATATGTAAACCTAAGGAGTTGGGTGGTCTTGGGATTAAGAATTTACAATGGCAAAATGAAGCCTTAGGCGCCAAACTTATCTAGTGTTTGTTTAAAGAAAGAGACTAGAAATGGGCTAAGATATTATACAATAAATATCTTAATACAAATGATTTTTCTATCAATTTTTAGGATGAGGAACCTTCCTAGACAAAGTGCCATCACATTATCAAAAAATTTCTAACATGGGATGTAGGATTGGGTGATGAGGCCTTATTTTGGGAGGATTCTTGGGATGGTTTCCCCCTGATAGTATCTAGACCCTTCCCTATGGACCTCAAAGACAAATTAGTTTCTATTTGGGGAGACAAAGTAAGTGACTATAAGATGAAAATCTCTTTAGAAGGATCAACCAAATGGGTGTGGAAATCTTTGGATGGGGTTGGGGTAGACTCTGAGACAAGAGATGCCTATGAAAGGATTTTGGTGGATAGGAGAGTAAGAAAATCAAGAGAAAGGATGAACTTATTTGAGTAGCTTCGAAGGATGGTAAATACAATTTTAGAAATGGATACAATATCCTAATACATTCACAAAGATGGGACCATTTAGAAATTCCTCTCAATCTATGTTGGGATGCTTCTTGTCTACCCAAGGTAGGTTTCTTTCTATGGCTAGCCTCTCAAAATAGAATCTTGATGGAAGATTGGTTACACAAATTTGGTTTTCAAGGCCCATCCAAGTGTGTGTTATGTAAACATAATATCAAGGATGTGGACCACTTACTATATAGATGCCCATTTTCCCAATCATGTTGGGAATGGCTAAGACTAAGGTTAGGCTGGTCATCCCCTTTGCTGAGATCCTTTTTTGACCTCCTGAAAGGTTGGCCTACCAATATGGAAAAGGGTATCTACAACAAGCTTTGGAACATATGCCCAACTATTGTATCTTGGGAAATCTAGAAGGAGAGAAATAGATGCATTTTTCGAGATGTAGAAATGGATCTGGAAGGATTGTTACTAAAAATAGAAGCTAGCATTTTGGAAGTAACTAACTCACATCTCAGGAAGGTTAGGAAAGAGGAAGGTTTTTTTTCCTCTTGGGATGGACTCATGAAGAAAAATTGGAGTAATCTAATCAACCCACCTCTAGTATATACCAAGAGCAGCAAGAAGGCTAGGAAAGACTGTAAATGGTCCCCTCCCCTGTATGGATGGTATAAACTCAATTTTAATGAAGCATCCAGAGGCAATCTAGGAACGACGGGTATTGGTTGTATCATAAATGATGATTTAGGCAACTGGATTGCTAAAAAATCCTTGTTGATTTGGCCTACAACTAACAATTTGGTAGAATTAGAAGCTTTGGAAATAGGTCTCCTTCTATGCCTCGAGTTAGCATTGACAAAAGTCATTATAGAAGGTGATTCTTAGATCATCCTCAATGCAATTAGGAAATGTGCTACCCCAAATTGAGTACTAAATTCTAATTTTAGCAATGTCCTCACTCTTATCGACTAGCTCGCTGATTCTAGGATATGCCATATATTCTGAGAAGGAAATCAGAAGGTGGATGTGTTAGCAAATAAAGGAGTGGATGGCGTAAATCTCCAAGTTATTAAAGGTACATAGCGTGTACTTTCTTTAATTTTTTCATGGCCCTAGGTTTTAAGTAAACCTTCTCCTATACTTGTTACTCTACATTATTAATAAGTCAATTTCACTTAGGTTATAGTATTATGGATTTATATTACTCTGGTGAATGACCCTTTATATGTTATAAGATGATGGTAGTATCTATAGATTCTTATATAGTGTTTTTAATAGTCTGCCACCTTTGCAAATCATTGTGAAAGGTGGAACCTATTTCTTTGAATGTCTATGTGGCTTGGTCATCATTTATGGATCTAGCTTATCCAGCTCACCTATATGTGTTTAGCCCATGCCTCAGCTTGTTGGAATCACCTTAACATGAGGTCATGCTAGTAGGCTTCTAGATCTTTTGGCTTGGGTTATTTATTCTACCATGTCATTGTTAAGGCCTATGGTTATTTATGTCCTCTTTGCAATGGATTCCAACGTTCATGTCTTCCATAGAATGGAGGCCTGCACCGTGGCATTATGTGGTAATGTTAAGTTAGAGCAGTGGAATATAATTTTGAACCCTTTGGATGACATGGCTAGGATAGTTGTAAGCAAAGCCATTGGAGAAGGGGCCTTTGACTATAGCTTTACTTGGAGGACAAATAGTGATATAATCGGGTCCTTCATTGGATGCATGGCTAGAGCTAGGGTGGAACTGGGAGTAATCATCCAACTCTATCATAGCATCTTTAGTCCTACATGGAGGAAGGGACTTGAATAGGTAGTTAGAAGCATTAACAAAAAATTATGCATCCCACTTCTAGAGAAATACATGGAGTTCCCACTAGGGTCTCCAGATTTGGAGGTTGCTTTTTTTCGTTCCTCTCTGGTTGTTTGCAAAAATTATGCATTCTATAGGGAATGGCCTAAGATAGAGGCTAGTATCCATTTCCTACTCAGATGGATGGGCATTATGGAAGATGAGAATAAATCTTGGTTAACCAATTACCTCAATGCCTTCAATGCTTACACTGAACCTGGGGTTACCTTTGAAAACTTGGATGCCCTAAATTTTTGCACACTAAACATAGAGAAGACAAGCAAGGCCAAGTTTGATTTTGAATTTCCCCCAAAATTTCAAGTGGAAAACCCCAATGAAGTCTCTGAGGCCATAATGGTATATTGAAAATAAGGGATTTTGTGTACCAAATTGGATAGTAGGTTTTGTGAATGGAAATGGGTAGGCTGTATGTAATAGTTTTTCTCTCTGGTTTAGTAATTATAATAACTACTTTAGTTTTCTCAGAATGAATCTATATATTTGATTATGTATAGCAGCAAACCATACTAGGTTATATGGAATACTTTTAAAACAATCGTAATTAGTATTTTTGCAACTTCTTTAAATGTATTTGGCACTAGTGAATTATTATGATAATATATCGATTATACTTTCTATCTTGTAGTTGCCTCTTGAATTTGTATGGTTTATATCTTTCAAATATTGGTGTTGGTTTTTGAATTTGTATGAAGATTTTAGTTTGTGGTTTTCCCTTTTATGATGCAACATATGGGATTAATGGAATACTAGTTAAAGGATCAGTGTTTTGGTATTCTACTTGTCCCAGTTACTCGGATAATGAAATTGATGTTTGATTAGTTTCATGGTGTTTTGTTTCAGTATGATAATTAATATTATGAGGTAGGTTGCACTCAAGACAGTAATTTGGTTTGGGGAAGTACCCTATTTGTTTTATTAGGTGTAGGTGGTAATATCAGACTGATAATCAAATGATCAGGTGATTCTCTCTCATTCAGGTTATAAGTGTTAGTACTTGGATAATGATTGTTGAGTCTTTTGATAACTCTGGCCCCTCTCATTCCTTGGTTAATCTCCAGATAGCATTCATTCAGTGACATGGTTTTCGCAGTAATAATAGTCTTTTATCATTAAGACTTAACATTAATGGAGATGAATTTTGGTAAACTGGTTTGTAGGGGCAACTTTCCATGCATAGGTAAGTAATGGAGTTGTAATGATGAGTATTTATCTTCATTTTTGGTCACTCCCTCGGATTGGGAGGTTTATCTTTTTATAAGTGTATGACGCTGGCCTACTATGATAATAAGGTTTTGATTTAAATTAGAATTTTGGGCAATGTTTTTAATTTCCTTCTGAGATTAATCGGGTAGATGCTTTATTTCCCTTCTATGGCCAGGTCTATTTTTCTTTACTTCTGGAAGTTAGGATAACTCTATTTTTGGATTCTCCATCAATATTCTCATAAAGGATTCTCCCTTTTTTAAATTAGAGATAAAGAGGTTTTGGCTCAATATTATGTTATTTTTTAACCAATTTTCTTGGAAGTGATCAGATAGGGATGATATATTCGAATTCTTATATGTAAGAGAAGTTTTATAACCTCATCAAGAGGTGGCAAGGAATTCTAAGTAGTGTAATTTTTTCATTTTTCTCATCAACATCTAAATTTGTAATTCTTGTACTATGTATATTTGGATTGGGGTATGCCCCTTTTATTTTGTAATAATAAAGGACTATGGTCCTGAGCTAGACTGGAGGTTTTCTTTCCTACCAGTACCCATTTGAATGGAGGAACGATATTGTAATTATTTATTTAATTTAATTAATATTATCATGGCCATTGGTCGTTGACCGATATAAAAAAAATATAAACATACCCAAAATAGCACAACGATGAGAATTTGGACAAGAATGATGCAATATGACGTAGCTCTCTTACCAATCTGATACGTTCACTCCAACGTCCAGATCTAATTCACCTCACAATAAAAATCAACAAGAAAATAGGGTTTTTTAGTGTGAAATCACCGTAAAAATACATTCGAGCGAACATATTAATGAGGGATGTTCACCTAGACATACCTAATATATAGCGAAGATATTCGCATGAACATGTACTTTTTTTATGTTTGCAAAACATAGTCAGTGTGTTTGCCTGAACATACATTACATTGGATATGCAAATTTTGCAATATTTTTCAATTTCCTTCATGCCACAAAAGTGGAACCCATTATTGTGGGTTCACCCACCTCATTCATAAGCCGTATGAAGGTGCTTAGTGCATTGGTCAGTCCAAAGGCCATGACTTACCACTCATATAAACCCTTCTTGGTCTTGAATGTAATCTTCCACTCATCTCCCTATCATATATGTATCTGGTGATAGCCACTCTTGAGATCTATCTTTCTAAAGTACTGAGCTCCACTCAAGAAGTTGATAAGATCATCCATCCTTGGCAAAGGAAATTAGTACTTGATGGTTACTTTATTTATAGCCTAAGAGTTTGGACACATTCTCCACTCTCCATCCTTCTTTGGTGTCAGCACTGTAGGCATTTCACATGGACTCAAGCTCTCTTGAATCAAACCTTTCCTCAATAGCTCTTGAACTTGTTTGTTTAGTTCTTCAATCTCAATAGGAGTCATCCTATGAGCAGCCTTGTTAGGCAAACTAGCTCTAGGGACTAAATCCATTTGATGATTGATTTGTCTTATTGGTGGCAACCCTTCTGGAACATTATCAGAGATGACATCTCCATACTCACTTAATAGACCTAAAACTTCAAGTGGAACTTCACTACTACCTTTCTCATCCTTTCTAGGAATTAAAGCATAACACATATGTTGATATTTTATGCCATCTAGAAAATAATTTCCATCGACAAGACATACCCTAGCACTATTACATACATTTTCACCCTCCTTTATCAAGGGCTTCAATTTGTGGCAAACTTCATCCTTTGTCAGAGAGTATGTATTTGCATGACCATCATGTATAGCATGCCTATCAAACTACCATGGCCTTCCCAACAATAAATTATAGACATCCATTGGGATGATATCACAGAGAGCCTCATCATGGTAATTCCTAATCTTGAACTTTACCAAACATTGCTCACTAACCAGGACCTTATGATCATCCTACACCCAAGCAATCCGATAGGGATGGGGATGTTTCTCCCTCTTGAGCTTTAGCTTTGAGACCATTTCTTTTGACATCAAGTTGTCAGTGCTCCCACCATCAACAATCACATCACAACATTTACCCTCAAAATTGTACCTACAATGAAACAAACTCCTTCTTTGTCTAGGTTCAATCTCACTGCTCAACAAGACCCTTTCATTAACCAAAACCTCTCCTCTTTCTACATCCTCTAAATGTGATGACTATGCATCATCATACACATGAGAAACCCTTGCTTGACCATCAACTCTCCTACATATCCATCCTTGGCATTGAGGGAATTTGTAGGCACAATGACCTTATTCATTGTGATGAAAATAGATACTACGAAAGCCTCCTCTTCCTCTTTGATCTCCAAAGTTTTGATTATAGGAGCAGTTGAAACCCTCATGCCTCTAGTTTTAGCTAGTACCCACATCTTCATTTTTCTTTTGGTTCTCATTTCAACCTCCAAATGACCTACCACTTCCCCTTCCTCCTTGATTGTGCCTTATTTGCCTTCCATGAAACTTTTTGTTTAACTTCTCCTCAAATCACAAGGCAATGGTATGCCTCTTCAATGCTAGTCATTCTAACCAAACTTTTCTCCTCTTGAATGCTAGGTGTTAACCCATTAAGGTAACGAGAAACCTTTTCCTTGTTTGCTTCTGCATACCCCACCCTAATAAGAACTCGATAAAACACCTCTGTGTATTCCTGGATAGATTTTCTCGCTTGCTTTAACCCTTGCATCTTCTAGAACAAATCAAGCTCATAGGCAACAAGAATGAACTACTTCTTTAGTTTGTCCACCATGCGATCTCATCTTGTGATTTTCTCCTTTCCTCTTCTATTTCTTTCCAACTGAATCTCTTGCCACTAAATTTTGGCATCACCTTTCATTTTGGCCTTCAAAAACTTAACCTTATCTGGGTCCCCAATATCCTCATACTCAAAATATTCCTCTAGCTCATTGATCCAGTCGATCAATTCATCTAGGTTTAGATTTCTTGAAAACATGTCGACGTTAATTCTAGGTCTTTTTTCCAACTTGGTGATGGCCCTAAAAATCTTGTCCTCTACCTATTTTAGGACTTCTCCATCTCCTTCTTCTTCCTGCACAATATTTTCTTCTTTATTTTCCTCCTCACTTTCGTCACCTATGACAATATTCATCCCTCTATGGATCTCCTCTTGCAATGCCCGAACTTGTCTTTGGAGGGCTCTAACCTCAGGGGGAACAACTCTAGCTCTTCCACCATTCTCCTTTCATGGAGGCATCTTCTTGCTATATCAAAATCCACAACCACACAGTCCTGGTGAAAACTACCTCACACTTGGCGCTCTGTCTACACACTTAGAAAAACTTGCTCTGATACGACTTGATGAAGGCACAACCCAAGACAAAATGAACACAATAGGAAAAGGAAAATATTATTATCAGAAGTGATATGCTATTACATTCAATACAATGAAAGAAGACTTAATGACATGTCGTAGGGGCTTACAATGTTGTCTGATTCTAGAGAAAAACACTCGTCATAGTACCTTCTCCCAAACTCCACTAAAAAATTGTGTTTACAATGCCAGAAATGACCTTAAGTAACCCATATTAAGTTTAGGGTTTGGAATACATTTTAGAATATTTCATTTGGCATCCACCACCAAAAAAAAAGGTTCTAGAAAACACATCAAAAGTTGGTGCAAAATTAGAAGAATCCAGAAATGGTAGTCCAACTTTCGGGAGGCATAACTTTTGATCTGGGACTCTAATTGATGAATTGTTCACATTTTTGGAAAACTCTCCAAGCACTCTATAACCTTATGAAAAATATTTTCTCATGCCCCATTTTTTGAGCCTGTATGAGGCTGTTTAGTGCCTCAAATCTGACTTTGAAGTGTTGTTGAGGGGTCTCCAAACAACTTAAAATTGTAATAACTTTCAAATCGTAAATCCTTTTGACTTGATTCTTTTTCTGGAGTACTTTAAATTACAAGTATAATTATCCCTTTAATGTACACCCTATAACTCATCATAATTATGGATTAATTACAAAATAACCTATTTTGTACATTGGCACATATCTTGAGGTGCTCAAAAATACCAACCCAAAAAACCAAAAGTGGAACTATGAGAGTTGGATGGAAGAAAAATTTGCCAAAATTTATAGTGATATTCATGATTCCAATCATGGAATGAAAATTATCATTGAATCAAATAGTAAAAGAGACTAGATTAATGCAAGTTCCCTTCCTTGGTTATTAATGGAGCAGCAAAGTAATGCCATAACATTAGTCATACGAAAAATTTGATTTCCTATAGGATTTTCTACAAATATAAGAAATCTCTTATCAAAGAAAAGTGAATTTGAACTTGGGCTGAAAACCAAGGATTGGCATACCTTCATCAAGGTGAGACACGGTCTTTTGTATTTACAATATATTTGTGGAACTGCATTCAATTTTCATTTTATTACATTGGAAAAGAATGAAATTATCAGTTGAAAATTGTTGCAGTATGTGCTACCCCTATCACTCCCATACAACCTTGAAAATAATATCAAACAAGTGATATATGATCTTGGAAAATACATGAGGCAAGCAGTGATATTTGTTCAATATATCAAACAAGTAATATATTATAAAGTCTTGTATTTATATGTTTCTATGTCTTGGATCCCTTGTAGTTGGTTAT
This sequence comes from Cupressus sempervirens, assembly GCA_028749045.1. Taxonomy (NCBI): domain Eukaryota; kingdom Viridiplantae; phylum Streptophyta; class Pinopsida; order Cupressales; family Cupressaceae; genus Cupressus; species Cupressus sempervirens. The sequence goes on from CM053785.1 coordinate 438,554,182, forward strand.
CATCTAAAGAAATATATAATGAAGATATAAAATATTGGAAGAAAAGAATTCGTCGACTAATGTGTGAAATACAATAGTGTTTACCTTCAACTTTTTTCAATGCACAAGAATACTACCTCATACACCAAGTTGAAGAGATTGAATTGTGTGGACCTGTATAGCCTAGGTCAATGTGGATGGTTGAGAGACACTTGAAATTTTAGAAGGGTTTGGTTTGACAGAGAGCATGTCCCAAGGGTTCTATGATTTAGGGATATATGGTATACCAGATGATGGTGTACGTTACTCAATATATTCCTAATCTTGTAGTAAATACCCATATAGATTGCATTTGCGATCTCAACTCCATTAAAAAATTCAAAGGGGAGTACTTGGTGGGGAACAGTAGATTTAGGAAAGCGAAAGGTAATAAATTATGAGATGTTATTGTAATTAATTAATTCTTAATCTTCAAAATAAATCTGTTGTAAGTCATCTATACGTTTGTGCAATTGCTAAAGATTGGGATGCAATACATTTGTTTATTGCAAACAGTCAAGATTAGATGACAGTATGGATTGAACAATGTCAACATTTTGGTCATAGATTAAAATGGGAATATGTGCCTTCATTGGTTAAACAAGCTCATTGTAATGGAGATCCCAATGTTACACAAAAGGAAATAGATTTAGCATATGGTTTAAGAGATCTCCAAGTACTGATAAGTTTTTTAATCAATTGTATGTTTTTGAACTCATGATGCAATAATTTATTCATGTTTGACATTGTTGTAGGTGAAACACCACCAGGATATGTTATGCAATGGTTATAAATTTTGCATCAAAAAGTTTGATGACACAAAAACAACTTGCAATTTTGGAATAAGTGCAATCTTTCAAGTGACCAATATTTTATCTATAAATGATTTACATCCTCAACAATCTCAAAATTGATACTATGGCATTTTGTTTGATATACTTTACTGTGACTTTAATTCCTTCAAATCAGCTCTCTTTGTTGTCAAATGGTACAAACTACGACTCAATCAAAATGATCCTAATAGAACTATTTTTGAGCATGAGAATGGATTTTTAATGATTAACACAAGGTTGTTTGAGACAATTGGAGATGATCCCTATGTTCTTCCAAGCCAATGTGAGTAGGTATTTTACTTAGAGGTTCCACATAAACTAGATTGGTCATTTATTTTTAGACATGATCCAAGAGGAAGGCTGATAAAATATAATGTGATGGAAGAATAAGATTACGAAGAAGAGGAAGAAGTGGATTAAAATCGAGAGTTAGTTAATGATGCTCCTAATGCAAATGATATGTCTACTGATCATGATGATGATGATGATGATGAGGAGGAGGAGGAGGAGGAGGAGGATGACGATGACAATGACGATGATGATGATGATGTTGATGACCATGATAGTGGTGATGATGATATCGATGATCATGATGATCATGATGATGAGATGGATGAAGAATAATATCAGTGATGGGGAGTTGATTAGCTAACATTTAAGGGGGTTTGATTATCAATGACAAGAATGAAATGTACAGATATGTGATCAATGCCTATGCTATTCAATATTGAGTTCTTGATAAATCAATGATTAATTTGATTAAATTTTCATGTACCTTTTAATGTTTATAATTTATATGTGATGCTAATATTCAACGTAATTTTAAGTATATGTATCATGAATTATTTAGCAAACATAAGACAATTAATTTACATTTGTAGAAACCTTCACGAGCATCTCACATAGTCTCATTGATCATTGGGTATAAGTTAGTAAACCCCATAGAGATTAATGTATTTTACCATTTGTAAAATATCTCTCTCATTACCACCTATCTTTCTTATTTCATAGAGTGCAAGTACCAGTGAATAGGTATTTGTCATATTTGTCTTCCTCAAGTGAGGAAAATGTAGGAATGGAAGAAGTGATACATTTAGTATGTCTAATCAAGGAGATCGACTCAAGGTCAAAATATTAGAAAGAAATTCAATAAGAGCATGAATTTTTTCCTTTCTCAAGGGGGTCATGGTCTTATGATGATGAGAGTGAAAGTGACTCTTGTGTGCCCTTAATTAGGTACAAACATCTACAGAAATAATGGGTCCCTAATGAACTTCCTCCAATACACAATGATTTTTGTCTTGAAGAGAGGATATATTGCATAGTAACATCCTCATTACATGATCTGGGCCTATTTCCCATGGATGGCATAAAGGTCTCTTACAACAAGGTTGTTGAATTGATAGAGTATGTCATACCTTGATATGATTATAGTAGTTGGATGCAGATTGTTAGATATAAAAAAAGTATGTGAGGGTATGCAGTTATGGAAAATTATATACAAAAAAAAATTAGTGAACAAAGTAAACCAGTAGCTATATACATTGATGAAAGGCCAAAAGCATTAGGGAATATTGTAGGTTTTATAAAAAGCACACTACCTATGTCAACTAAGAAGCGACCCAATTGCATATTTGAGGTGGGCAAGGGAAATCATGTATTTGTATGTGCAATAAAATCAATACCTAGAGGTCAAGAGCTTATTATTGATTACAATTTGAATTGCATAGATACAAATAATGCCACTATCATAGGTGAGGTGGTACGTATTATGCACATATAAAATAAAATCCAATCAATGAATCTAACTCACCATTAAATTTTTATTTTTATTTTGCTAACTTATAATAATAACACATGTGTTTTAACATGTATCAATCATTTTTTTTTAAATATAGTGCTATAGTATGGATCAATAGCCACATGATACACATGACGATGATGGTTCTCATGGAACTTCTTTCCAATAGGTATAACTCATTGTTGTTGTATAAATTAGATACAAGAAATATGTTAATGCATTTTTTTATTATGTTTTATTATTCACTAATATTTTAGATTGATTTTTAGTATAGCACTAATAATATTGCTTTCACAAATGAGTGTTGATCAGGAAAAGGGAAAGGAACAAGTAGTCCATAAGGAGTCGTGAGATGAGTAGGATCAATTCATTGCCAATGTTGCATTAGTTGTTGATCCTATGGTTGCAATGCAAAAGGTCCTTTCTCCACTATCAAGAGCTTTAACTCAATTGGCATCAATTCAACATTAGACTCCTTAAATACAATAGAGAGAGGATGAGTTGATGCACCTAGTTCAGACTTATAGAGTAAGTATTAATGTAGTTTTTAATTATAATGAAAGTTAAGTAATGGTTCTTTATAGTATACTATTTTATTTATGTTATTAAATTAAATGCATATGTGTTATTTTTATAGAGGATGCAGAATAGGTTAAAGGGCCATGCCCCAGATGTAGATACTTCAAGTGGTTCAAGTACATCTCATGTTTTATCCTACACTTGTATTTTGCTAGAACAATATTTTTTTCTAATAGCTCTAATAATCTTTTTTTTAAATTCTCTAACAATATTATTTTTCAGGACCTAGCATTAATCCTATGTTCACTACACCGTCTGCTACAAGGAATAGAACCAAAGAGGTAATGCTAATTGCAATGTCAGCAACACATAGCATGGCCACAGATGCGATGGCAACACTTATTGGTAAGTAGATTCCTCTTTTTCTCTCTCATTTTTCATGTGTTTATTTCACTTGAACTATTATTTATTAGGTGGCATTTTGTAATATTGGATTCATTTTATGCAGGCTGTTATGAGGACATTCCTGGATGTACTTGTGTTAGATGTACGAGAACACTAAAGAAATGTGATCAATTGCTCGTGAGCAATGAAGATGGACTTCCCCTAAGAGTAGCCCAACTTCCAAATACTTTAAAGATTGATCCTTTGTTTTAATATACAATCTTATACTCATAATCAAATTCACTAACCTATTGTGCAGTCCCTTGCAATAACTATTAATCTCATTATTATTTTACAGGGAATAATCTATTTTATGAAAAACTTAATGATGAATGTTTGGGCATATTTGGGCCGACCACACACACAGTGTATCATATTTTGATTTCATTTCTAGATCATAGTTCCTTTGATAAATTTCTTCAAGTAAAAGGTAGCTTCAATTCAATTATGAATCTAACAGTTTTTTTATTTTCTTAAAAGGTGGAATTTACAAACTAAAAAGTTAAAGGATAAACTCATTAATGCCATGAAATTTTTTTTGAACCCAATGTCTTTCAAAAACTTAGGCTCCTTGAAAAAGTGGGCCAAGCTTTGAAGTATATTAGGCACAACTACAAGACCCAAATGGAACACAACCCTTATTATGAGCAGCCCTTCTATATTCCTATTATTGAGTGGGAGAATCTTAAAAAGGATGCCACTGAGAAAAGTACAAGATATGGTGGAGAAAGGTATTTAATAATATTAAGAATGAAATTATGTACTAATTACTCTTAATACTTATGTGATCTAACATATTTCAAACTTCACAGGTTTCCTGACATAACAAAGACAATTGAAGCAAGAAAGCAGAAGCACATGCAACACAAGATCGAATCGGGTGGATATTCAAAATCGGTTACGTGAATTGTAAGTATAAGTAAATGAAAAATTATATGCAAATATTTATAAACTATAAAAAAACTGGTCTTGATGAAATTGTATACAAAAAAAATTCATGATACCAAGCAAAAATGTAGGTCTTGGAGTTTTAAAAAACCAACTTCTATAGAGGACAAGAAATTAGCCTACAGACAAGGCTATACAATCGTGGTTAAATGACTTTGAGCAATGAGTATGCAAGGTTCTTCTATTGGATCTATTGATGAGGTTAATAAGTCAATTGATTTTTATTTCAAATTGAATAATTTATCAATTATTATATTTGATATTAAGTTCCAAAAAATAAGTTGTTATATTTGTTTTAAGTAAGGAAACAATGATTATATATTTGTTTAAAATTTAAAGTGAATATATTTATATGTATTAAAATAAATCATTAACATTTCTCACTATTTTTCTTGTATCTATATATATATATATATATATATATATATATATATATATATATATATATATATAATTGATAAATGCACTAATCATTTACATTGGGTTGTAGCCTGCCAATTGTTATACACCATCCGAGCACCATGGAGGCGTTGATTCAATGTGCATTGTAATACTGAAGGTATATATTTTCTATTCAAATTTTGATTTTTGAATTATTAATACAAGTAAACCTTTTTAATTGAATTTGGTGTAGTAATACAAATTTAATTATAATATATGTTGGGATTAAGAAAACATCTTATATTGCAATTGTAAAGGATGTAGAGGTTCTTCCTGATGAGCGTGTTGAGGTTCAAGCTATTGGGCAAGATGATGTGGTTGGACAAGGTAAAGAGCATTACACTTATGTTCTTTAAAGTCTTGAATTTTTAAACTTAACACTTTTATTTATTATTGCAGAGGACTTACCTTGCAAAGGACAACGAGATCACATCCATCGGTAAGAAGAAATGTCGATGATGACATGGATATGCCTTTGCAACAATATAGGGAAGGACAAAAAAGAAAAAGATAAAAAAGAAATGATTCTCATTTATGTAACTTATTTGATGATGGTTTATGGTTATGTCTCAATGTTTTTATTATGTTCTATTGAATATGCATGTGAATGTTCTTATGAATCTTATGTTTTAATTTTAATGTGAATGTTTTAATGACACTTATGTGTTAATGAATGTTATCATGTGATAATTCATGAATGTTACATTTTATAGATAGAATGAATTTTAGATGTTAATGGGGAATTTAGATGTTGGGTTGTTGGGGGGAATGAGCTTCCACCTTCACGTGGTTGGCCTTGATTAGTAGAGAATATTAAACTATTCTCAAAACCAAGTGAACCTCAACATTAACCTATGATTGCATGACAAATAATTGTGTCAATCTCTTGGTTTTAGGCAATGCAGAAGGAGGCTGTAGTTCAATATGCAATCTCAATTCATATGCATACGACATCAGGTGGAGCTGAAAAATGCAACAAGTTTTCATTTTTGTTAGAGGTCTTTAATTAGGTATTTTAATTTATAGACCATCATGAACATTTTAAATTTGACTCTTATAAGCAAGGATATTGTCCTTAGCATGGAAGAAAACCAAGACTTTCTATGAGTTGGCTTGTTGAGGACATTCTCTCGGCCATAGCAGCTAGAGTTCTAATGTTCATGATAATCTATATTTTTAAAAACTTAGTAGACCTATTAAATAAATGTAAACATGGTGCATTTTTTCAGCTCCACCTATTTTCCATGCATATAGAACACAGTTGCATGTGCATTCTTGATTCAGAGTGGCATAATCTTATTTTGGATGTGACAAAAAAAGACATGCACTAGAAGATGGGAAAATGATGTCACTTTTGTAGGTCTAGAACCTTTTTTTTGTTATATTTTGTCATATGTATCTACATGAATATGAATATTTTATCACACATATCATTTTAGAACATTGTTTTCTTCATATTTTAGATTGAAATAGGTGTATTTTTCCATTGATAATCTTGCAGTCCCTAGATAGCTATGTGTTACAAGGTACATGTTCTAGAGTATTTTTTTTCATGGATGATGTAAGAATTCTTAGAGATGTATTCTCTAGAAGAGCCAACTTGCCAATTTTTTATTATTTGGTTTCTTTTTTCATGTATAATTTCATTTGATGTGATATGGGAAAGACAAACAATCTCTAGATACACATCCTTTACTTTCATAATTTGAAAATGATTATAGGTGTAAAAATTTTAATGGGTTCTATTAGAGAGAAGGTACCATTCAAATGGCCCTCAAATGAATATTTATATGTAAGAAAGTGGGAGCTTTAAGGGACATGTGCTGATTACCCAAATGAATATTTATATGATAGAAAATATGGGATTTTTGAGGGACCATCCATGGACTATTCTTATATTAGCATACACCTCCATTTATGTGTTGATTAGTCTCTACATCATCCATATAATTATTTGTTTCAATTATTTTAGGTTTAACATTAGTTATCAACCTAGAAGATACATTAGAGTATTTTGTTTGAAAGAGCATTTCATCATGACAATGCTATCAGGAATTAACTATGTAGTTTTTGAGTCAAACTCATTGACACATATTTTGATTCACACATGAATCAATCTCTCAAGAGAATAAATAAAACACCTAGCAGTCATCTCCATGTTTTGGCATCTTCGCTAGTGACAGACTAAATGACCCACTAAAAAATTACAAAAAAAATAATATTTTTTTTTGTTCTGTCATCTTTGATGTTTGGATGTCTTTGCAATTTCATGTTTTGTCATCTGCATTGTGGGTGGCTCAAAATCTACAGTTTCACTTAACTGTTGTCTCTGCCTTTGAACTGACATCTCTACCTATAGATTATCATTTGTGATTTCCCAACAACCCACTATTTTGGTATTTGTGATTTACTGACAATTCCTAGTTTTGTCATCTGCAATTTTTTTAGTAGCTAGAAGTTGTGTTGTTTGTGTGATTTGGTGTCTCTACTTTGCTACTATCATCTACAATCAACCAGAGTAAGTATCAGGTATTCACTATTTCATCTTGTCATCTTTTTCTGCCATTTCTAAAGTTTTATTGTTTGCACTTGCATTTTGTTGTTTGTGTTTTTTTATTTATTTATTTAAAAAATTGAGTTTTAGTGGTTTCATTGGATATGGGTCATTCAAAGCTGATTTATGTATATAAAAATGAAAAAAAATGTTAAAATAAGTATTCCCATAGTTAAGCTTTCATTTTTTGGAATTTTTTTGAAGCTAATCAAGTTGTTTATTGCAGCATTGCAGATGGGAGCCTTCTAGAAATACCTAACCATGTTTTCTTGCAAATTTTCTTAAAGTTTTTTTTGTTCTTGGAAAATGAACTTGAATGATTAAACACTTGTCTTTGTATGTTGTAATTAATTGGATAAATCAAACACACTCTTGAATGGCTAAACTTAAAATAAACAAATCCAATCTTGAATGCATAATCAATTGAACAAAACCTTTCATTTGGATGAATGTTGTTATTAAAGCACAATCTTGAATACTTAAAAGGTTCAAAGAATATTGCAATGAACATTTGGATTTGGTTCTTAAAATGAACACTCACTCAATCTTGAATGCAATGAAGGAACTTGCTCTATCTCTATCAATTTTCTTATGTTGACAATGATCAATTTATTTTTGTTGACGAAATCTCGATTTCTTATGTTGATGACATTTTCAAGTTGGAAAGAACATTTTATGTTATAAACACAAGTGTCTTGAAGAATATATTACAAAACCTAAAGCTCCATTGGGAAAGAACAAGTGTCTTTTAAACCCAAGGCCACTTACATTTTCAATCCTCGTGCCTTCAGGGATGATCTTGAGTGCACAAGAAATAAGTGGCATTATTTTACACTTTTTTTTATGAGGCCTAATTAGGGATTTCATCAACCCTTGGTATGACCTCAACTCTAGCATTCTGGTAGAGTATAAATATTAGGAGGTGAATCAAAAGACACCTCTCTTGGAAGTAAAATCTTGTCACTCTTGGCTAAGCCCCAAAAAACTTTATACCTTTGGTAAGTGAAGGTGGAGATTTGAGCTACCATCTCCTCCTAGATATGTGGCACTATTTTCTTTCATCTAAAGATTTGGGTCTCACATACCTTAAGTAGATTGAGGATACCCCTAGCTGAGCTTGTATATCCTAGTCAACACCTTATAGGATTGTTGGTGTGTTCAACATGCTTGAATGTTCAATACCCTCCCCATTTGAAGGGGACACACCATCCAAACTTTTCTTGTATATATTTTATTGTATGCTTTGCATGTTATGTTTTAGAAGAATCCAAAAATATTATAAAAGTTCAAAATCTAAAAAACATTTCAAAAACAAAAATACAAAAATAATCTCTTATTTTCCACATCACTTCTTCTATTCATCCATTTCATCACACTCTTCAACTTCTCAAGCACCCTAATCATTACCTAATTTTCTTAATCATTCAATCAAATCCCTAATCTTCATCCTAGTCATGAATCATAATAGTCTACATCAAGATCCAATTTCCTTATCCAATCTCATAATTCATCCTTCATCCAATCTTTCAAATCATCATCATTCTAATCCAATTCCTTGTCAAAATCATTCCTTTCTAATCAATTCCTAATTCAATCCATTTACATATTTAATCCAAAATCAATCAATCTTTCTAATTTCATCTATTCAAATATTCTTCTAATTCAATCTTCCACTTTGGACATAGGAGCACCATCATTATCCTTGGACTTTAATCCTAGTTATTTTGAATGACCCAAATTTTATCAAGGTTATCTCAAACCTTCATCGACTATCAAATGCAATCCAAATCAAATTTTTAAAAAGTCCAAAATTTCTCCTAGTCCTAAGGTCATATTTTTTCCATCATCAAATCTATCATCACTCTTCGTCTAAGCTCCATGGATAATAATTAGCTTAACCAAATGGTTAAATATCTTCAAAGTAAATCTGGAGTTATACCTCCCATTCAACCTGCGTACCAAATCAACCCTCAAAATTGCATGTCCAATCCTAATCCATATCGCATTCCTTATTCTTCTACCTTTGACAAGGGAAAGCCCCATCATTATCCTTCAACCACATACAATTTTGTTCATAGCCCACACAATTCCTCAAGCAAAAATGTCATTGCTAAAGAAATTGAGGAGATCAAGAATTCTATCTTGAGCTCAATGAATCAAAAGTCAAAATCTACCCTCCATGACATATGTCCTCTTCCCCCATGTTTCATGGACCATAATTCTCATGTCCCATCCAACCTAACTCCTTCATGTAATTCCCCATACTTTGAGCTTAATGTCCAAAACCATCATCCCAATCCCCTAGCTATACCTCCACCTTATTACAATCCTAATCCTCCAAAATCAACATCATCCCCACCTTATAATAGGTTTATCTCACTAGAAACATTGTCTAAGTATTAAAAAAAAAAAGTGATCCAATCACCCAAAGTCATACACCCAATTCCATCTCAAGACCTTCCTCCAAAGCATGGATTCCTTTTCTCCTCTAGATCTGATCATTTCTCCATCCCATTATTCCCTTATCCCTCAAGATCCATTTATCCCTATTAGTCCATCTCATGATCACCTTCCTAATCAAGATCAAGACATTCCCTCTACTGCATAGATTTATGATTCTATTTTGATGCATCCAGTGGTGTAAGGGCAATCCTATATCACCCAAAAATATGCTTAGTGTTAGTTTTTGTTTAATGTGTTTTCATTTTTGGATACCCATTTGGGTCAAATAGATATTCCAACTCTCACAGTTCCACTATTGGTTTTTTGGGTTAGAGTCTTCGAGCACCTTGGGATATGTGCCAATGTAGAAAATAGGTTGTTTTATAATTGAGCCATAATTATGATGATTTAGAGGGTGAAAGTTGGAGGGATGATTATTCTTATAATTTAAACTACTCCAAAAAAAAATCAAGTCAAAAGGCTTTACGGTTTGAAAGTTATTGCAGTTTTAAGTTGCTTGGAGACCCCCTAAGAGCACTTCAAAGTCACATTTGAGACACTAAATGGCCTTGTATGGGCCCAAAAAATGGGGGATGATAAAAACTCACCTATAGGACTATAGAGCACTTGGAGAGCTTTCCAAAAATGTAAACAGTTCATCAATCAAAGTCCCAAATCAAAAGTTATGCCTCTTGGAAGTTGGACTACCATTTCTAGATTCTTCTAATTTTACACTGACTTTTAATGTGTTTTCTAGAACCTTTTATTTTGGTAGTGGATTCTAAATGGCATATTCTAAAATGTATTCCTGACCCTAAACTTAATTCGGGTTACTTATGTTGGATACAATTATCCAATTGTGTGTTGTCTGTGATGTTAAACAAATGTCATACAAGTCATTTGTTAGCACTTACCGAGCTCAGTTGGTTTGCAAGAAGATTTACAATGTCTACCGAGCATTCTCAAAGTTTACCTTGTGCAGACAGTTGTTACCAAACTTTCAAGGTTAGCAAAGGAAAATGTGGCAGAAAATAGTTCTTACCGAGCTCTCATGGTAAGCAAAGGAAATTCAGTTCTTACCAAGTTCAATTAGCAGCCAAAGGATTTTGCAAAATTTGTAGTGTTAATCGAGTTGAGATGGTTAACTCAAGAAATTTTTTCTGAAGCAGTGTTTACCGAGCAAGGTCAGCCAGTAAAGAAAATTGTTAATTTATGATTTAATGCTTAATTATTTTAAGTATTATTTCCAGCCGACTATGGTAATGATTATAGGTGATTATAAGTTGTAATTGAGCTAACTTGATAATTTGAATGGTATATATGAGAGGTCAAGTTGTGAATTTTAAGTGTGATGAATTTGATGTGATATGAATGTGAAGGTGGACTGATTATTGTGAGAGTGAATTTTAAAGGATGATTAGAGATCATTAAGGAGCAACAAAGCTATATTTGATCAAGGAGGATCTAATAGTGTGAAATAGAGATCTATAATCAGAAAATTTAGTTGCATCTTATTCGGGTCATTTCATTGTTACTTTCTAACCATTGTAATAATAATTCCTAAATCTCTTAACATATTTGGTCTAACAGCCATTTTTTAAATCCTCTAACAAGGTGGACAGTTTCATTAAATTTTTCTAAAGACCTCTAGCAAGAACACTCCTAGCAGGGTGAATAAATCCTCTAATAGGGTCACACCTAACAGTTTGTTTTTTAAACTTTAACAGGGTTGGCTCCTAATAGGGCTCACTTTAGAAGAGTGAAAATTGGTAGCTAGTTACTTGGTTATTTTTCCCATATTGGGTTTCCACATTAAATCTGGTGTCTCTTATGTTCATATTATTTACTTTTGCATGTTAATAATTGTGAATGCTTAAAGATCAGTAACAAGTTAATCTACTAAGCTACAACATTTTTGTGAATGTTTACCGAGTGACAACAGTAAGTAACTTGTTTGACATCTACATTTCCAACAACTTAAGGTCACTTCTGGCATTGTAAATGCAATTTTTGGTGGAGTTTGGGAAAAGGTACTGTGAGGAGGGTTTTCCCCAGAATAAAACAACATTGTAAGCCTGAGGGCACATCATTGGGTTTGTTTTCATTGTACTGAATATAATATCATATCACTTCTAATAATAATATTCTTCTATTGTGTTCATTTTTGGGGTCTTGTGTTATGCCCTCGTCACATTCTGTCTCAAGAGTTTGTATCCATAAATTCTCCACCTCATGAAGATGTTCCTTATATAGAATCCACTAGCTCTCCCCCTTGTCAAGATGAAAATGTTTCATCTCATAATTCTATTCCATCCACTCCATTACATGATTCTATTCCATTATATGATCTGATCATTTGTTCCATTCCACTACATGATCCTCTTTTAAGTCAAGATCAAAGTACCCCTTCCTTTGCATTTCATGATCCTATTATCCCTCATGATCCCTCTCATGTTACCAATCCTCCACAAGACCTTGCCACACCTATCCAATCCACTCATGAACCCCATATACATGGACTCACATATTCCATTGATAATGATAAGTATCACATTGAAGAAATATTGTCTCAAGATGTTGGTACACCTTCAACTCCCACCAAATCCAAAATTCCTCCTTCCAAACCTAAATGTTTCCATCATCCATATTCAAAGTCCATTTTGGGACCTTATACCCATATTCCTATTCCTTCCTTATTTCCATCCATTTTGGGTCCTTATGTTCTAAAGCCAAACCCTTCATCCCTTCCATCCATTTTGGGACTTTACATGCATCCATCCACCATATCCATGTTTTCCACTTCATCCCCTCATATACATATTAAAGATCAACAAAGGCACACATTCTTGAATTTCTTATGATGTTCACCATCCATAAGCTCTCCATACCATTTATCCTCATACACGCATACCATGGCCAATGGAAGAAAATTGGATGCCAAAGATAAAGTGAATGAAGCAAAAAAACTACAAAAATCCATGGATCAACATGTCCCCTCTAAAAGAAATGTTCACAAAAAGAAAAATACAATCCAAAAGAAAGAAAAAACCAAAAGGCCACAAAGTCTCAAAATAAAAAATTCAAAAATTATGTGGATTCCAAAGCTACTTAATGAAGCAATGAATCTCAAAGAAAACTTCAAAATGGCATCCAATTTCACTAATCCAGAGGTTTCCCTCATTCATAAGTCATCAAAACTTCCATTTACCAACTCTATTTTGGGTCCTTATGTTTCAAAATCCACCATCCTAAATCCATCATCTCTTTCATCCATTTTGGGTCCCTATATACCAAAACTCAAACTTTATCCTACATATCCTTCAAAATTTCCTCCTTTCCATCACCCTTCAAGGTGTGTGCTAATGATGATATTTCCACCTTCTTCATCCACTCATTCGCAAGTCTTCCAACCTAGCATCCATCAACCATGCCTTCCTCCTAACTAATCGACCCCCTTAATCAAAACTTTTTCATAAGTCCCTATCATCCATTGTCCCAACCCATTTCATCCTTTTTTTCACTATGCTACTAACATCTATGAGAAAATAGTAAAAATTCCTTGAAAATAACAAAGAAAGAGAAATAACTATCAAGGTATACCATCCATGTATCTAGATGCTTGAGTCCTCCCTCCATTTCCCTATCATGTATCCACCATCTTTTGAATTCATATATCCATCCATTCACTTATCCTTCCATTTTCACTCTACACTAGGGGCAAGCCCCATCCATACTACATTACCTTACATATCTTCCATATTTCCATATATCTTCAATCATCCTTTTCCATCTTTCATCTTAGCTATCATATTCCTTCCATCAATTCATGCTCACTTGCCATATCCCTTTCTCATTATCCACACATTATCCCACATGCTCCCACCATCCTTTCACATCTTTGATCTTGACATCCTTTTCATATCTTGTATCCCATAGTCCTTGTCATGTTCATTTCCTCCATCCTCCATCCATACTGATACATACTTCCATCCTTCTTTCATACATCCTTGGTCTTGGTTATCCCATCCATTTCATGTCCCACATTTCATACCCTCCCTCCCATATCCCTTATTCATTCCACTTTCAGACCTATGCTCATGATCAATACTAGAGAAACAACAACAACAAAATGTTCATACATGCTTTGGAAATACGCATGCCTTCCCTTCCTCCATACAATAGCCTTTGCACCATCTTTCCATGTTCATGAATCCTTTCCCACCATATTTCCTTCCATTTTCCCATCCTTGGTATGGGTCATCTTAACTCATTTGAAACATGGTCATTGGCTCCCCATTGTCCTACACCAAATCCTTTGGTCCCTCATATTCTTTCACCATTCTATCCCCACCCTTCTCATCCATTTACTATTCCTTGGATCTCCCTTGCCATTAGTCCCAATCTAGTCATTTTCATCAATTCAATCAATTAATTTATCCTCTAATCTAATCACGTTCCCTTCTTCCCATCATTTCATACAAATCAATTTTCATCCTATATATCTTTTTTCTTCTAACACAATCTTTTCAACATCATTAAGCTCATGCAATCAAGTTTTTCCTTCATCCATCATCTTGTCCAAATTCTTCTATTCATCATCTAATCTCATGATGTTGAGCTTCATCCCATCAAACTGAGCTTATCAAAATAGTGATTGCAAACAAAACTTACACAAATTCACACTAAGACTAAATGGTTTGAGAACCTTGTTCCTTTCACCATAATTGTCAGTGAGCAATCACAAAGATTTCAATACAATTCAATCAAATAATCAATTTTTTCCTTACATGATGCATACTTCCTACACTAGTTTAAGAGATTCACCATCAGAATAAAGTTCATGGCAAGAACTGTGGACTGAATGACTACTTGGTCATAAGGTCTTTTATTGATTTTATCTTTGAGTGTCACTGATAGCCTCCCCAAGTGTGCCTTGATCTTTAATATCTTGGTACCATTTGAACGGCTTAACTTAATTACATGATTCATTTTGAGATATGATCTATTTTCAAGATTCTTTAGCACATCTATGTCAATTTTGAGTTATGGTTATGCATTGCTCACTGGGGGCAACATGTTAGTACACTTTCCACCAAGATCCCTGAAAAGACTTTGGGTGTGCCTAGACCTCTCTAGTGTGTATCTGTCATTTGTTACATCATAGCTACAAAATCTACATTATGTTTTAAGAATCTAGTCCACGCAAAGGAACGTTGCCATCTATGCTAATATAGCATCTAGTGCATAGCTCTTCTTGCAATATCAAACTAGGGTGTGTTCTCCCATATGAACACAAATAAATACCATGCATTCATGTAGTTAGGATGCATTTAGATTAATCATTATCCAATTCACCTTGCTTCATTTTAGTCTTACTGACAAGTCATGCAAGGCCTTCTTTAAAGAATTTTTTCTTCCCTTTTCCTTCTTGTGTCTATTTTTGAGAAAATGGGGCAAAATATATTCCTCTTTCACCCCATTTCCTTGAGGGGCACCCTCCTCCCTTGTCATTTCTATGACATGACTCTTGTGACTCCTCTCCTCATTAGGGCAACCTATATTTTCTTTTCTTTGATATAATGTCATCCCAACATCACATCAAAGAGGGGCAAAATGTAGACACTTAAAATTGTCCTAAACACTATATTAATTGATTTAATATCTTCCTTGACATTATAATTAATTATATTTTTTATTTTCCTCTACTTATTTAATTAAATAGGTTCACTTCCCTAATGTATTTAAATTTAATTTGAATGCTTCCCTTCTAATGTGTTAAATCTATTTAATACATAGTGCTCCATAAACCCCCTTTAAATAAATTCTAATTTATTTAATTCCCTTCACTTTATTAAATTCTATAATCCTATGATTAAATTAAATCCTATTTAATTTAATTGTAATTCCACCTATAACCTAGTCTACCACCCATCACTCTCATCCTTCTAAGCCTACCCATTAGTTAATCCCACTTAATTAATCCTATACACCTTCCTAAGCATCTTTTAGTCCCTAAGTGTTTGCTCACACATATGTGAGCAACTCAAGAACCAAGAAAGCCTCTCTTTTATTATTTTATCTAAAAAGTCTTACACTCTTACAAACTTGTCCCCTTTCCTTTCTCCAAGGTTGCTCACACATGTGTGAGCGAACCTTGAGCCATCTCTATCACCAAAAAGGATTATGTTGACCTTTCATGGTTTGTCCCCTTAGCCCATGTGTCTCCCTTGTGGCACCTATGTGGATGCCACATAGATGCCACCTCCCCAAGGCCTCTTTCAAACCTATAAATAGAGCCCTTGTCCGAAGCATTCTACAATCTCCTCCATATGCATTGTTATCATGCTAGTTTAAGTGTAGAGTTTTTTAGCATGACTATTACTAACCCTTTGGTAGCTGTTAGATTTCTTGCATTTATGCTTGCATATTTTGTGATAGCTTATTATTGTTAGTTTACTTCACTTCCATATTCACATCTTTATAATTTTTTGAGGTTGGCTTACTCATAGCCATTTCTTGAAGGTATTCTACACTTATCTTAGTTGAGATTGATATTTCATATTACATTTTCATTTCAAACACTTCGGGATTCATTATAGTTGTGTTTGGGGAGAGCACGTCCACATCCCTCATTCTTGAGCACACCAAAAAGACCTCTTATGGGAATCATTGTTGAGCTTCTTTAAGGTTGCATGAGGATTCTAGTTTTTTGGTTGCATAGTTTTAAAACTCAAGTCTAAAATTAGTTGTATTTTAATTTTTTTTTTGGATCTTTGATATGCACATGTACAACTAATATTTTCTTGTTTAAGGGTGCTCCCGACAAGTTAGGTTTTCTTTCATACAATGAGTACCAATAATCCCATCTTCTTTCTTGATTTCATCCAATATGATCCAAAGTTGCTTTCTTTGAATCATCGAGTATGACAATTTATGTGTGAAGCTCACAATATTGTAACAATCACAACCTTTACCTTAAATAGGCCTATAGCAATACTTTTTTTAATACACATTTGCAATAGTAGAATGATGATAAGTTGCTTGAAAATGATGATTTTCTTGATGGTCCATGATGATATTTGTTCAATGATGGTTGATTATCAATGTTGACATTATTATTTTTTAAATGAAACATTGACATGGTGGTGTATTTTTCTATGTTTATTTAATATTAGCATAGTGGTGTATGAGCTTATGTACTTTTGCATCTATGTACATTTTTATTTTTTATTTTTTAAAATATTGTTGTATGTAAGGAAGGCCCAAAATGAATCTGAACCCAATAAAGAAATTTGAATGAATCTTGAACCAAATCAGTACCTGAATCTAAACTGACAATTTAGCCAAATTGCTTGACCTTTAGGAATTTCAAACTAGGATGCTCAAAATTATCCACTCCTTCCCACATTACATCCACAAGTGAAAGATTCTTCCATTTCACAAGATACTCCAAAAGAATCTTGTTCCTTGACCTCTTTTCCCTCACACCCAACACCATTCCAAGTTTTAGGATAAATTTTCCTTCATCATCCACAAATGGAAGCACTTGTCAAGGGGCATTTTTCTATCTAAGGGCTTTCTTTAAATAGGAAACATGTAAAATATTATGAATTTTGCTGCTAGCTAGAAGTTCAAGCTCATAAACTACATCACCAATCTCTTCCTTAATACATTTTAGGGTCCATTAAATCATAGCTTTGGATATTTAGATTGATTTCCTTTGATGGAAGATCTTATATGCAGTGCAATCTCAAGAACACCATATCTGCAACCTTAAAAACAATCTTTGCTAAGTGCCTATCAACATATAGCTTTTGTTGGGTTTAAGCATGCTGCAAATTTTTCTAAGTCTTCAACATATCCATACTATGTTGTGTCACTTTTCTCTTGGGACTCTACAATCCCTAAAGAAAAAATCTAAGTATGAAGTAGCATCATGAAAATAAACCATAAACAACATTAAAGGAAACCATACTAATTAGCATGCAACATGTTGTATGGAAACAATATTTTGTCAAATTCAACTACTTGATCCAAGTAATTAAAAAGGTGGAGATGTGTGCAAATTAACCACTTAAACATCAAGAAGGACTAGGGCATGGATAGAAACCCACATTATAGAACTAAACCTTAAAGTATGATACACAAGCTTTCCCATGTAGCAGCTATGATCTAAAGACAAGAAACTTTTAGTGTCATGGCTATCCATTGGTCTTGCAATGGCACAAAATAAAAATAAAAAGTTAATAATTCAGCTAGCCATAACAATTATGACAGTTAGTTTTGAGGGCTATCTATCTCTTTCACAGCATATTTCTTGCAACAACATGGTAACTATGATAGAATGATCTAATGGATAATTGTTGCTTGTACAACACAATTGTTGTATACATGTCGCAATTACGAGGTGTTGGCAAATAGATTTTTCTTCTAAATAAAGAAAAGGATGAAAGAATCTATGCCCAAGTTCACAAGACAAATACAATTTTCCAATAGTTGAGGAATCTTTGCACTCACAATTCCTCTCTAAATTTTGGTAAGGTTCATCTTCCTTATTAGATTTTCAATCAAAACTATCTTTCAAATAAGAATTACTTTTAACCTGAAAGTAATAAGGCTTCCCATCTATTCTTGGACAGAAAGAACCATCTAATCAACAACAACTTTAAATAAATACAAACACATACAAAAGAGAGAACACACAATTTCTCTATCAATCACCTTCCAAAAAAGAAACAAATTTGATACATATTCACCATACGAAAAAAATATCCAACACACAAGGAATCTAAACAATTCAATACTAGATCAATAATGAACAAATCCAAAGCATACATCTTTGAACATTCAACCATTTCCTTTCGATAAGAACAATATTGTTCAAATATGATACTGGAAAAACTTATAAACTTTGCATAATTATAAAATTTTAGATAAAATGGTCATAGCATGATATCCATCAAAAATTGCCAACCCCTAGCATTATTGAGTTTCAAGCTTAAAATCAATAGATATCGTATCCTACTTCCACTATGGAATGGTATGTGGCTGCAAAAGACCCGCCGAACGCTGTTGCTCTGTCTTCACTCTCTAGCACTCAAGGCATCTAGCAACAAAATAGCAACATTGCACCTCATCCCTACCCAAAAGTACAACTGTTTGAGATCAACATGCATCTTCTTAACACCAGGATGTGCAAAATATGGTGCACGATGTGCTTTTGACAAAACCAAGGTATAAAGATCACCCGATACGAGTACATTGATATGCCCCATGTGATGTAGTAGTCCCCCAGACTCAAGCATATGACTTGAAAACCTCCCCTCAAGGGTACGTCCAAACTCAATCTCCACCCTCACCTCTTGATACCAATTGTCACTAGGAAAAGCCTCCAAAATATGGCCTCACAAATCCACTCCCAATGACAACACTGATACCTCATGTTGCCTTCTGCTCAAAGCATCTATGACGACATTCTCCTTCCCTCTAATGTAATGAACATCAAAGTCATACTCACACAAGGACTCCATCCAACAATGCTACCGTGCATTCAAGTTTGGCTAAGTAAAGATATACTACAAGCTCCTATGATTGCTATGCAACTCAAACCTGTGTCCCAAAAGAAAATGCCTCCAACGAACAAGAGCATGCACTACGGCTGTGAGTTCCAAATCATGAGTGGGGTAGTTAAGCTCATGGTCCTTGAGTTTTCTAGACTCAAAAGAAAACACTCGACCATCCTGCATTAACACCACACCCACGCCTTCCAATGAAGCACTGTACAAACCATGAAATCACCTATAGGATTAGGCACTGCAAGGATTGGTGCACTAGTCAAAACACTCCTTAAGAGCATAAAAATTTGCCTCGTACTGGTTTGACCAAACAAACTTCTTCCCTTTCCTCTAAAGAGAGGTGATAGGATGGGCTACTCGTGAGAAATCCTTCATGAAGCAATGATAGTAACCCGCCAATCCCATGAAACTACGAACCTCTAAGACATTAGTGAGTGTCAGCCAATCTATGATAGCACGAATATTCTGTGGATCCACTGCAATCCCATCACTAATGATGATATGTCCCAAATACATCACCTCGGATTGGATGAACCCACATTTACTTAGGTTACCATACAATTGATGGTCTCTCAAGCACTACAATACTTGATGGTCTCTGTCCTCATTGCAGGTTACCTCCTTTCATGCCTGAAGTAATAGAATTTTGTCCACCTTTAGGCCATTTTCCTTTATTCCTGTTACGATTGCAGCCACCATAACCATCTTGAGAGGTTGATGATTGGGCTTGGCCCTTCCTAGAATACTAAGTAAACTAAACATTCTATCCTGAATTCTGAGCACTTTGGCTTTGAGAGCGAATTTACCACTATACCCCCTAGCCACATTGCTCTTAATGATTCTATCTCACATTAATTCAATCCATTCATTTTATCCATTCTTTAACACATTCCTCTAATCAATTCATTTCTATCCATTCTATTTGTTCATATCACATTCAATCTAACTCTTCCAATCACTTCAATCACATTTATTCATCCTCTACTTTAATCAATTTTCAATTCTTCTAATTCTTTCACATCAAATCAATTCTCCTCTCATCATTCTTCATCCTATCAACATCATTCTTCCAATCTCATCCATGTTCATTCTTCTATCCGCCATAAAATCAAAAAAAAAAAAAACATATCAACTATGCAATCAATACTAATCCAATCAATCTAATCTTGCAATCTTGTACATCAATCTTTAATCAATTCATCACTTTGACCCAATCAGCTGATAATCCATTTATTATATTCAAACCTCATTATCATGGGATGAATCCTTCCCAATCATTGGATGTGCATTACGCTTAGCATTAGCTTTGCCATCCTTAATCAATCATCATCAATCAGTCCATTCATGGGTTTTCAACTTGAATAGGGGCAAAATGTTGGTTTGCTTTTGGTTTCTTGTGCGTGATTGCTTGATTACTTGTTTGCATTAGCATTTTTTGCGTGTATCATGGTCTTTGCATCCTATTGTCCCAGGAATCATGGTCTTTCATATCATGGTTTCATAAGACATATGGTTGTATTAGACCCTTTTTTTCACGTACTTGACACATTGTCATCTTGGTTCCTCATACCTTGGTGCATAGTGTTAAATACAATATCAAACCTAGGTTGTTCACACCATTGCAGCATAACTCCCTTCCATCCTCTTCCTATCCATTTTGAGAGAACATCCGTGTTCTTCTAACCTGCATGTCCTCTCAAGGGGGCATACCCTTCCATCTTCATCATCCTTCCTCATCCTTTCATGAATGGGGCATCATGCTACTAGTCTTATCCTTTCAGCCACTATATTTTATTCTTCTTTGATATAACATTACTAATGCTATATCAAAGAGGGGCAAAATGTAGACACCTAAATTTGTCCAAAACCCATTTTGTGACCAATTAAATAAATATTCATTATTTATTTAATTCCCCTACCTTAATTAAATAAATTTTACATTTATTTAATTATGTTTGTCTTACCTTAATTTAAATAAACTAAGATTTTTTTAAATCCTAACCAATTTCCCCTTGCATCTAACCCCTTCCACTTTAATTAAGTATGTCATTTACTTAATTAATTCCTTGCCTAATCCCACTAGGAATTAAATATTGCATTTAACCCTATGTGAGCACATGGCTCCTACATTTAACCCTCACCTAACCTTAATAGCCTACCTAACCCACCTTGCTAAACCTACCCACTTCCTAATCATGCTTTCTTTTCCTAATCATCCTAGCTAATCACCTCTTGATCCTAAGTGTGTTCTCACACATGTGTGAGGAATCCTCACACATGTGCGAGAGATGTTCACACTTTCCTTATCCCTCATATCTTGCATGCCTCTTACAACCTTGTCCCCCTTCACATGTGAACCAAGGTTTCTCACACATGTGTGAGAAACCTTGAGCCTCCAACCCTCTTACACATGTCATTGATCCATCACTTCCAAAGGTGTCTCACACATGTGTGAGGAAACATGATCTTACACACCTCTTACACCTGTCATTGACATGTCACCATCAAAGGTTGCTCACACATGTGTGAGCATATTGCCCCCTTTGAATGGTCAAAACCCTAATCCACATGGAGTCTGCTTGGCCTCCACCTCATGGACACCTCATTGATCCTGAAAGATCCTAGCCATCCATCTTGCATTCAATCTTAGCCATCCATTGCATCCCTTTTCCTATAAAAGGAGAGCCCTCTCCTCATTTTAATGAAGCACTATCTACCTTATTATTATGCTGCTGGACTTGTGAGCAACCACATCCCATGAGCAACGAAATCATCTAGACTTGATGGTTTCATGAGGTTTGCATAGTGTTATTTTGATGTTCATGTTATCTTTATTTTACATGTCTTCTTTCATATTTTGAGGTTTTGCATGATAATGTAGGAATGTGCATTAGTTGCTTAGTGTTATTTCTTTAGTTACATTTTTATGCAACACATTTTGGCATGCCCGGTGGGACCCGCTTCACGGGTTCGAACTAACCATCTAATGTGTTTTTGAGTATTTTGTGAGTGTTCAAGCTTGTAGGTTGAAGACTTGCATTTGGGGATCAAGTTTCATGAGGAGCCTCCAATCAAGTCAAGGAGCCCATCATTGCATTTGGAGGACCTAAGGGAAGTTTTTTGACATGTAACACTCTATGTTTCATTTCTTATGGCTTTATTTCCAAGTTCTAAGGTACATATGCATTAAATATTCGTTATTAGGAAAAAAAAAAAATTTAAAAAAATTTACTCCTTCTTTGTTCATAGATAAATAGGTTTAAAAAAAAAAAAAAAGTGGGGGGGGGGGGTGTTTTCTTTATTTTTGCTTTATGTTATTTATGTTTTTAAAAATTTTTAAAAAAAAGAAAAAAAAAAAAAAAGCTTCTTCTATTTATGCTTTGTGCTTTATATAATATAGATTTTCTTTTTTTTTAAATGCAAAAAAAATAAAAATAAAAAGGAGGAGGCTTCATTTTGTTTTATCTTATTTATGCACATTTCTTTTTAAAATCATTCCTATTTATATATTAAATAAATCAAAAAGCAAAAAATAAAAAATAAAATAAAATAAAATTTTTAAAAAAAATATTAAAAAGCTTTGTTTTAGTCGCGAGCGGTGTGACCACCACCCGCGAGCAGCGCAGTCACTGCCACAGCCCACCCCCCCAGCAATTCCTGCCGCTCCCGCTCCAACTCCCCACTGCTGCTGCCGCTCCCCGCAAATCCTCCACCCGCTTCGGCCACGGCCCTATCTCCCCCGCCGCCTCATCTCTTCCTCCCCATTGCCGCTTCCTCCCTGCCTTCAAACCCTTCCTCCACTCGCTCTGCCATGCTCACAATCTTCCCTCCTCACCACCACGCTTTACGTCCGCGGCCTCTGCCCTGCCGCTCGCCACAGCCCACGGCCCTGTCGTACCCGCTTCCCACAGCAACACTCCCCCTTCCCCAAACCCTTGCCACCGGTCTGCGAGATTTTCCTCCACCGCGGCCTGTTCAAAACCCTTCGCCGCTGCTACTAACCACAAGCCCACTCGTCGCTACCTCCCGCGACAGACTCCGCCCCGGACTCAGTCGCGACACAATCAACGCCACTAGCCACCGCAACCAAAACTCCCATCCCCGGCTAAGCCACCTTTGCTCCCTGCCTACGACATTTCAAACCCTCTGCCCTAACCCCCCGCTCCTCCACCATACACGCTCACGTTTTATTCTATTTTTTGAAACTTTTAATATTATTTCTTTCTTTTTAAAATTTAAAAAAAAAATACAAGAGGGGAAAAGCAAAAATTTAAAAATCAAAACAAAAAAACAAAAGAATATTTTGACATTTTGTTTAGCAATCAAATAAAATAAGTTTTTAATATTTTCTTTTCTTTTAGAAAAACAAATTTATTTATTTTTAATGAATCATATAGATCTCTTTTTTTTCCAAAACATCAACAACAAAAAAATTGCTTGACATGCTCCTAACCATCAAATTTTTGCTCGCAGGTTGCTGACATCAGCACTGCATCAGCAGTCCACATACACTTTTAGACCATAAGGAACAACCTTCACGTTTTTCTCATAACTTGAGCATACGAGCTCCGTTTTTGAAAAACAAAATATTGTCGAAAAGCTGATTCCAAGCCCATCATCATGATTCTAGTTTCATGAGATTTTGATATTATTTATATCTCTATTTTTCCTGTCAAAGACCAAACTTTTTGCTAACGTTTGCATTGTAGGGTTGTTTCGCGTTTGTCCTACATTTTTGCTACCCTAACTTGTTGTTTTGCAGGGATATTTTGTCACTAACCATATTGCTTGTAGATTTTTGCTTTAATTTTATTTTGGAAATGAGCTTGTATGCCTAAACACTCGTCTTTGAATGCATGGTTAAACGATCAAACAATCAAATTTAATCTTGAATGCCTTAAGGGAATGGACATGTATGCTTAGGTTAGCACACATTTTGATTTGGTGCTTAAAATGAACAATCACACAATCTTGAATGCTTAAAGAGAAATTGATTTCATTTCCAACAATTTTGTTTATGCACACACTCAATTTACTTTCTTTTTGACAAATCCGCATTTTCATTTACATTGGCGCTATTTCAAGTTGGAAAGAACCTTGCATGTTATAAACATGTGTGTCTTCAAGTAGATTACATAACCTAAAGTTTCATTGGGAACAAACGAGTGTCTTTTTTAACCCCAAGGCCACTTATGTATTCTCTCCCCTCGCGCCTTCGGGTGATCTTGGGTGCACAAGAAATAAGTGGTCTTGTTTTTCTTTTTAGGAGGCCTGCTTGGAGATTTCATCACCCCTTGGGACGACCTCAACTCTCGTGTTCTGGCAGAGTATAAAAATTGGGAGGTGAATCGAAAGACACCTCTCTTGGAAGCAAAATATTGTCACTCTTGGCTAAGCCCCAAAGAACTTTATACCTTTGGGAAGTGAAGGAGGAGATTTGGGTTACCATCTCCCCCCGACTGTGTGGCAGTATTTTCTTTCATCTACAGATTTGGGCCTCACTTACCTTGCGTATATCGAGGACACCCCTAGTTGATCCTTGTACATCCTAGTCAAAACCTTATATCATTGGTGTGTTTGACGTTCTTGAGTGTTTGAAACACACTTGCCTTGTACATATTTCATTGTATATATTTTGCATCTTAAAACATAAAATCCAAAAACATCATAAAACATAAAAATCCAAAAACATCATAAAACATAAAATCCAAAAAAATCATAAAACATAAAAAATCCATAAAAATCATAAAAGTTCAAAAATCCAAAAAAAAATCAAAAAAAAATTTCAAAAACAACAAAAACACGTCTTGGTCTAGGTCTTCTTAGTCAAGTTGTCCACATCATTCCACATCACTCCCTCTTTCCATCCAAGTTATCACCCTCATCCATCTCTTGTCTTCATCATTCAAATCATTACTTGACGCCTTCATCATCTCTATTCATCCAAATCATTTCCTCGTCATTCAATCTACTTCCTAATCTTCATCCTAGTCATGCTTCATCATCATCCAACTTCAATTTTTCCTGCCAATCTCATAATGCATTCTTAATTCAATCCTCCACATCATCATTCTTCTAATTCAACCACATGTCAAATTCATTCATTTCTAATCAATTCTTACTTCGATCCATTTACATCTTCCTCCACAATCAATCTTCTTAATTTCATTCGTCGTCTCCTAATTCAACTTTGCATCACATCTTCTACTTTGGTCATAGGAGCATTTTCACGAACATTGGACTTTCATTCAAATCTCACATTCACTTGGTTAGGGTTTTTATCAAATCAAATCAAACCCTTATCATATCAAATCAAATCAAAATCAAATCAAACCCTAATCAAATCAAATCATCTCCAATCAAAATCAAATCAAATCAAATTCAATCCAATCAATATCAAATCAAATTCAATCAAATCATATCAAGTCAAATCCAATTTGAATCAACACAAAGTCCAACTTCCTCCTAGTCCTAAGTTCATCTTCCATCCATCATCAAATCTTTCATCACTCTTCTTCTAGCATCTATGGATTTGAATTTTCTTAATCAAATGGTTGACAATCTTCAAAGACAATATGGAGTTATACCTCTCGTTCAACCTGCATATCAAATCCATCCTCAACATTTCATATCCAACTATAATCCCCCTCATGTTCATTATTCTTCTACCTTTGACAAGGGAAATCCACCTCCTTATCCTTCACCTACATACAATTCTATTCATGGTCCACATAATTCCTCAAACACAAATACCCTTGCCATGGAAATGGAACAATTAAAGAATTATATATTGGCAAGCCAACAGCAAGAGGCTGCCTTCCATGCCATGTGTCCTCTTCCTTCATGTTTCAAAGATCCTAGTCCTCATGTCCCATCCAACCCCCACCCTCCATGCAATCCCCCACCCATAGTTCAACCTTCACACAATCATCATCCTCCAAAATCCACATCCTCCCCACCTCGTAAGGGGTTTTTCTCATCATTATTGGCTAAGTGTAAAGACCAAGATAAAGCGATCCAATCACCCACAGTGATACCCCCAATTCCATCTCAAGAACTTCCTCCAAAGCATGATATTATAGATGCCTCTTCTCCTCTAGATCTGAGCATTTCTCCATCCCATCCTTCCCCTATCCCTCAAGATCCATTTATCCCCCCTAGTTCATCTCATGATTCCCTTCCTAACCAAGATCAAGACATTCCATGTACCATTACTAATTCCACTCCGTCTCATGACGAAGTTCCTTCCACTCCATCCATTAATATTCCTCCATGTCAAGATCAAATCACCCCATCTCATGGTTCCATTCTCTCCACTCCATTCAATGATCCTATTCCATCTCATGATCCATGCATTTCACCACATGATCCTCTTTCAAGTCAAGATCAAAGCACCTCTCCATTTTCGTTTCATGATCCCACTCCATATCATGATCCTATTAGCCCTCATAATCCTACTCCTCCACCTGATCCTATCACACCAATCCAATCCCCTCCTAAATCCCATCTACCTAGACTGGCATCTTGTGTTGAGACTAATAAGTATCCCATTGAACAAATAATGTCTCTAGATGTTGGTACACCTTCCACAATTCCTCCTTCCAAACCTAAAACTTCCCACCATTCATATTCCAAGTCCATTCTAGGTCCTTATCTTCCATCCATTCTAGGTCCCTATGTTCCACCATCAAATCCTTCCTCCCTTCCTTCCATTTTGAGCCCTTACATACACCCATCCACCATACCCATGTTTTTCCCCTCATCCGCTCATGCTCCTACTAAAGATCAACAAAGGCACACATCCTTGACTTCCTTCCAACGTTCACAATCCATATGCTCTCTGCCATGTTTATCGTCATGCACCAATACCATAGCCAATGGAAGCAAATTGGATGCTAAAGAAAAAGAAAATAATGGTAAAAATCCACAAAAGCCCAAGGATCAACATGTCCCCTCTAAAAGACATGTTCAAGAAAAGAAAAATTTGATCCAAAGCAAAATCAAAAGGCCACAAAGGCTGAAAATAAAAAATGCAACAATTTTGTGGATACCAAAGCTACTTAATGTAGCAATGAATCTCAAAGAAAGATTCACAATGCCATCCAATTCTACTAAACCAAAGGCTTCCCTCATGCATAATCCATCCACGCTTCCACTTTCCAAATCCATTTTGGGTCATTATATACCTAAATCCACCATCCCAAACCCATCATCTCCTTCCTCCATTTTGGGTCCCTATATCCCAAAATTCAAACTTTCTCCTACCTATCCTCCACAATTTCCTCCTTTCCCTCACCCTTCAAGGTGTGTGCCAATGATGATCTTTTCACCTCCTTCATCCATTCATTCACAAGTCTTCCAACCTAGCATCCATCAACCATGTCTTTCTCCCACCCACTCCATCCCCTTAATCCAACCTTTTTCATAAGTCATTCACCATCCTACCAACATCTAGGAGAAAATTGTAAAAATTCCTTGAAAATAAAAAGCAAATAAATATCAAGGGATACCATCCATGAAAATAGATGCTTGAGTCCTCCCTTCATTTTCCTATCATGTATTTATTACCTTCCAATTCCACTTATCCCTCCATTCACTTTTCCTTGTCCACTTGCACTCTACACTGGGGGCAAGCTCCATCCATACAAAGCTTCCATACATATCTTCCATGCTTCCATCCACCGTTCATTATCATTTTCCATCTTTGATCTTGACTTTCACTTTCCATTCATCCATCCATATGCACTTTCCATATCCCTTGCACATTATCCATACATCATCCTACGCACTTCCATTCACTTTCACATCCACATCATTGATCTTGACATGTTCTCCATATCTTTCATTCCAAAGTCCTTCTCATGTCATCCATTTTTCCTATCCATACTCCTACATGCGTCCATCCTTCTTTCATATGTCCTTGATCTTGGTTATCCCTTCCATTTCATCCCCTTCATATCCCACATGTCATCCATACTATTCATATCATTATCCCTTTTCCATCCCTCCCTCCCATATCCCATATTCATTCTAATTGCATCCCCATGCTCATGACCCATACTAGAGGCACAATAACAAAATGTTCATACATGCTTTGGAAGAAGACATGCCTTCTCTTCCTCCATATGCTAAGCCTTCGCGCCATTTTCCCATTTTCATGGCTCCTTTCCCACCATATTTCCCTCCATTTTTATATCCTTGGTATGGGGCATTTGGACTCCTTCGAAACATGGTCCTTGGTTTTGCACTTTCCAACACCAAATCATTTGGCCCCTCATAGCCTTTCACTATTCCTGTCATCCACCACCTCACGTGGCTTTTCCCCCATTTACCATACCTTGACCCTCCCTTGTCATTGGTTCCATTCTATTCATTCTATCTCACATTCATTCAATCCATTCATTTTATCCATTCTTTAACACATTCCTCTAATCGATTCATTTCTATCCATTCTATTCGTTCATATCACATTCAATCTAACTCTTCCAATCACTTCAATCACATTCATTCATCCTCTACTTTAATAAATTTTCAATTCTTCTAATTCTTTCACATCAAATCGATTCTCCTCTCATCATTCTTCATCCTATCAACATCATTCTTCCAAACTCATCCACGTTCATTCTTCTATCCACCATAAAATCAAAAAAAAAAAAAAAAACATATCAACTATGCAATCAATACTAATCCAATCAATCTAATCTTGCAATCTTGTACATCAATCTTTAATCAATTCATTATTTTGACCCAATCAGCTGATAATCCATTTATTATATTCAAACATCATTATCATGGGATGAATCCTTCCCAATCCTTGGATGTGCATTACGCTTAGCATTAGCTTTGCCATCCTTAATCAATCATCATCAATTAGTCCATTCATGGGTTTTCAGCTTGACTAGGGGCAAAATGTTGGTTTGCTTTTGGTTTCTTGTGCGTGATTGCTTGATTACTTGTCTGCATTAGCATTTTTTGCATGTATCATGGTCTTTGCATCCTATTGTCCCAGGAATCATGGTCTTCCATATCATGGTTTCATAAGACATATGGTTGTATTAGACCTTTTTTTTCACGTACTTGGCACATTGTCATCTTGGTTCCTCATACCTTGGTGCATAGTGTTAAATACAATATCAAACCTAGGTTGTTCACACCATTGCAGCATAACTCCCTTCCATCCTCTTCCTATCCATTTCGAGAGAACATCCGTGTTCTTCTAACCTGCATGTCCTCTCGAGGGGGCATACCCTTCCATCCTCGTCATCCTTCCTCATCCTTTCATGACTGGGGCATCATGCTACTAGTCTTATCCTTTTAGCCACTATATTTTATTCTTCTTTGATATAACATTACTAATGCTATATCAAAGAGGGGCAAAATGTAGACACCTAAATTTTTCCAAGACCCATTTTGTGACCAATTAAATAAATATTCATTATTTATTTGATTCCCCTACCTTAATTAAATAAATTTTACATTTATTTAATTATGTTTGCCTTACCTTGATTTAAATAAACTAAGGTTTATTTAAATCCTAACCAATTTCCCCTTGCATCTAACCCCTTTCACTTTAATTATGTCATTTACTTAATTAATTCCTTGCCTAATCCCACTAGGAATTAAATATTGCATTTAATCCTATTTGAGCACATGGCTCCTACATTTAACCCTCACCTAACCTCACTAGCCTACCTAACCCACCTTGCTAAACCTACCCACTTCCTAATCATGCTTTCTTTTCCTAATCATCCTAGCTAATCACCTCTTGATCCTAAGTGTGTTCTCACACATGTGAGGAATCCTCACACATGTGCGAGAGATGTTCACACTTTCCTTATCCTTCATATCTTGCATGCCTCTTACAACCTTGTTCCCCTTCACATGTGAACCAAGGTGTCTCACACATGTGTGAGAAACCTTGAGCCTCCAACCCTCTTACACATGTCATTGACCCATCACTTCCAAAGGTGTCTCACACATGTGTGAGGAAACATGATCTTACACACCTCTTACACCTGTCATTGACATGTCACCATTGAAGGTTGCTCACACATGTGTGAGCATATTGCCCCCTTTGAATGGTCAAAACCCTAATCCACATGGAGTCTACTTGGCCTCCACCTCATGGACACCTCATTGATCCTGAGAGATCTTAGCCATCCATCTTGCATTCGATCTTAGCCATCCATTGCATCCTTTTTCCTATAAAAGGAGAGCCCTCTCCTCATTTTAATGAAGCACTATCTACCTTATTATTATGCTGCTAGACTTGTGAGTAACCACATCCCATGAGCAATGAAATCATCTAGACTTGATGGTTTCATGAGGCTTGCATAGTGCTATTTTGATGTTCATGTTATCTTTATTTTACATGTCTTCTTTCATATTTTGAAGTTTTGCATGATAATGTAAGAATGTGCATTAGTTGCTTAGTGTTATTTCCTTAGTTACATTTTTATGCAACACAATATCACTCAAATTGAGATAATGCAGGAACTTCAAAGGTCCAAACCACCAGAGTTTGATGTAGTACCTCTCATGTTTACAATCTATACCTTGTCTATTTTAATTCGAGAGATACTTGATACTCTTATTTTGTACCTTGTGATGACTCGAGGGTTCGATGTTATACTTTGATTCAGTTCCATAGATGCTATGTTGTTTAGTTTATCATTTTGCATGTTGATGCTATTTTGAGATGGCAGTAGACCTATGATGATATCTAGTAGTTATATGGTTTATTTGGACATATTTTTTGATTATGTTATGAGATGAATTTTATGCTATGGTTATTTACTTCATTCTTGTATCTTTATGCTTTCTGTGAACGTGAGTGATGTAAATGGATTAAATAGGTATTTTAATACATGTTGCTTCGGCTATGATATTATATGCAATTGCAATTGATCATGTTTTAGTGTGTAGGAGTTATATCCCTGGCAGTGGCAAATGGAGTTAGTGATTCAATTGTTCATATTTTGCCAATGTTGTCCCTATATGGTCGACGTACCCTTATTTAGTTGTTTAAATCTAAAACCTTTCAGTGATTAGTAAATCCAAACTCATTTGCATTATGTGATTAGACTAGTGAGTGTTTTTGTGCATTTAGAAGTTCGCATTTGTCGTGAAAGTGTTAAGTGATTTTCTGTGATTTTGGGTTTCCAAGTTTTAAATCTTCTCAGATTTAATTTTTGACAACTTTTCCTTAGGTGAATTTCCATTATGGATAATAACCTATTTTTGTTTGGATCAATTTTGAGTTTAGCTACTCCAGCTAGCTAATTTCCAGAATTGACTATTCACTCAAAAAGTGAATAAGTATTGGAAAAGTGAATTCATTATTCACTTCTAACTTTTTAGAAATATAATTTTGAGAGAAAATTTGTAAATCCTCTTTCAAAGGTTCTTGTTTTGTTCATTCTGGGAGTTGTGAGCATGGGATCTACGCAAGGTTGGTCTTGTTGGATTCGGCTCGGGGAGTTTATGCTTTGCCATCATTTTCAGCAGATTTGGCGAGTGATTTATTTTATTGTGCGAGTTACTATTTTTGCCCCTTTTGCTTTTAGGTAGGGCTTTCTCATTATGTTGATTTTTCTCCATTTTAGCTTCTTTTTCTTGTAGCAGTATGTTAGAAGGTTGAGAACTAGTGTTCCCCTTTGTTTTTGTTTGTTGGTTCTGCTCGGTTGGTCAGGTATGAACGTTTTCCCTATTTTTGAAATGGTGGTTTGGGTTTTTGAGCCGTTATGCTGGCCGTTTTTGCATATGGTGCTCGATTTCATTAATTTTTGGATTTTTGGGGTTTTGTACCCAAAGGCTAAATGGGTTTTAATTTTGAATTTTTTCCAAAATTTGGGGTTTTTGCCTCGTTTTGTGTGTCAGCCAATTTTCTCAAGTTTTCTTGGCACAATGTGGGTCATGGACTTGGATGATCTGTTTGGATATCTGTCAGACCACTTTTGCACTTTATGTTGCATTGGGATGTGTGTAGCATCCGTCATCCTGATTATGTTTTCGGTTGATTGACTTTTGTTTGTGTTCTCATCCTATCCTTGTGTATGATCTTCATGATGGTGGTGCTCCACATACGTGTACATCTGTCGGGTGACCTACAGGGCCCGATCTTCTGTGGTACTTCCAAAAGTTGTGATCATTGGGGTTGGGTTGGGAGTTTGCATGCCTACGAGCACTCATCATTGGATGAGTGTGGGTAGGGTAGGGTAGCATATGGAGGGGGCTTATGTCATGCATTCTGGTTTCCATTTCTTATTTGACTGAAGAAGTTCTTAATTAAGTGATAACTAAAGAAAATATTGGGTGGTAATAAAACTAAAGATAACAAAATGCTTGTGCCGAACCATTCCATTGAGGAATGTTGAATCCGCATGATCCGAGCTTGGGATTTTCGATGCCAAGTGACTCTCCATGATGTCAGCCCCTACTTAGTAGCCTTCGAGATGTCTGACTAGGACCTGTAGTTTATGCATTGTCTTTGTCTTGGGTTCAGTCATCATACTGCTTGGCGTGTGTGTTAGCCATGGATGTTGTTTTGCGTGTGTTTGTGGTTGGATCATTATCTCCATCAGCATGGCAGGTGTGGACCTATGGGTGCCACATGGTTGGGAGGCATAGCTACCTTCACCACTACTAGGGACTCATGTACAAAGATGGTCTTATATCCTAGTGTGATCGTTGCTAGATGTTTTCACTTGGTACTTTGGTTCACGGAGTATGCTTCTTGTGATTTATGCTTTCATTGGGATGTTGTTTATCATGTTTAGATGATCTTAGTTTTGATGCATTCCTTATTATGATGATTAGTATGTAATATGTGATGTAAACTACTTGCAGGTTTATCTTTTGTTGTACTACTAGCATGTTAGATTTCCTTATGCTTTTGGTTATTAGCATGTTTACTAGTGACATCCCTATTACGACAGTACCGACAATTTGATCGGTGGCTTAGGATGTTACACGCCCCCTGGCTAGGGCCCATGATGGTCTTATGATGTCATTGATGGTTGGGAGGAACCACATACTTGGTTATTTTGTTCATTGTGATGTTATTTCAGTTATTGCAATGTTGCTTTAGTTCACTATGATGTTCCTTCTACACTTTTACTCTTATCTATTAGATGGTTATATTTTATTCTTTCTGTATTTCCTTATTTGATTCAAGGGTTCTTGCCTCGAGATGTGGATGTGGTACTCCCCGATGTGGAGGTTCTAAACTCAGTTTTAGTTTTTTGTTTATCCTTAAGTGTTTTTTTTAATTTTCTTGGGTGACCTTTTATCAACATGTTGCAACAAAAAAATGTATTGCACACCCATTGAAACTATATTGTGCATCGCCTAATTCTATTGCATGCCTCTTGGAGAAATATCGCGCGATATTGGAAAGTATCAAACCTCCTCGTAAGAAATGTTGTACAACACTCTTAAAGTGTTACACGCCTTTGGGAGAAGTATCGCCCAGTCTCTAAAAGTGTCGCCCTCCTTCTTTAGAAATGTTGTGTGATACTTTTCTATGTTGTATTAAAGTATTGCCTAGTATTTGTAAAAACCTATGTGGGCAAGCTACGGGCACTTTTCAGTCTCATCCAAACTTTTTGAGAGTTCATTTGGATACCCTCTTTGGTGGTCTTCAACCCTATGGTGTTGCATTTTGATTCCAATTGTGTGTATTTGTGTAATCAGTCTCTTGGGGTTTAAAATACATTGTTTAAGTATAAGTTGATGTATATTTAAGATATATGTCAATATATGCGACGATTCATTTGAGATAGGTTCCAGACCTCTACGAGCTAAGATAAAGATTCTAAAAAATTTTAGGGCTTCAAAAATCCAGACTTAGCCAAATTTCAGGGCTTCAAGATTTCAGACTTAGCCAATTTTCAGGAGTCAGCATTTGTCTATCAGCTTGGTTGATCTCATTTATTATCTTGTTGATGTTTTGGTTAGTAGTGGCATTTGGAGATCCATTGGTGTTGGTTGATTGTTAGTCTTCCGTTGCGATCTTTATGATATGTGTAGGTTGTTATCATGTGTACTTACACTTGGTTTTTTTTTTTTTAAAATCTTGCTTGTTTTTCATCCTTGTTTCCAAGGATCTCTGAGCGAGGCATTATAGACTGGAAATCTCTACCTATCTACTCTAGTAGTGTCTTAAAGTCCCTTTCACATGATTGCATTCTTGCAATCATGGAAGTATAGTTGGACACCCTCCAGGCCATGTTTTTCCTCAAAACTTGAATTAGCCCTAGATCTAAATGTTGCAACAGGTTCTCTTGGAGGAATTTTTTTGGTCCAAAATCTTTTATTTCCACTAATTGAGACACCATGGTTGATAGTTTCTTAACTTTTATTTTCCAAGCTCTAGATTGAACATGGGATTCATCAAGTGCAATCCTAGCTAGAGAAACAATCTCATGTAAATTTTGCATGAGTTTGGCAACTTGACACGTTACTAGATTAATCCAACTAGGCATTACAGACATCATCATTTTTTCTTTTTTCAAATCTTCTAATAGCTATTGATTTTTAGGGACATTGGAATCAAAAGCAGTTTGTGACTAAATTTTGGGAACTGAACTTTGTCCTTTCAATGAAGTTATATATTCAACCATAGCATTATTTTTAGCTTTTAGCTTTTTATTCTCAATTCCATCCTTTTGTATTGCAACACAATTTGCTTTGTGGATGCCTGTATGCAATGTTCCTTAGTCTCATGATTCATTACCCCTAAATTTGTATGTGTAACTTAAAATTTACCCAAGTCCAGCTTGTTAGCTCCCTCTTTTTGACTGTAGGTGGCTACCTCTACTATGCTCCTCCCAATCGCATCGTTAAAGGTTATCCTAGCTATTCTTTTGGTTCTTTTAGGTTTAGGAGCCTTATTAGTGTATTTACTCACAATATCGTCAACAGGGAAAGAAAGTGGAACCAGACTCCTTTTCCTATTCATCAAGGCCATAAGCCAATTAGGAGTGATTACATCATGTTGTGATTTAGCAGCCCTCTCCAGGGTGGTTACAGCCTGCTTCCTTGGAGGAGATGAACCCATGGTCATTTGAACTCTCTGGCTATTATCGATGAGTTCTCCACCTTGATCTTTGTCTTGTTCACTATCAACTTGAACCACTTGTTGAAAACTTACTGGTGCCGACATTCTAGTTTTCTTGTTGGAACAAGTTCTCTACACAAGAGGGGGATTATGAATCTTTTTCTCAGAAATTCTTGACAACCTTCTTCTACCTGCAATTGTAAGACCAATGTTAGAAATATGATCAACTTGGACATTAGCACGTGTGCCGTTTTTCAATTTCAACCAAAACTTTTTCTTTTTAATCACATTTGTTGTTTTTTCAAGAATATCATCCTCCTCTTTGGAATCCCAATCCATAACAGGGTTTACTGGTTCAATTTCTTTGGAAAGTGGAATGTTTGTCCCATCCTCTTCTATGTATGCAATATCTATACCCAATTTCAATTGAAAAAGGAGAATTTGGGAAATAGTGAACTTGAATAACTCCCTTCTCTTCACCTCTAACTCATCAGTATAATACTCCCAATAATCTTCCACAGTGGGTACATGAATAATTTTCACCTAAGTGTCAAATAAGTTATGAATGATTCCTTTGTTGTCAAAGTTTGGCCTAGCTTGATAAGAACCAAAACCAAATTTAACCAAGTTAGAGCTTATACACTTTGCATCTTCCATGCTCCCACATGTTAATTTAATTAGAATAAGTGGAAAAATGATGTCACAAGCCTCTTCAGCTAAGAATTTGTTTATCACAGTAACCAATTATCATGCTACTTCTGCCAAGATGAAACAATCAAAGGAAAATCTAGTAGATGAATAATCTATTCATCAAAACCTCCCACTCTTAGATAAGTGACCCTTGGGAATTGAATGTAAGAACTACCAAAATATTGGATGAGCCTTTGAGACTCAGGTGACAATCTATGTTGTAAGGAGCTTTTCATATCCAAACACAATCTTCCAGAAAAGACATCATGAACCTTTCTAAATTTTTCCAAAACTTTATGTTTGTGCAATGACAGACAATAGTTATATATGGTGATACTCTCGGTCCAAGGTTCATGTGGAAAATATTGTAAATCATGAGTAGTGGTTAGCATGTAAATTAAATAAGATGACATGAAGAAATCCTTTTTTGGATTTAAGGCACCTTTCAACCAATCTCTGAGAGAACTAGCTATTAATTGCACCCAATCTAGAAATTGCGAGCCTTTGAACACATTTTGAATGTAGAAGTACATCCAATTTTCAAAAATAGAGACATTAGGGGAGTCATAAATTCTATGTAAAAGAACCATTATATTTTGAACCTGGATAGTCATTAGGCTTTTCTTCAAAGTTTTAGGAAATCTCGAACCCCCTTTATAGAAAGATTTGGTCTATCTTTTTTCTATGACATTCTTATAATCACTTGCTTTCTCGAGAAATCTAGCTGTAGATAGGGCTAAAGTAAGATCAAAAAATTGTTGTTCTTCTAGGTGAAACAAGCTAGATGCAGTCTCCCTATTGGCATTCAACAAAAAACTTCCATCTTTTCTCAATATATTTCCCTTAGACACATTATACATATGTATGCATTCTTGAATCAATTCAAGATGGGGGTAAGTTGGCGAGAAGGTGGAGGCCAGGAGAAAATTTGTATCCAACACTTTGGTAGAGAAAGGTTTTGTTAGTCTTTCACATAATCTTTTGGAAACACCCCCCAAGTCAACCCCTAACAAGTCATATTAGCTATTATGGGAGACCTACATTGCAAACTATGAGTGTTCCCAAATAGATACAATGTAGACTTCATGATTTAGGAGCTTTATTTTGAATGCAAAAGCAAGGAAATAACCACAAATATGATTTTCTCAATAGGCAGGAGAAAAATAACCAAAAGATGGAAGAGTTACCTAGAGAACAATGATCATTTCAAATTATGGAAGGAGACTTGTTTTCTCTATTTTTCCTACGATTGCTTGTTTTGAGCAAGAAAAGAAACTTAATGTCTTTCTTTTAAAGGAGAAAACTTTCTTTTAGATACAATTTGAAAAGGAGGAAATGATCATTAATTGTCTAGAGGATGAAAGTAATTTTGGCATCTTGTGAAGGAAAGATGACGAAGTAGAATAAGTATTGGCATTAAATTAGGGGGGCGAGTACTTTGAATGATTACCCTTCTTTACACATGTAGAATCTTTATCTTTGCACCTTTACACAAAACTTCAGCACAAACATTAATGATAATTTTACTTCAGTCATTAATTGTTTGTAACAACTTTTCATATCATGACATCACCTACATCATATTGGTGATGATGAGGCAACCAATTGTTGTATGTCTCCTATACCACGTGTGTACGTAGCATATCAAGTGGGTCTGCCCAGTTATACTACTTTAAGGAATGAACAAAACTTTGAACTCATGAACTAGTTCCTTTGGTACAAAAGGTTCAATGTGACTTAGTGCTCTTTGAACTTGGTACAAGGGTTACACAAGGTTCAAAGGGTACAAGAAAACCTATCTATTACATCAAGAGAGATTTTGAACCAAAACAAAGTGATGTTTCAAAATAAATCACTTTGGGTTTAAAATTTGTTAAAAAGGAGGACTTGGTCAACAATTTAGCTTGAGGAAAATATTAACCAAAAACAAAGTGATATAAATATGAAAATGTTAGAACAACTTCATTTTCGGGTTTGACTTTTGACAGAACCAATGGTTCAAACCAAAATTGTGAGAACAAGAGTGAACCGAAGATAAAGAATAAAAATGGAAACTCTTAAAAACATGAACTAACATCAACTTTGTTTGGTGATTGGTTTTCACTTTGAAAAATAGAGACCTCAGCGATTTGGTTGGCAGACCTAAAGCAAGGAATCGAAACAGAAAATAGAGAAAAACAAAACAAGACAAAACAAAGCAAAATAAAAACCTAGGGTAAATATGTACAAGAAAAAGACCTCTTTTAAAATCTAAACAATTTTAAATCTTATCCATTGTAGGTATATAGCGAGATTTCTCCATTTAGATATGAAAATTTCACTGCATTAGGACCAATTGTCTCAATTACTTTGAAAGGACCTTTCCATAATGATTCAAATTTCCCATGACTTCCTTTCTTCTCATTTCGCTTATCCCAAAAAAGAACTTCATCCCCAGGCATGAGCTTATTTGGTCTTACATTCCAATCAAAACTATTTATCACTTTCATCTGATGTTCTATAATCTTGATCACCATTTTATCTCTCTCTTCCTCCAACTTTGTCATGTACATGATTCTCTTCTCCAAGGATGACTGAAAATAGGCATCTTCTATGACAATTTGTAATTTTGTAGCTACAAGATTCAATGGTGGGGATACTTGTGCATTAATTCCATACACCAATTCAAAAGGAGACATACCTATAGACATCT
This sequence comes from Cupressus sempervirens, assembly GCA_028749045.1. Classification (NCBI taxonomy): domain Eukaryota; kingdom Viridiplantae; phylum Streptophyta; class Pinopsida; order Cupressales; family Cupressaceae; genus Cupressus; species Cupressus sempervirens. Next base: position 438,593,199 of record CM053785.1, read on the forward strand.
TAGGAGAATTTTTTCTTGGCCATAATGCTTCATATAACTTCTTGTGCTAATTTTTACCATTGTTGTCCACCAATTTCTTCATGATGGAAACCAAGTTTTTGTTGCTCGACTCAACTTGATCATTACCTTGTAGGAAATAATTTGAAGCATGTGCCAAGGTGATTCCATTTTCATAGCAGAAAAGAGTGATATTTGTAGAGGTAAAATAAGATGCATTGTCAAAAACTATTTTAGTGGGTACCCCAAATCTTACCAGAATATTATTTAAAAGAAAATCACAGGTTACTTGAGTATTTGCTTTCTTAGTAGGTTTAGCTTCAACCCACTTAGTAAAATAATTAGTTGCTATTAGGATGAATATGTGCCTTGCACTTGACATTGGATTTATAGGTCCAATAAAATCAATGCCCCATTGTTTAAAAGGTTCATCAATGACCACTAGCCTGAGGGGTAGTGTTGCCAACTGAGGTTTTCTTGCAAATAGCTTACATTTTTCACACTCCTTAACACACAAATAAGCATCTTGAAACATGCCAGGCCAATAAAAATAGTTTCTCAAAATTTTGAAAGCTATAACAGATGAGGAAAAGTGACCACCACACATTTCTTCATGAAATGTTTTGAGTATTTGCTTTTGTTGAACTTCATCAACACACCTCGAATAAGTTCTAGCAATTCCCTTCTTATATAACACACCTTGAGCAATTACGAATTTTGCAGCTTTTAACTTCAAATCTCTCACATTCCTTCAAGACAATCTCCATAATTTAAATAGTATGCTACTTTGGAAAACCATAAGTTTGTGAGACCTACCAAAAAAACTTAGGGCAATTCTTCTTTCTCATTTGTAACAACAATGTTCTCAGTAATTAAATTTACACAAACCCTTTCCTCTTACTAATTTTGTCAATTTTATATCAATTTCATATTCATGTAGCTTAACCACCCAAGTAGCCCTTTTATTTAGCCCTACATCTTGTTGAGTTAAAACACTTTTCACAATAGTTTCAGGAACATTAACAATTGAATGAGAGTGTAAAATGTAGTACCTAAATTGTTTAACAACTTTGACCACTATGAAGGCTTGTTTCTCAATGGGTGAATATTTTAATTCATGTTTCTTTAGAGGTGCACTCATAAAGGCAATAGGGAGTTCATTACCCTGATCATTTCTCTGTGTTAGGATACCTAACAAAGTATGCTCAGATGCATAACAGTAAATGATGAAGTCTTTTTCAAAATCAGGAGTAACCAAAGTGGGGGCCAAAGCAATGAACTTCTTAATCTCATCAAATGCCTTCTTACCATCTGCATTCCACTTGAAAATTTCTTTCTCACTCATCATTTTGATTATATCTTTGGTGAGTTCATCAAAATCTGGCACAAAAGCTTGAAGGAAGTTGACCAAAACAAGATTTAACTCCACATATATTCATTGGGAGACTTAGTTGTTGAATTGCCTTTACCCTCTCAGGATCTATTTGAATTCCTCTTTTTGACACAATATGGCCTAACAATTTCCCTTCTTTAATAAAGAAAATTGACTTCTTAGGATTCAAAGATATCCCATGTTCTCTACATCTTTGAGAACCATAAATAAATTTCTCAAATGATCTTTCCTTTTCTTAGAGAACACTATCAAATCAACTAGATAAATCATAATAATTTTATCTCTTAGGTCCTTAAAAGAAGATTTTATGGCTCACTGGAATGTGGCACCAGTGTTAATGAGATCAAAAGGCATCCTATTATAGGTAAATGTACTCCATGGAGTTATGAAGGCTATTTTGTGTTGATCACCTTCAGCTACACTAATTTGATTATAATCAAAAAATCCATCAAGTATTGACATCATTTCTACTCCCACTACTATTTGTTCCATAATGGGAAGTGCATAGTTATCTTTGAGACTAGCTTGATTTAGATTGTGAAAGTATACACAAATTCTTATCTCTCCATTTTTCTTTCACACTAGAACAATGTTAGCCACCTAGGTAGAATCATGAATAGGATAAATAATCTGTGCTTTGAGCATCTTTTCTACATCTTTAAAAATTGCCTCTGAAACTTTAGGTTTGTAACTCCTCAACTTTTGTCTGAAAGGAATAGCTTTTGGTTTCAATGGGATAGAAAGTCTATATTACCCATTCCTAAAGTTCTTTAGATCATCATAACCCCAAGAAAAAATGTCCTTAAAATCAATTAATAATTATCTAAGTTGGTCTATTTCTTCTAAAGAATAGGTTTTCCCAATAGAATTCCATTTCTGATCATTTCCATCACCAATATTTATCTTATCATATTCTTTACTCACTCCAAGATTTGGTTCTTTCTTTAATATAAAGCCTTCATTTTTTCGTGAGAACATAATTTCAAGAGAAACTAGACCACAAGGAATTCTATTACCTTTTAACTGAACTACTTCTTGCTCATCAGGGGGAAGTAATGGTTCTTCACCCAAGACCTTCAAAGATTGTTCAAAGTAAGACTCAACAAAACATCTAGCACAAGTCAGGAATTGTTCAATTTGTTTATCATTGTCAAAGACTGCCAATGATCTACATTATCTAGCACATTGGGGTGATAGATCATTTCAATCCTATATTGTTTTTGGTCAAATTCTAGATGTGGGAGAAGTAAAGAGGTTGACACGGCAAGAGATAATTTGGAATTTTCACTTCTAGTTATTGCTTTTATGTTGAATGCATCAAAAGATTCAATAGTATCCCATACTAAATTTTGGTAATATTTTAGGCATTCATTTTTTACAACATATAGGCCTCTAACCTATTTCACAATTATATCTACATCTACTTTCACCATGAGCGATCTTATTCTTTTTAGCTTTGATTCATGTAATCCTAGAAGGAGGGTCTCATACTTAGAAGTATTATTAGTATTGCAAAAATTCAATTTGAAAGAATGTATCAAGACAACCCATTTCAAAGAGGTTAGAATGACACCTTCCCTTGATCCAATACTAGAGTAGCTTCCATCAAATTCCATATTCCATGTTTCATCTTCTTCCAATTGCTCTACTTTTTTATCAGATTGAATAAAGTACTTACCAAATTGGCACCCTTGGTATAAATTGTGAGACTTAGGATCATCTGAAGGGAAAACTGTGTACTTTTTTTTCTCTTCAAGATTTAGGGGAACCTTTTTATTCCCAACAGGAATAACTACTTTAAACCAATCCATCTTTATCTCACCACCCATATCTCTGCAAAAAGTTCTACTGAGTAGCATCCCACAACTTGTTGGTATTTCCGCCACCAAGATAGTTAGCTTCAATATTTTATCTGGATATGCTAGTAAAACTGCTTGTGCATCTTTCACCTAATCTATGAAGGGTGCCTTTTTTCCATCCATGGAATAGCACTTCCCATAATTCTTAGTGAGATTCAAGCTTAGAGCTTTCACAATAGAAGAAGGCATTATATTGTCATATGCACCAGAATCTTTGATGAAATTATTGAGTTTCCTTCCATTGAGTAACAAAGATATATAAAAAGGATTACATTTTTTTTTTTGACCATTTGTTTCTAGAATCATTGGATTCATAGAGTTTGTGGCTTGTTCTTAGACATGTTCATTAATTGAGACAAGGGCCTCAGTAGAATCAGATGTTTCACCAATGAGTTGTGAATTATTACATGATTCTCCTTTGATAAATTCCACTAGTCTATCTAACTCCTTAGGATTTTTTTAAAATAATCAACAGTAGATATAGTAACACTAGAAGACTTACAAAACTGAACTATATCAAAGGAAGAAAAAGGACTTGAATTTACAAAAGTTTTATTAAGAAGAGTACTTTCCATACATTTGGAGGGATCTTTAATAGGCTGAGATGAATCTTTTATCTTCATAACTTGTGGATTTGAGCTTGTCCTGGGGGGAAATTTGGATGCTCTCTGTCCTCTAGTTAACACAAAATATGAAGGATCATTTGTTGCTAAAAGAACATCTCCATTTCTATTAGAATCGGATTCATAGTCAAGGAAGAAAGTGTGTGAGGTACTCACTTTAGGTGAATCTGTCTCAACTTTGGTAACAATTCTGTGTTGACCCTCAGTCTATTTCATTTGTAAATGTCTCAACCAATTCATGTAGGTTTCACCATCATGATCAGTGGTGAGATGAAAAGAGCACATCACCTCTTTATTGGAAGGGGATTCAATCTATAGTTTAATATGTGAGCTAGGTAAGTGATAAGTACCTTTTCCTTGTTGTGTGGGGAAAGTGTTTCATCCAAATTGGTTTTAATAGGTACCAGGTTTACCTTGTTGTCTTTTCAGTGTAATGACATCATTAACTAATCTCTAGACTATGGGATCTATGTTTGTGGAAGTTTGAGGGCTGAAGGTTTGCACATCTCTTCTCCATTTCCCTACTATTATTAGATCATCCTCTAATTCAATGGCTAAACTTTGGGCAGAAGCCAAATCAACTAGTACATTTCTTCCCATATGAAATGAGATATCATGAGGCATTTCTTCTATGAAGAAACCCTTTCAATTTTTAGCATTGGGCCTTGATTTTTTAGGGATTCATTCTAGAAGTTTATTGTATTTAGCCATGAATTTTCTAATGGACTCATGCATTTCCTTCTTAAGTTGAGACAATTGGATTAAGAGAGAATTTCCATCACTAGGGTTTTGAAACATGCTTCAAAAGCATGAGTCATGGTGTCTGAACTAGTTATAGAAGCATGAGGAAGGTGGCTAAACCAATTCATAGCTACATCAATAAATGTTTGGACAAAAAGTTGAACCACAACATCTTCAGTAGGTACATCTAGAGTTCCACAAGCTTCTTTGAAGGAGCTTAAGTGATCTTCAGCTAGAACTTTTCTATCTCCACTTAATTTTGGTAAAAGATCTTTAACACCTTTGGGCATGGCCCCTTGGTTTGCTCCAAGTTGGAGAGGTCCATTCTATTGAGCCCAAAAATCCATAGCAAGGGGAACACTATTCAAAGGTTGAACGTTTAAAATAGCAAATATGACAATATCAGGAATATCAAGAGCTTGTAGAGATAGAGGAGGTTGTAAGGGTGGTGGGGAAGTAGGTCTACTAATTGATCATACTTTCTTTTTCCTCTTGTGAGTGTGATCTAGTTTAAAATCAATTAATTCTAGAGCTTTGAAATCATCATCAGCAATACCTCTTTCTCTATTAGCTCTTGTGAATCTCTTTTTAGCCAGGTTTCTTAGTCTATCCACTTAGTTTTACTCTGGTACTTGGTCTAGTCTATTTACTACTACAACTTCTTGAAACATGAGAATTTTTCTCAGTCGTTCACCAATTTCTTCTTCTTTTTCAAGAACTTTGGATACTCGAAGATATTGTTGATTGTTTGCTCTTTCTCTCTAGGCTATTGCATTCAAGTCAAATATGATATCTTCTTGGGTGTCATTAAAGCCAAGATTGGGTTGCAGAATAAGGAAGATATCATAATGGGACAGTACCATATTGGAGCATAATATCAACTTCTAAAATATTAAAATACTACTTCTTTTATAATCGACTCCCCAGTAGAGTCGCCAAAAATTTGTTGGCGAACAAATATGTCATTTAAATAAAGAAAATGATTAAAGAATACATGCCCAAGTTCACAAGACAAATACAATTTTCCAACAATTGAGGAATCTTTACACTCACAATTCCTCTCTGAATTTTGGTAAGGTTCAGCTTCCTTATTGGATTTTCAATGAAAATTATCCTTCAAATAAGAATTACTTTTAACCTGAAAGTAATAAGGCTTCCCATCTATTCTTGGATAGAAGGAACAATCTAATCAAAAATAGCTTTAAATAAATACAAATACATACAAAAGAGAGAACACAGTTTATATATCAATCACCTTCTAGAAAACAAACAAATTTGATACATATTCACCATATAAAAGAAATATCTAGCACACAAAAAATCTCAACAATTCAATACTGATTCAATATTAAATCAATAATGAACAAATCCAAAGCATACATCTTTGAACATTCAACCATTTCCTTTCAAAAAGAACAATACTATTCAAATATGACACTAGAAAAACTTATAAACTTTTCATAATCATAAAAATTTTAGATAAAATGGTCACAGCATGATAACCTTCAAAAATTGCCAACCTCTAGCATTATTGAGTTTCAAGCTTAAATAACAAGCTATTCGAGAATCTCCCTGAAAACCCAATTCTCAGATGGTTAAAAGTAGTGGGGAAAACTAACATGAAATAGGGTACATAGACCCAGAGTTTAGCATTTAAAAATCATAAAACTAAAAAAAAATTGAGAGCAATTAAAATAGAGAACACTAAACAACTGCCTATTGGTCAAGTGGTTTCCTCTTCTTCGTCATCTTCAACATCTTTAGCATCACCTTGCACACGTGCTAGCTTCCACATTCTAAATGCATTCATGAATTCAGTCATGGCAATCATGTTTAGATTCTTGATGCTTTGCAGGCTGTTCTTCTAGATGTCCTTTTCCAATTTCATTTTATTCACAATGTCTAAATAACTGGAAAGTTGCAGAGTGCAGATCCCTAACATCACTTCACTTTTGGCCACCTTAGAGAAGTCAAAGGATGTGAGATTGATTTTGTCTTTTATAGACTTCATGCATTCTTCATGTTGCTTGACCATGATCTCCACATCAAAATATTCTTCTTTAAGAGGACTAGGCAAAGGTGAGCTGATAGACTGGAAGTCTCTACCTATCTGCTCCACTAGTGTCTTGAAGTCCCTTTCACATGATTGCATTCTTGAAATCATGGAAGTATAGTTGGACACCCTCCAGGCTATGTTTTTCCTTAGAACCTGAATTAGCCCTACATCTAAATGTTGCAACAGGTTCTCTTGGAGGAATTTATTTGGTCCAAAATATTCTATTTCCACTAATTGAGACACCATGGTTGATAGTTTCTCAACTTTTATTTTCCAAGCTCCAGATTGAACACGAGATTCATCAAGTACAATCTCGACTAGAGAAACAATCTCATGTAAATTTTGCATGAGTTTGGCAACTTGGCATGTTACTAGATTAATCCAATTGGACACTATAGAAATCATCATTTTTCCTTTTTTCAAATCTTCTAACAACTATTGATTTTCAGGGGCATTAGAATCAAAAGCAGTTTGTGACTGACTTCTGGGAACTGAGCTTTGTCCTTTCAATGACTTTATATATTTAGCCATAGCATTATTTTTAGCTTTTAGCCTTTTCTTCTCAATTCCATCCTTCTGTGATTATAGCACAATTTTTTTTGTGGACACCTCTACATAGTGTTCCTTAGTCTCATGATTCATTACCCAAATTTGTATGTGTAACTTCAAGTTACCCAGGTCTAGCTTATCAGCTCCCACTTTTTGACTATAGGTGGCTACCTCTACTATGCTCCTCCCAGTCGCACTATCAAAGGTTATCCTAGTCATGCTTTTGGTTCTTTTAGGTTTATGAGCCTTATTAGTGTATTTACTCACAATATCATCAATAGGAAAGGAAAGTGGAACCAGACTCCTTTTCCTATTCACAGAGGCCACAAGCCAATTAGGAGTGATTGCATCATGTTGTGATTCAACAGTCCTCTCTAGGGTGGTTACAGTCTATATCCTTGGAGGAGATGAACCCATAATCATTTGAACTCTCTGGCTATTATCAATGAGTTCTCCTCCTTGATCTTTGTCTTGTTCACTATCAACCTGAACCACTTGTTTAAAACTTACTAGTGTTGACATTTTGGTTTTCTTGTTGGAACAAGTTCTCTGCACAAGAGGGGTATTATGAATCTTTTTCTCAGAAATTCTTGATGACCTTCTACTACCTACAATTGTAAGACCAATGTTAGAAACAGGAATACTTTGTCTTTTTAATCACATTTGCTATTTTTTCAAGAATATCATCATCCTCTTTGGAATCCCAATCTATAACAAGGTTTGTTGGTTCAATTTCTTTGGAAACTGGAATGTTTGTCCCATCCTCTTCTATGTCTGTAATATCTATACCCAATTTCAATTTAAAAAGGAGAATTTTGGAAATAGTGAACCTAGATAACTCCCTTCTCTTCACCTCTAACTCATCAGTACAATCCTCCCAGTAATCTTCCATAGTGGATACATGAATAGTTTTCACTTGAGTGTCAAATAAGCTATGAATGATTCATTTGCTATCAACGTTTGGCCTAGCTTGATAAGAACCAAAACCAAATTTAACTAGGTCAGATCTTATACACTTTGCATCTTCCATGCTCCTACATGTTAATTTACCTAGTTTAAGTGGAAAAATGGCATCACAAGCCTCTTCGGTTGAGAATTTGTTTATCATAGCAACCAGTTGTCACACTAGTTCTGCCAAGATGAAACAATCAAAGGAAAATCAAGGTAGACGAATAGGCTATTCATCAAAACCCCCCACTCTTAGATAAGTGAACCTTGGGAATTGAATGTAAGAACTACCAAAATATTGGATGAGCCTTTGAGACTTAGGTGATAATCTGTTCTACAAGGAGCTTTTCATATCTAAACACAATCTTCCAAAAAAAAAATCGTGAACCTTTCTAAAGTTTTCCAAAACTCTATCGTAGTGCAATGACAGATAATAGTTATATATGGAGATACTCTCAGTCTAGGGTTCATGTGGAAAATATTGCAAATCTTGAGTAGTGGCTAACATGTACATTAATTAAGATGACATGAAAAATCCTTTTTTAGATTTAAGGTACCTTTCAACTGATCTCTAAGAGAACTAGCTATTAAATTCGCCCAATCTAGAAATTACCATCCTTTTAACATAATTTGAATGTAGAAGTACATCCAAATTTTGAAAATAGAGACATCAAGGGAGCCACAAATTCTATGTAAAAGAACTATTATATCTTGAACCTGGGTAGTCATTAGGCTTTTCTTCAAAGTTTTGGGCAATCTCGAACCCCATTTATAGAAAGATTTGGTCCACCTTTTTGCAATGAAATTCTTATAATCTCTTGCTTTCTTGCCAAATCTAGCCCCATACAAGGTTGGGGTAAGATCAAAAAATTGTTGTTCTTCCAAGTTAAACAAGTTAGATACAATCTCCCTATTGACATTCAACAAAACACTTCCATATTTTCTCAATATATTTCCCTTAGACACATTATACATATGTATGCATTCTTGAATCAATTTAGGACAGAGGTAAGCTAGCAGGAAGGTGGAGGCCATGAGCAAGTTTGTATCCAACCCTTTGGTAGAGAAAGGTTTCTCCAGTCTTTCACATAATCTTTTAGAAACACCCCTAAAGTCAACCCTTAGCAAGTCTATATCAGCTATTATTGGAGACCTACATTGCAAACTACAAGTGTTCCCAAGTAGATTTAATGTAGACTTCATAATTTAGGAGCTTTATTATGAATGCAAAAGCAAGGAAAAAACCACAAATATGATTCATTCAACAAGCAAGAGAAAAATAACCAGAAGATGGAAGAACTACTTGGAGAATGATGACCATTTCAAATTATGGAAGAAGGCTTGTTTTCTCTATTTTTCCTGTGACTTCTTGTTTCAAGCAAGAAAAAAAACTTAATGTCTTTCTTTTAAAGGAGAAAACTTCTTTTAGATGCAATTTGAAAAGGGGGAAATGATCATTACTTGTGTAGAGGACGAAAGTAATTTTGGCATGTTATGAAGGAAAGATGACGGGGAAGAATAAGTTAAAGCATTAAATTAGGATGGTAAGTACTTTGATTGATTACCCTTCTTTACATGCATGAAATCTTTATTTTTGCACCTTTAAACAAAACTTTGGAATGAACATTAATGGAAATTTTACTTTAGTCATTAATTGTTTCTACCAACTTTTTAAATCATGACATCACCTACATCATGTTGGTGATGAGGAGGCAACCAGTTGTTGTGTGTCTCCTATACCACGTGTGTGCATGACGTATGAAGTGGGTCCACCCAATTATACTACTTTGAGGAATGAACAAAACTTTAAACTCATGAACTAGTTCCTTTGGTACAAAAGGTTCAATGTGACTTAGTGCTTTTTGAACTTGGTACAAGGGGTAAAAAAGGCTCAAAAGGTACAAGAAAACCTATCTATTACATCAAGAGAGCTTCTAAACCAAAACAAAGTGATGTTTTAATATAAATTGCTTTGGGTTTAAAATTTGTTAAAAGGGAGGACTTGGTCAATAATTTAGCTCAAGGAAAAGATTAGCCAAAAATAAAGAGAGGTAAAAATGAAAATGTTAGAACAACTTCATTTTTTAGGACTGACTTTTGACAGAACTAATGGTTCAAACCAAAATCGTGAGAACAAGAGTGAACCAAAGATAAAGAATAAAAATGATGACTTTAAAAAACATGAACTAAGATGACAATAGAGTGAAATTTTTATACTATTATAATTTTGATGGCGTGTTTTCACACTTTTGACATCATGAACATGAAGTCATACCCCTCCCTTCTTCCAAGTTATGACAATTTTTACTGTGACAAGTATGATGAATTACCTACAGCAAAAGCTCAACGAAAGCCAACAAGTGAGTTTGTCACTAGAGTGATGGTTGCACATCACAATTGTGAGGGTTTGTCATTGTAAAATGACTCCAAATATTGTAGTGTTGAAACTACATTCAAAGCCTCAATTGCATCGACTACAAAACAAGAGGGAAAATGGGAGGCAAGAACATCTAGATACAAGAAAGAATTAGAGAGCCTGTATTTTGAAGAAGTTGAACATGAAGAGTTGGAGGTTTTGTTCTCAAATAGATTGGTTAGAGGAAAAGGGAAGTAAAAATGCAAGCTTCCTTTCAAATGATTTAAGTACAAAAAAGTAGGATATTATGCTTCTAGATGTCTAGAACCTATCTGGAAGGAGAACAACAATTGGAAGGGAAGTAGCAAAAGGTGGTCAAACTCCAAAGGAAAGGAGAAGAGGTGATGTTATATTGTTGAAGAAGGTGTAATTGATTAAGAGTTAACTAGTGGTGATAATGAGGATAGGGATGAATTATATCATGAAAGAAAGGGTGGAGAGAGCCCTGATAATTACTACTAGTATCCATAAGAATTGGATAATATATGGCAGTATCTTGCACCACATGTCTCATGACATGAAAAAGTTCCAAATGGTCAAGGCTTATGATGGAGGAATAATGAAGTTCAACAACTCACCATGAACAATGGTAGGTAAGGGTATCGTAACCCTAATATGTATATCTAGTGGAAGGATTCAAATATAACATATTTAGTGCAACCCAACTGACGAAAAAAGGTTATAAGCTTGAGTTTAACAAAGTGTCTTGCAAAATATTTGGCAATAGAGGCAAAATTTTAGCTACAAGAGACCAAAGAAGAGGTAATCCTTTCTACCTCAATATTGCTAATAATGCTTGTACGGTAGTTTAAAATGATAATTGTTGGTTGTGGCATAAAAGGATATGTCATGTGAATTTTGAAAGCATTGTCAAAGTAGGAAGGAATAACTATGAAAGGGGTTTAAGCCCTATTATCAAACTTGACAATGCCATGTGTAAAGACTATCAACTAGGAAATTTGGCAAGTTCTAGTTTCTCTAGCAAGTCACTTTGATGCAAGAGCATCCTGGGTGTAAGGGAAATCTTGCATCAACCAAAAATATTTCATTTTAGTGTTTGAATAAGGGTTTTTTTAATGTAAAGTTTTTTTGTTTTTAGAGGCTTGCTACTTATTAAGCTAGTCATATGAGCTTAAAATGTCCTAATTTTAGAGCTGGTTATTCATCTTGGATATATCAGCCTACTAGTTGAGGCTCAATGCCATATCATGTGTATTCATGGATTTATTGAGGATTTTTGGTTTGAAATTTTGGTATATAAAATTCAAGCTCGCCATTTAAGGCCTTAAAGTTCCTAGATGAGGCCCAAAAACTTGATGGATGGGCACTTTCACAAATCTGAGCCTGTAGATCAGAAGCTGAGGTTTTTGAAAAGTGGTTATAATAGCCAATTAGAGCAACAGTTTGAGAATTATGGCCTTCCAAAGTTGGAATGACCAAAACTTCCAAAATAAATGTCAAAAATGTATCTAGAACCTTCTCAAGTAGTATAAAATTATCTATTTAAGAAATGCCTAAACATTGTCTAGGACAACTCTGGGTGATAGTTTGCAGCGTTGTCTTGCAAATTACTATAATGAAGGTGCCCATGTGGGTTAGCATATTGTAATTCTGCATTTGCATGATAATAAGAAGCCCATATTTTGTTCTTGCAATTTTTTGTTATTTCTCTGTTTTTGTTATGTGTTTATGGTATTAAGGTGAGCACCCTTCATCTAGTGGTATCAGAGCTAGGTTCTTGAGTGTGTGAATAGATTGTCAATTGTGAGGCAGTTCACACTAAAATTGTGGTTTGGGTTGTGCATGTAGATAAATCATCGACTGTGAAGCAGTTTGCATTAAGGTTTCAGCAAAAGCATGAAAATGCCTCCATAAAGATAACATGGTGCAAGATTTGAAGGTGTTACACCTAAGGATTTTTGAACCCTCCAAAGGCAAATGCAAGCATTGAAAGAACAGATGCATAGAGGAGTTTATCTTTCCATAGGAGATGATGAAAGCAAGGATGAAAGAGAAGAAGAAGGAAATGCAGACCAAGTTTTAGTAGAGGAAGTTCTTAACCTAGAGGAGGCAAAGCTTTTTAAGGCCATTTCTAGTATTGGAAAAGACCTAAGTTTGATGTTGCCATATTCTCAAGAAATCTCAACCTAGAGGAATTGATTAGCTAGATCAATGAATCAGAAGAGTACTTTGAATATGATGATATTGAAGATCTAGATAGGGTCAAGTTTGTGAAGGCCAAACTAAAGGGTCATGCAAAGATCTGGTGGCAAGAGATCTAGTTGGTGCAAAATAAAAGAGGATAGGACAAAATCACCATATGGGCTCAGATGGTAGCTAAAATGAAGTGTCAGTTCATTCTCATGGATTATGAGCTTGATCTCTTGAAGAAAATGCAAGGGTTGAAGCAAGCGGTAAAACATGTTCAAGAGTATACCAAAGAGTTCTACCGAGTTCTCATTAGAACTAGTCATGTAGAAGTTGATAAGGAGAAAGTGGCATGTTATCTTAATGGGTTAAGGCCAATAATTCAAGAGTAGATGAGTCTTGTTTAAGTGACCAATATTGAGGAGAAATACCATTTTTCCCTAAGAGTTGAGGGGAAGCTAAGCAAAAAGTTTGATGACAAAAAGAGTGGCGTCGCAGTGGAAGATCTGGAGGATGGTCTTATGGAAGCTGAAATGATGATCAAAAGAACAAGGATGAGGCTAGAAGTAGCAATCAGAACTAGGGAGAAATAATTCCAATCATTTTCATGACTAGAACAATAGAGATCAAAGAGGAAGAGGAAGGGGGCAAGGATCTGGAAGAGGAGGTTTTTGTGGAAAATGATTTCACTATGGAGAAGAAGGGCATAGAGAATTTGAATGTTTCCAATGCCAAGGAAGGACCGATCAAAGAACAGAAGGCCAGGCTGGAGTTGCACATGTTGGTGAAGATGCTAGATCATCACATTCTAAAGATGTTCAAAGAGGAGAAGTCCTAGTTAATAGAAGAGATCTACTAACTAGTAAGAATTAACTTGATCAAAGAAGGAACGTATTTCATAAAAAGTACAAATGTGAAGATAAGTGTTGTGAAGTGATCATTGAACATGGAAGTACTAACAATTTGGTGTCATAAATGATGGTCACAAAATTGAAGTTAAAGAGGCAGAAACATCCATGTCCATATTGTATTGCTTGGGTGCAAGATGACCATAAGGTCATGGTTAGTGAGCAATTCTCAGTGAAGTTCAAGATTGGAATCTTCCAAGATCAGGTGCTTTGTGATATCATACCTATGGATATATGTTATATGTTGTTGGGTAGGTCATGACAGTTTGATAGGCATACTATACATGAAGGGCAAGAATATACCTGCTCTCTAACAAAGGATAGTGTGAAACATAAGTTGAAGTTGTTGAAGGAGAAAGAAGAAAAGGTATGTAGCATTGCTAGAATATATTTCATTGATGGAAAGGAGTTTCTCCAAGGTATGAGGCATGAGCATATATGTTTTGCTATAATTCCAAAAGATGGTAAAGAATAAGTAGAGGAGGTACCTACATAAGTTATAGATATGTTGGGAGAGTTTTTCGATATTGTGTTAAATAATGTACCTAATGTATTACCCCCAATGAGGAAGATCATTCACCAGATGGATTTAATTCTAGGAGACAGTTTTCCAAACAGGGCTGGACACAAAATAACACCAGTAAAAAGAGAAGAATTGAACAGACAAGTTCATAAGTTATTGTAGAAGGGGTTGATTCGAGAGAGTTTGAGTCCATATTTTGTACTAGCAGTATTAGCACCAAAGAAGAATGGAGAATCGAGGATGTGCACAGATTCTTGTGTTGTTAGCAAGATAACAATTAAATACAAATTTCCATTGCCAAGGATAGATGATATTATGGACTATTTGAGTGGAGTTGTGTATTTCACAAAGATAGATTTGAAGAGTGGATACCATCAAATTCACATCAAAGAAGGTTATGAGTGGAAAATTTCCTTAAAGACAAGGGAAGGATTATATGAGTGGTTAGTCATGCCTTTTTGGCTAACTAATGCACCAAGCACTTTCATGTGGCTCATGAATGAGATATTGAAGGAGTTTTTGGGTAAGTTTTTTATTGTTTACCTAAATGATATTTTGATCTTTAGCAAGACATTGTAGGAGCATTTGATGCATATCTAAAAGGTATTTGATAAGTTGGGGGAAGAAAATTTGTTGATAAACCTGAAGAAGTATAGTTTTGTGAAGAAGGAGGTGGTGTGCCCAGAATTTGCAGTCTCAGCACAAGGTCAGAAAATGGACTCAGAGAAAGTGAAGGCTATCCTTGAATGACCTACTCTAAAGAGTGCTACAAAGGTAAGACCTTTTCATGGATTGGCTACTTTTTATAGAAATTTCATAAGAGGTTTAGCAGTATTTGTGGAACCTTGACTAAAATAATGAGAGGGGATAGGAAAGAATTTAAGTGGACTGTAGGAGCAGATAAGAGTTTTAATCTGTTGAAACAAAAAGTTATAGAGTAGCCTATTTTACCACTTCCAAATTTTAACAAGGTGCTTCAAGTAGATTTTGATCCTAGTGGTACCACAATAGGAGTTGTTTTGAGCCACGAAGGTAGACCTATGCTTATTTTAGTGAGAATTTGAATGATGCCAAAAGAAAATATTAGTTTATGATCAAGAATTGTATGTTTTTGAAATTAAAAGTGACCAAAACAAGGGGGTCAGCCCATACAAGCAAAAAGCTAGTAACCAACGCATTACCAGCAAAACCACCAGTAGACAAAAGACTAACTAAACATCAAGAACCAGTAGTCTGCAAGAACTAATGGAGAAATAGAACAACTAAGCTAACACCAACCAAAGAATACTACAAAACTACAAAAGCTTATCATAACCAAAATTAGCAACATCGGCCAACCCGAGTCCTAATAAGAGCTATAAACCAGCAAAACCTTAGCCAACAGTAAAACATAAAAAGTCTTGGATCCAAGGATCCCAAAAAACTTAAACAACTTAATTTTCCCTTTTCCCCTTCCCCTTCACATTGAGTAGGATCCATGCCCAGTCATCTACAAGGAACTTGAAGAGCAACTTGTGGTCTTCCATGTCCATACTCGTGTCCTCCTTTTCCTGTGCCAGCAACTGGAGGGTGGTGGTAGCAACATGTGTAACTTTGAGGCCGAATTTGGAGAAGGTAAAAAACCCTTCCTTCAAAGTTTTAACCCTCCTTTCCAATTTGGCATATCATTCCTGCAGCCTCTCAGTCCCTTCTTTAGTCTTCGCTTCCACTTTTACAGCTTACTCCTTAGCATTCTGCTCTTGGAAATCCTTCTGCAAAACCCTTGGATTAGAGGAAACCTTATAATTATCTTTAACGAGGGAGGAAACAGTTATGGGAGAGGTGCCCATTCTGTTGCTCTCTTCACAAAAGGTAATGGCTTTAAGGGAGAAGCTAGCAGTCACATGGGTGATCTTCGTATTCACAGCATTACCAGTAGACACCTGGGTCTGGGCATTATCCACCGAGTTAAAAATTTTCTCCCCCTCATCCTTGCCATCCTCCTTGGAGTTGGAAATATCTTCCTCCTCCCTCCCTTCATTATTATTTTTTGAACTATCTTTTTCAACCTACTCAACCAAGACTCTGATGGATTTCTATTTGCACCTAGCCTAAGATTGTGCAAGCCTACCAGATCTCCTCGTAGCCTTACCCCCTGTCTCCTCCTCTGAAACCTCTCCATCAATCTCAACCGGTTTTTCAATTTTTAACTTCTTGTTTCCTTTTTGTTCCACTTTTATATCAAGTTTTTTCTTTTTCTTAATTTCCCTACCAGGGGAGGGTCGGGGGGTGTGGATTTTGGTGCCTGTATTGGAGCTTGGGGGTGAGTTTTGGTGATGGCACTGGTTATCAACCACCATCACCCTCTGGGGGCACAAGGTAAGGTGAAACTAATAGAGGCAGAAAATTAAACCTTGGTGAATTATGGTAAAATTTAAACCTTTACTCCTTTTTCCCCTAACATCAGCTACCATATCCTCAAGAGAATGCAGGAGGTAAAAAGGGATAGAAATGAAATCCCTATTCCTAAAATGATCAAGAATTGTATGTTATAGTTCAGGCATTGAAAAAATGGAGACACTATCTTCGTTGTAAGGAGTTTGTTTTGTATACTGATCATCAAACTTTGCAATATTTGAATAGACAAGGAAAATTGAACCAAAGGCATTTGAGGTGGGTTGATTTTTTGTAGAGTTATACATTTATTTTGAAACACAACAGTGAGAAGTCTTACAGAGTTGTAGATGCTCTTAGTAGAAGACAAATTTTGCTGATAGAAATACAGATTGAGGTAGTTGGGTTCAAGGAACTCAATCATTTGTATCTAGAGGATCCTAATTTTGGTGAAGCATGGAAGGCTTGTATAGAACCTGTTACACTTGACAAGACAAAATGGTTGGATTTCATAATCCAAGATGGTATTTTGTTCAAAGGGAGCCAGTTGTGCATTTCAAGAAGTTCAATGAGAGAGAATCTTGTCAAGGAAAAGCATAGTGGAGAGTTGGTTTGACACTTTGTAAAGATAAAACCATTCCTTTGGTTGTTAAGAACTACTATTGGCCACAGTTGCAGCAAGATGTGAAGAAATTTATACAGAGTTGCAGAGTATGTCAGATGGAAAAAGGAGTAAAGAAGAATATGGGGTTATATCAAACATTACCTGTACTAGAGAAGTTGTAGGAGGATGTTAGCATGGATTTTTTTCTTGGATTACCAAGGACTTAACAAGGGCATGATTATATTTTTTTGGTGGTTGACAGGTTTTCAAAGATGGTACATTTCATTTCCTGCAAGAAGACTAGTGATGTTGCTCATGTGGTAGAGTTATTTTCAGAGAAGTGGTGAGACTGCATGGTTTTCCAAAGAGTATAGTTTTAGATCGAGATACCAAATTTTTTGGGTATTTCTAGTGTACATTATGGAATAAATTGAAGATAGATTTGAAGTTCAGTTCATCACATCATCCACGAATTGATGGACAGACAGAAGTTGTGAATCACACTTTGGGAAACTTGTTGAGATGTTTGGTTGGAGATAAACCTAAAGGATGGGATCTAATTTTACCACAAGCAGAATTCACATATAATAATTCTGTCAACAGGAGTACTCATAAATCATCATTCCAAATTGTTTATGGGAGCAGTCCCAAAAATGCTTCTGAATTGATGCAATTGGATAAAGGAGAGATAAGTAGTGTTGAAGCAGAAGAATTTGATGAACATTTAAAGAATATCCATGAGGAGGTGAGGAAGCACATTACAAAGATGAATACATAGTACAAGGCTAAGGTAGATATGAAAAGGAGGTATAAATAAATTCAGATTGAAGATGAAGTAATGGTTCATTCGAGAGAGGGTTTTTTTCTAGTGGGTACATAAAATAAGACAAAAATGAAGAAGTTTAGACCATACAAGATAGTGAAAAGACATGATGCTCGAAATGCCTATGAAGTGGATTTTCCTACTGAATTGAATATTTCACCAATATTTAATAATTTGCATTTGACAAATTATTATGAAGGAGATAATGGATCTGTAGTTGCAGAAGTGCAATGGAGTATTGCCATAGCTAGTTTGGCTACAAAGGAGATTGAGGAGATACTGATAGTCATGTTGGAAAAAGTACAAGGAACAAAACTTATGAAGAATACTTGGTCAAATGGAATGAGAGGCCAAAAGAATATTCATCATGGCTAGTAAGGGAGGGGGTTAACCATCTTGGTTTTCCTTTGAACACCTAAGATGTAACGAGGTTGCTTCTCAAATTAACCTAGGTATCTAATGCAAGAGCATCCTAGATGTAAGAGAAATCTTGCATCAACCAAAAATATTTTAGTTCAATGTTTGAATAAAGGGTTGTCTTAATGTAGAAGAGCATATTGGTATCTCAACCTCCAAACAAATAGATTTTAGAATCTGCCAATGTGAAGGTGGATGAGTTCTTATAAGAGAATGAGGGAAATAGAAAGAAAAAACTCAAAGACTACAATTAGTTTATACCACTAAGTGATACAATGGAGAGAGTGTCGATAGAGGAGGAACCTATACAAGATATTGTACCAGCTCAAGAAGAAGAAGCTCCACATGAAGAAAAAAGAGCAGAAGCACCTAAAGGGGAACCAGTACTAGGAAATTATGTGAGTAGAAACCACTTAGCTAACCAAATCATTAGAGACAAGGATGCTAGAGTGATAAATAGGAGAAAGGAAAGGAATAAAATATGTATTCTCTCACGCCTAGAGCCCAAAGCTACAAGGGAATCTCTGAAAGAAAAAGACTAGAGAAAGGCCATGGAGGAAGAAATTGATCAAATAGTGAAGAATGATACATGGACCTTGGTCACCTAACCAGAAGACAAGAATGTCATTGGTATGAAATGAATATTCCAAAACAAGATGAATAAAGATGGAGAGGTAGTAAGAAATAAGACTAAACTTGTCTGCAAAGGCTATGCACAAGAAGAAGGCATAGACTACAAAGAACCTTTACACTGGTAGCCATATTAGAAGGAGTCAAAATACTCCTAGCATTTTCATCCTAAAATAACTTCAAAGTGTATCAGATGGGCATGAGGTTTGTGTTCCTAAATAAAGTTCTGGAAGAGGAAGTGTATATCGAGCAACCTGATAGGTTTGAGAATGAACAAGGAAACAACTAAGTATGTAGATTGAGAAAAGCCTATATAGTTTGAAATAGACACCAAAAGCATGGCATGGGAGGTTGCACTCATAGTTGATAAAGATTGGGTTCGTAAGAACCAATAATAATTGGAATCTATACATGAAGCAATAAACATAAATAAGTTTATTGATTGCAAAGATATTTGTGGATGAATCATTTTTGGAGGAGATGATAGATAAGTGTTGCATTTTTTGAAGCAATAAAGAAAGAATTTGAAATTTCCATGATTAAGCTCTTCATTGGACTTCAAGTTTTGAAGAAAAAAAATTAGTAGGCACTCCAATGGTGATTGTTTGCAAGCTCTCAAAGGAGGATCAAAGCCCTCAAGTGAATGAGAAACTTTACCAATCCATGATTGGGAAACTGCAGTATATTTTGCATAGTAGACCAAACATAGCACAATTGGTTATAATAGTATCCAAAATCCTTGCCAACCCAAAAGAATCACACATGGTAGATGTGAACAGGATCTTTGTGTATCTAAAGGGTGTTGAAGAATATGGCCTATGATATCCTTGAGAGAGTAACTTTCATCTATGTGTCTTCACTAATGCTAATTGGGTGGGGAATGTAGATGAAATAAAAAACACAACTAGAGGTGTATTCTTTCTTGGAGGAAGACTGGTTGCATGGGCCAACAAGAAGCAAAACTACATATCACAGTCAACAATTGAAGAAAAACATGTTGTTGCAACAATGAATTGCACTCAAGTTGTTTTGATCAAACAACTCCTTGAAGGAACTCAAGAGAAAATGGAGGAACTGGTAGTTATAAACTATAATAACACTAATGCAATCAAAATATCCAAAAATATGATGATATACTGAAAGAAAAAGCACATATCTATCATGTAGCATCTTCTAAGGCAGCAAGTGCAAGAAAAAGACACAAGGTTGGAATATGTACCAAGGAGTAATTGGATGATATCTTTACAAATCCTCTTCAAAAGGATACTTTTGATATAAAAGTTAGGGATCTTACCCCTATCCAACTTGAACTAAGAGAAGGCAAGAAAGCATCAATTCATAATCAAGGAACAAAGAAGTTTAATGGTGGATTAATGGATTAATGAGAACAAGGAACTTCTCCATATGGGAGAAATTAAGAGAATAGGAGAAAAGATAAGATGTTTGCCTTTGACATTGTTGTCAAAGGGGGAGAAGTTGAGAGGAGCTAAAGAAGAGAAACAAAGGGGGAGCATAGAAACAAAATGATCTAAAAAGAGAAAGTCTGAGAAGAATGCAAGAAAGAAAGAGAGAGGAGTTGCATAATGTTCAAAGCATGTGGATGCATTATCTCAGAGGGAGATTGTTGTCATAACTATCTAGATAAAATGAAAGACACTAAATAGTGAGTGATAAAATGCCTAAATGTTGTCATCAATGCCAAAGGGGGATATTGTTGGCATAACTATCTTGAACCATGAAGATTGGTAGGTAGAAAGATTGGTAGATTCAATTATCAAAGGTTTTGTCATTGATGTCAAGGCACATGAAGGGACCAAGATCGGTATGGAGAAATAACTAGTAAAGCACATTTATGTATGACTCTAGTTCACAAGGTTAATACAAGAAGAGAAGAAGTGTAGGCACAACCAAGTCGATGACATAGTTGATCCACTTAGAAAAAGTATGTTAGGTGAAATCTATGTGAGCCAAAGGATGCCAAGTGGAAAGGAAAAAAGATCAATTGATTGTCATACAAGATGGTTTGGCCAAGTCAGCAAGATAAGCATGGAGTAGGATACTCATGACTACCACATCATGAAGAAGGGTAGGAGTGCATGTTGGAAATCTAATGGGCAAGTGATATGTTGAGAGAGGGGGTGAATCAGGATCACTAAAACTTTTACCACTTCAAACATAAACCATATTAAACTTATTCACCACACATCTGATTAACCTTATCATGCATGATCATGTAATAACATGTAATATCAAATCTACCATATAATTTCTTGAATAAAATGCATGAACATGTAATCAATATATAACACAATATTTGGTTATGTAGAAACCCTCCAATGAGAAGGTGAAACTGCAGTGGGGATGACACCCACAAAATCTTCACTACTATAGCAATAAAATTCATGTTAGGGCTACAATTTTGATCACTTATGATGATTTACCCTATGACGGGTATGCTCTGTTAAAAGATAACAAGATTGTTAAGTATACCTTAATTAAATGATTTTTACATCACAATTAAGTAAGCAGTCTATTAGGAGATTTACAATAGGCTTGTTAGGACCACTCTGTTAAGAGATTCACCTAATACACTAGTTAGAATATAATTAGTACCTTGATCCTTCGGTTTGCATTGGTATGCTAATAACAAATATTTTTTATCCAAATTGTAATCACCTTTCTATGAGTCATATGCAATATATCCTCTCAGTAATGCACATTCACCTTGGTCCTTCAACCTCTAATTCACCTTCAACTTCACTATCCTCTCATTAACAACTTCAAAAACATGAAATTCTATCTTAAACCCTTTCTTTATATCCTTCTAAAGAAACTTCCAAGTCTTGATCAATGATTTAGATTTGTCCTTATTATTGCTTAGTCCTTTCTATTTTTTGATCGTTTGATCATACACAAAATAAGGATTAATGATGAGTAATCATAGGAATAATGACATCCTTTATTCTCTCCTCAAACTTAGAAATACATTTCCAGCTTGACAAAAATGGCTTACATATGATTTTGTGCCATTCTAGACTCGTATACAAAAACTATGTAACTCAGAACACATAGCTTCTGACACTCGAGTATGCTTGTTCTTCATGTTGTCCCTTGTCATGAACTATTTATCTCTTTTTTTCTCAACTTGTGTAGCAATCAACATACACTATTTCTTCATTCTAGATAAATTGACTTGTGTGTTGCCCTCTAAATTACTCAGCAACAATTAGATTGCTTGATGATGTTTATGTGCACTTGACAACTATATCTACCTCAACATATACTAGACTTTTTTACTTCTACACTTTATAGCTCAGTCTGTATAGTGGCTTGGTCAGAGTGGTAACCGACCAACTATCCCTAGTAAATGACTAAGTGTTTGCACTAATAGAAAATTTTCATGTAGGATCAACAATGCACTCATTGTTTCACTTAATGGTGATGGGTTAACATATTGAGGAGCAGTTGAAATAATTCAAATTTGAATTTCTAACAAAATTAAATCATCAAGGACACATGACACCTATGACTCATGAGCAAACATGTTACATCTAGCAAGAGGTGTGCACTACTACAATGGGAAGCTAAAATAGTACTAGAGGCAAAAATTTAAATTTTGAATTTGTGGATTAGGGCTTCTAAGCAAAGCTAGAAGAAAGTATAAAGGAGATAGAGTTGAAAGAGAAAAGGTCAGATTGTTTAGTGATTAGCCAGAGAGATAGAAGAGTTAAGCTAAGTGTGATCTCAAGGTGTGAAGGAGAGTGATAAGAAATAAGTCATATTTGAAGAGTTAACATACTAAGGATAAGCGAGTAAGCCTAAAGAACATAAGGTTTAGCATGCACTAGAGCAAGGAGATCCAAGCACACAAGTGATCAAGGTCTAAAGTGACAAACCAAGAGAAGGCAGAGCATAGTTCTAAACAAGTCAATAGAATTGAAGAAGGATCTATTTATAGCTAAGTGTAGTAACTACTTGTAAGATCATTCTTTGGTGTTTACTTATCTTTGCAATAGTTAAGCCCATCAAGGGTGGACCCTAATAGGTTCTTTGTCAAAATCCCCTAACATGGTGACACATTAACTTGTGTTCTAAATACCCTCAACTAGATTGTTCCTATTAGAGCAAGACTCTAATAGGTCTTATCAAAATCCCTTAATCGGGTTAACAATGTCTTTGTAATCATCTAATAGAGACAAGCTCTTGACCGGGTGCACTTTAGGAGAGTACAAGATTTGAGAGGATCGCCCATGAGATAAATTATGTGTTATGTATGTTATAAATAGGAAATATTAAGGGGGTTGAATCAGTATTTCACAAAAAAATCCCAATTATGGATATCATTAAAAGTCTTACAACTTGCATAAATGAATAAACTGATTAAGTTGAACAATAAAAACAACCATAAAGTAATGCAACACATAACACCAAAAATTTTTAACTAGGGAAACCCTAGACAAGGGAAAATATCAATGGGGATAGTGCCCACAAACTAATCCACAAATCAATAGTGTCATGTGAAAGATATTGACGCTGTTAGGAGTCTATTACATCTGTATAATGTCTTGGTCCTTGTTAGAGGACTAGGCATTTTTAGAAGCCTCAAAACTATTAGGAGTTGTTATTACAATCATAAAATGTATGCAAGATGAACCCACTACCCAAACATGCAAAATACAATGATATACAAAAGAGTAGATACAAAAAGCTCTTTAAAACTGTTGATATATTCAATATCTGATATGACCTTTGTAGATCGATGTATCAACTCTACATGCCCTTCCTTTTATTGTTTTACCCTCAAAGTTCACATTACAAAAAAATTCATTCTCATAGCACTAACCACACATTGCTACACAAAATTTTACATTTCAAAATGTGTCCTTTATACCATAATCTTTCATAATATTTGACTCTCTCAGCCTTCATGCCTTCACACATGTCTCTATATACAAAATGACACTTTTCCCACTTAGGGTTAACATATAGGATATCATCCTTAATTATTCAACTAATTATTTTAGTAAACAAAATAATTCCATAACATAAAATATATGATTCCTTAATTTTGTCATGCTTTGTTAGCTCATTACTGCTAATGGAAAAATTGTAATATCTATATTTGTACTATGTGTACTAGCTTGAGCACATAGCGATAGTATCCAAACATACAATACTTTTTGTAGCTAAGAGCACACATTCCAATGTTTCCTTTATAAACTATGCCAATTAAGACTCTAACTATGTTGCCAAATAAACTGTATGATACTTGGACAATTTTCTAAGTCTAACTGCCAAAACTATATCTCCATACTTTTCTTACTTTATACTAAGTATATATTGCCATAAATGACAAAATCATACTATCTACCCTATCCAAATTTCCAACAATCTCCCCCTTTGGCATTGATGGAAACATATGGGAAATTTGGCAAAGTCCCGAAATTCAAAATTTCAAAACTTCTAAAAATCTTCACATGGCCATTACAAAAAGTCAAAATTGTGGATCACTTTCTACTTATGCCATCTTTACATCCTTATATCTCCTAATTTAAACATTTCTCCCCCTTTGAATATACTCTAATACATACAATTTCCTTACATATCTCTCCCCCTTTGACATCAATGACAAAGGTGAGTCAAAACTCTATATACAAATTGAAATTTTGAAGTTCTACCTTTATGATTGCTAACTAGCTATCTATGAGATGCAACCAACAAATTTTTTCTTCAAAATTGAGATCTATGTGTCTCATTTGTCCTTAATTACATTTCATATACTTATCAATGCACACAATCCATATGATACAATCTCTATTGCATTTAAGTTTGTAAATACAAATTTCTCATATGATGCCTTGGCTGAAAGGCATTCATCTAATTGACTTTGTACATGATCTATCTTTAAGGTAATATGCTCCCTTAGCAATGTAAATATTTTTAGCATCCTTTCTTTTTTCATCTCTAACAGTCCAATATCATCATGGACTTTGATAGTTCTACTCTCCAAGTCAATAATCTATACATCTAGACTTCATAGCTCATTGACAAAAGGTGTCCATATGAATGGCAACTTGTGAGGCTATTAATACTAACACTTTTGTTGCTCTTCTTTCCTCTAGCTCTTTCATCATGGTATTTGCCTCTTTTGTAATTGCAAGTGTTGCTAATGGTAATTCAACCTCTATCCTTTATACTATTGCTGCTACAAGTACTACTACTAGGATAGGGGATTCTCCTCCTGACATCATTTATTCCTCTCTAGTTGGTGTTTGCTAGGGACCTAATGACTTAACTTTTGTCATCATTTTTACTATGGTTGCCTCTATTTCTTTATTCACTTCCTCATAGTTTCCTCCCATAATTAAAATAGCTATTGTCTTATTCCACAAATAAGGTTCAAGACTTTTCATTAGACCTTCTTAGTGATCTTCACTATTCACTTCACACAACTTTCTTATCAAGTTTTATCTTATTTTGTTATCTTCTTCTTATACTCTCATTTTCCTATTCACAATTCTTGAATACAAGTCATTAGGAATAAGCCCTTGTATGTCAACAAACTTCTTATTATTTGGAATCATATTCCTTATTACTACATTTTCTAACTCAAATCTCTTAAAAAAATTGTACAAATCATAATACCTATTTAATTGTATAAATTCCCCTTCATCAATGATTGCACAACTTATCTTTTCTATCCTTGGTTTCCATTGTTTCCTCCATTTGTTGGATGATTTTGCTTTTTCTTTCTCTCTTTTTTGTCTTTACTTCTGCTACTTTTGCTTCCTCTTTATCTGATTCCTTAGACTTAAACTCTACTACTTGTGCTCTCCTCCTCTATTTTTCATTATTATTTTTGGCCTTTTTCCTTGTCCAGTGGAAAAAAAATCACTCTTTTGTGCTTAATTAACTTCTTCAACTACTTCTTTTTTTACTTTTTCCAATCTAGCAGACTTTCTTGTTTCTTTAGCTAACTTGACCTCAGTGATTCTAACTTATTGATCTTCATATCTGCTAGGATGAACTAGTGGCAAATAATATGGTTGTACTGATGCAATTGTTGCATATGGAGTTGAAAATTCTTTTGCTAATGGCTCAACAATTGTAACTCCCATTACTAATGGTGTTGATTCAAAACTAGGTCATGTTGTTGTCAATGGTTGCACATACATTAAGTTCTCTTGGCCAATCTACTTCATTCTAGAGATAGTTTTCTTGACTACTAAAAGCTCCTGGGGTGTCATTTAGGCTACTTCCAAAGCCTTCTTCATGGTACTCTCAACTTTTCTTCTAACTAATTTTTCAAGCCACGCTTGATAAGCCAACTGTAAATTTTCTTCAAATGTTCCAAACTTATCAAATTCTCTATCTTTCTTTGACTTAAGAATTTCTATTACATACCCTTCAACCTAATCTTCTATAACTTCATAGCCAAGAGGGTCAAAATATAGCATCCTCAGTTCAACTACCTCAACATATGTCAATTATGCATCAACCATGAAACAAATATCTTTGTTATACTTACTCACTACTGATGGTGGAACTTTGAATCTTTGTTTTACATTGGTCCAAAATGACTTGACAATCAATCATGCACTATTCTCAATCATATCTATGGGATACCTCTTATATAAATCAACAATTTTCTCGAATGTGCATTTTTCATTGTTATTAATCTCTAAAACAGTCATAAAAATAAATCTCCTTATCAGGTGTAAAAACATATAGGTAATCAATGATTGAAACTTAAATTGTCCATTTTCACTGTCTTAATCCTTTCCAAGTTTTCTATCAATTGAGCTCTTGATATCTTACAAAAATTGACCTTTGTTTTCTCAACACAAAGTTTGTACACTACATGGACAAATAATGTTTGCATGTCATCCTCTCTAGAATTGGAACAAATATTGTAGCCATAATTCTACTCAAAAACCTCACATCATTCTGTTTGATCTTACTCAACACAATTCCTCTGCCATTATACTTAGATTTAGTGTTCTCAAGTAATGTTTTGTTTATACTTTTCTCATTAAGAGGGATGTCCCCTTTATTTCTCAATCCAATGACCTCATGAATCAGGTTAGTTGAAATCTCTATCACATTTTCTCCTAAACAAAACTTTCCATCATGAATTCTACTCAATATGATCTTAGTCTATTCTTCCTTGTCAAACTCATGTTGAAATAGGTATTTGACTAGGTCATTCTTCCCTAAGTGCTCATAACCTTCCTCGAATGAAATATCTTGTTTGTAAACATGGTCAAATTCTTTTGAAATGTTTTCTTCTCGTACAGTCTCATATTTACCCCTAATGTAACTACCACTATCTTCCATGTAAAACACACCATCTGGAATTTACAAAAATGTGGCTATAGGGTCATCTTTTAGAGGTGAAGTAGGGTTCAAATTCAACTTACGTATAGGTGTATCTTCCACATTTTGAATCATAGACTTATCCATCTTTATTGAAAAATACTGAACACAATTCTACAATTTAACCTTCACAAGATCGTAAAATACCTCAATTATCACAAAAATAGGGTTTGTTGTTGCACACACTTCAAATTCACCTTGACAACCTTCAATTTTCCTTAATTCATTTCTTATCTTCACAAAGGATCAAATGACACTAATAAATTTAATTTTAATCCTTAAATCTTCTTGAATTGACTTCTACATTAATTATGCAAATACACAAACAAAAAAGTTGTTTCTTAATTGCTAGTAAACTTATTTTCTTTCACATTCTTGCATAAGAACTTTGAAACTCATGCACACTTAACCATAGCTTCTACCCATCCAAGTATATCTCCAATTAATTGTGCAAACCTTGCCTCTTCACCTGAAGGTACAACTAACTTTCTGGTGCTAATCTCCTTTTATTAATTAATGAAATTAACTACTCAATTAGATTCAGATTGGTTGGTAACTATTATTGACTTTAATTTTTTTCAAGTGCTTCACTTGACTGATTTTCTAACACTACATGTGAACTTTCTAGATCCTTAGCTTTAACAAATGATTTGTCAAGGTTTCCTACAAGGTCTTTCACATTTTCTCTCTAATTGTTGTTGTTATTCTTATTTCATCTAACATTGTTCATATTTATCCTAAAGTTTGGGTTTCTCATTTTTTTGGTATTCTCATATTGTTCATCATATCAAATCTTGTTGTATGATCCAATTTGTTGCAAATATGACATGCTAACACATTGTTTCTATATCTACAACTTGACTAATTAATCTATAATCTACAATCTCTAGCAATATGTCCAAAGTCGGTGCACTTATAACACATGATACCATTCCTTACAACATTGGTTCCTCCAATAGGTCTACTAACTACAAGGTTAGTACCTCTAAATATTCTATTATTATTATTATTAAATTTAGGTCTCTTACATTCAATAGCTTTATAACCAAAACCATGAAAATTATAAAAATAACCAAAAATAGGTTTAAAATGCTTACTTGTACAATCCTTCTTCATGTGACCAAATTTATTGCATGCACAACATCTTCCTCTAAATGGGTTCCCTACTTCTTTAGTTGATTCAACTTTTTTAGGTTGCTTAGGTACATCTTCAGATCAATTCGATTTTGTTGGTGTAAATAAGTATTTACTATTTACACTTTACTTAAGTTTACTTAGGTTAATGCATTATTTTATTATTTATTAGTTAATCACCTAGGAGTATGTGTACTCTTGTGAGTTGTCATGTTGACAACACAGGAGTTAGCACTCTAATTAAGCGCATGGTGTCTACAACATCTCTACATGAGATACACCTTATCATACTTATCCTCTCATTTACAATGAAGGATAAGACATGTGATTAGTTGTCATGCTTATCTTATCTCCTAGCTCTTTCTAGAGACATTCTAAATGCATCTTAGAGGCCTTTATATACAAGCACTCCTAGTGTGTACATGTAATGACAATACATCAATTTTGGATATTGTTATTTTGATCATACCTTGTTGCTCTATTCTTGTGCTTGTGCTTGAGTTCCTTGATCTTGGGTGGATTTTCCCTAAGGAAAATTCTTACATGGTATCAAAGCTTGGGGAATTCCTCTACACATAGCCATTTGAGACCATTCTTGCTTCAAGACCTCGACCCAGATCTGGAGTATCAGTCATTAGGAGCGTCTAGAGCCAATGCAGACCTCACCATTAGGTTTGGAATGTCAATTCAATGAAATTTGACTATAAATTTGCCTACCCTAGGCCATAGTCAAATTTGCAACAAAAAAAATTTGCAAATTGGCACTCGAAGGCCCGATTTGCTAATTCAGTATGATCACTTTTTAGATTTGCAAATTTAATTTTCAGATTGGCATTTTATTCTCTACAATTTCTGTAAGAATATTTCTACATTTTTCAAAAAAAAATTAGGCCTACTAGCCTGCAGAGATTTTTTTTTTGCAAGAACTAGGTGGTCAAACCTCGGCCCTATAGGCAAAATATTCCTTCCATATCTAGTGGGCATCACATATTTTCTAGTGAATATTCCTTACAAACCACGCCAGTTACACTACCGACGACCCACGACAAGCGACATCAATAACTCAATGGCTTGAGTTATTTACAACCCGTGACTCACATATTTTAAAGTGCTTGGCACTCCACATTGTTCTCAATGTGGGCCTAAATGTTTGGCATCTTTCTGGCCTGCCTGCCTTCAGACTTTACTGGCGGCCTTAGAAATCCTCTGGTTGATACTCTTGGCCCCCACTACATTTTCAACCGCTGGACATCACATCCCATCGGTCATTGCATCACATTGGTCATCCTTTCAAGACCTCTAGCACCCTACTTTTTAGACACGTGGCATTCCAAACAAGCTGCCAATTGGCGCCAACTCTATAGAAGCCTCCAGACACATAGCACTCACAATAGCCTTGCCATGTAAGCACTCCCATGTCAGTATTGACAATGAAGATGCCATGTAGAAGTACACATCATCAAACTAAGTCAGCTTGTATGTATGGTCCATACCGCTGATGTTAGCATCTTATGTCCATAGTGATGTCATCTAGGGGACCAAATCTTCGCTGACATCAACATTTTGCTATGCTAAAATTGATGGCCATCTAACCATCATTTCCAAGCAAAATTGAACTACTGCGATGCTCATTTGACTGTCAAATTTAACCTCATAGTTTTTTTGCCCAGACCCCTCTCCAGATTCAGTTTTGATTTGACAGCCCAAGTTTTGGAGGCCATATCTTAGTCATTCGGACTCCAAATTAGGTGCAATTTTTTTTAATTTTGGGTAAAATTTCTTGAACTTTTTAGTGGTGTTGTTCTTTTCTAGATTTGGTGCATGGATTTGTCAAAAATTGTATTTTTTTGCAATTTTACCTCTCCAATCCTGCATTTTGCAACTTGGAATGCTTCGTACGAGCTCATCTGGATACATTTTCAGGTTCCATTTTCTTTAAAGTGTTTAATTTTTCATCTACTTTCCAAATATGCAATCAAATTATAGGGTTGTGTGGACAAAAATATCAATTTCAAAATTAGGGCATTTTCTGCATTGTATTGCTTTGATTACTTTTCAAAATTATTGTACATATGAGCTACAGTGCTTAGTGATAGATTTGAGTTTCAAAAGGCAGTTGTAACTAGCAAAATTAGAAGTCCACTTTGTACATTTTGACAAGTGGCCTATTGTACATACACTATCTATAAAGTGCCAAATCATACATTAGGGGTGGGGGGGCAGTTTGATTGATTTTTGCATTTTGGTGGGTTCATTGATTGATCTCATGGAGTCTTGTCACATATGTTACTTTGGTGTTAGACCAAAGTTGACAATGAGGAACTATCACAAATGGAGTGCTTTGATACTTGATCATCTAAGAGAACATCAGGAAGCATTTCCTTATCTCTATTCAAAGACATTGCCACCAAATCCTAATTGGACATATCTTTTTAAACTTCTTCACTTTCTGTATAACAATATGAGTAAGGAATATTTTGCTCCTCTTAGAATGGAAAGTTTTCCTCATGATGTTTGGATGGCTCTTTGGGAAACATATGGAGATCCAAAAGTTCCTCCATTTCTCGAGGACATTCTGTCACCAGTCACTCCAATTATGTACCTGCACCTCCATTTGAGATCCTACCTCCTAATGGTCTTGTTGCTACTACTGATCCAATTCCAGCCACAGATGTTTCTAATTCAGTGTAGCAAGATTTACCATGTCTTCCTACTTCAACTTCATGGGACAACTTCCTTCCAGACATTGTAGACCTGTTCATGGAGTCTCATATTGAAGATGTGGGAGGCGTCATCAATCACATTTATCTTCTCTTTGTTGAGGAGACTACTTCATGCATTGTGGAAACTGATAGTGATACCAACGATAGTGATTCAATAGATTTAGATATGTTGGATCCTATTGACAGATGCAAGAAGAGGTCACAACATCAGCACATTTCACATGCATACATTGCCACAATGATCGATTCATGTACTTCAACACAATAGGGTACACCTGGTCTTCCAATTCTAGCATTAGTGGATGACTTCTTGACAGATATTTTAGGTTTGTTCATGGAGTCCCACATAACAGATTTGGGAGACATCATTGATGATCTACATCTTCTCTTTGATGAAGTGGATCCTTCTTTAGGTTTTACAAGGGCTAACTCTGATCCTCTTGTCCATTCTCTACGTGATCAGTCTTTCTAGGTTGATATGATTGTGGATCCTTATGTACAACAATTGTAGGAGGTCTCTTTATCATTTGAGGAGACAATTGGTTCTTTGGGACAACTTCTACATCCATCCTTGCTAGAACTACACTCATTCTTTTCAGCAATATTAGAAGGGGCAACTGTCAGTATCGACACAAGGATAGTTGAGTAAGTTTCAGAGACACCATTCATCTTAGGGATTATTTCTACACATAGGGGAAGCATCTCATTTGTACCTATGCCATTGTTTCTTCCCAAAGGGGGGAACATTATTCAACAGTCATGGATCAGCTTCTACATTGGAGCATCTATCACTGATTGGCACTCTACATTGGTTGGGGGAGGACTACCTTGTCTCTCTTCTTCTTCTCTCTTATGGGGGGCACTTTTTCCTCTTATGGGGTTTTGTCCTTCTCATACTTCTCTCTTGTATATACTTGATGTATGTCATAATGGTGGGGGGGGGGGGAAGGGGGTGTTTGTCTTCATTACTCCATTCACCCATACATCTTGTTTTTTCATCTCTCTTTTTGGAGGAGGGTTTTTCCCGTGAGTTTTTCCCTCTTTCTCCGCTTTATGAGAGATTTCATTGCTTTTGCACATGGGTACCTCACATGGCCTAGTAGCTGAGACCCATTATGCATTTCATCCTAGTTTTTGTGAGCTTAAGCGCATTCCCCTAAGTTTCACTTAAGGGTAGGGTGTTGGTGTAAATAAGTATTTACTATTTACACTTTACTTAAGTTTACTTAGGTTAATGCATTATTTTATTATTTATTAGTTAGTCACCTAGGAGTATGCATACTCTTGTGAGTTGTCATGTTGACAACATAGGAGTTAGCACTCTAATTAAGCACATGGTGTCTACAACATCTCTATATGAGATACACCTTGTCATACTTATCCTCTCAGCTACAATGAAGGATAAGATGTGTGCTTAGTTGTCATGCTTATATTATCTCCTAGCTCTTTCTAGAGACATTCTAGATGCATCTTAGAGGCCTTTATATACAAGCACTCCTAGTGCATACATGCAATGACAATACATCAATTTTGGATATTATTATTTTGATCATACCTTTTTGATGTACTCTTGTGCTTGTGCTTGATTTCCTTGATATTGGGTGATTTTTCCATAAGGCAAATTCTTACAGATTCAACCTTGTTCAAATCTTCTTTTTCATGCTCATTTTGTTGGATCACAACATTTGATTCCTTTGTAACCTCATTTTTGTTAGATGGTTCTCCTTCAAAATATCCAAGACCAATTTTATCATAAGAAGGTCTTTGCATATACATACATACATACATATACCCATCAACTTTTTCACTGCTGAAATACAACTTCTTAAGATGTTTCTTAGACTATGCTAGCTCTCCTTTCAAAGTTGCATTATATTTCTCAAGTTCTGCATATTGTAACTTCGAAGACTCAAGTTCAGATATCATTTTTGCAAGTTTATATCTCAGATTTGCATTCTCAGATCTCAAACCTAGTTCAATCTTCTTATCATGATCTATCAAGCTCAACTTTAGATTTTTAATCTCTAGCTCATGCTTTAGGATCCCATTCTCTTTCTTAATCCTTGAAACTTCATTGCAATCCTTGGTCTAATCTTTAGACTCTTTCTTAGATTTGATATGTTCTATCTTGTCCTTTAGCTTCTCAATGTAGTCCTTGGCATCTTTAAACTTGTCTTTCAAAGTAGCTCTCTCTTCTATAAGTACATCAAGTTGTCCAAGAACTTCTTCTAGGTTATTATGTAACTAATCCATATTCATAGAGATCTTACTCAAGTTGTTAGGCCTTGAGTAATTGATCTCTGATACCAATTGTTAGAAATAGGAACTACCGAGAGGGGGAGAGGGGTGAATTAATATTTCACAAGATTTTTTCCAATTATGGATATCATTAACAATCTTAAAACTTTCATAAATGAATAAACTGATTAAGCTAAACAAAAAAACAACCATAAAGTAATGCAACACATAACACCGTATCTTGTTAACTAGGGAAATTGTGGCCAAGGGAAAACCCTGGTGGAGATGGTACACACAAAATGATCTACTAGTCAAAAGTATCTTGTGAAATATATTGACCATGTTAGGAGTCTATTACATCTATATATTGTTTTAGTCCTTGTTTGAGGACTAGGCCTTGTTAGAAGCCTCAACACTGTTAGGAGTTGTTATTACAATTATATAATGTATAAGTTGAGCCCACTACTCAAACATGCAATATACAATGATATAAAAAAATTTAGATACAAAAGCCTCTTTATAGCTATTGATATCTTCAATATCTAATATGACCTTTGTAGCTCATTGTATCAACTTCACATACTCAACTAGCTTTCCATTTCAAAAGCTATCCTTTATACCATAATCTTTCATAATATGTTGCATTGCCAACCTTCATGCCTTCACACATGTCTCTATATACAAAATTAAACTTTTCCTATTTAGGGTTAACATATAGGATGTCATTCCTAATTATTCAAGTAATTAATTTGGTAAACAAAATAATTTCTTAACATTAAATATTTGATTCCTTATTTCTATTCAAAATTACCACTGGAAAAACTAGAATATCTATGTCTATACTATTTGTACTTCCTTGCGCACATAGGTGTGGTATCCTGACATATTGTACTTGTTGTATCTAAGAGAACACATGCCAATATTTCTTCTATGAACTACGCCAAAAAAAATATAATTGTGTTGGCAAATAAATTGTATGATACTTGGACAATTTTCTAAGTCTAACTGCCAAAACTACATCTCCATACTTTGTTCACTTCATACTTGAGTATATATTGCCATTAATGAGAACCTCATACTATCTACCCTAGCCAAATTTCCAAAAATGTGTTGCTATTTCATGTTCTTTTTTTTTCTCAACCCTGAATAGTTAAGTTGTATCTAGCACAAACTCATGGACAAGTGTGAAGTATGATAGAGTGTAAAAAGCAATGGTGAGTATCCAAGTTCATCCCCCCCCCCCAAACACTCCTCTCCTCTCAGTATACTGAAATGTTGTAGGACCAATAGGAAATGGGGAATAAAAAGGAGAATAAGGGGAAGGACAATAAGGAGAAGGAGAATAAAAAGTAGTAGGAGAAGGAAAAAAAGAAAGAGAAGGAGAAGAACAAGAACAAGAAGAAGGAAACATAGACAAACAAAAAGGTGGAGAAGGGGAGTAGTAAGAAAGGGAAGGAAAAGGAGGGAGGATAAAAGATAAGGAAAGAAGATGGAGAAGAAGAAGAAGAATGAGAATGAGAAGGAGGAGGAGAAGGAGAAAGAGAAGAAGGAAAATACATCTACTTTTCTACATATATGTTTTATATTGAAAGTTTATTTATTAATTTTACAATAAGGTGCTCTCTCTCTCTCTCTCTCTCTCTCTCTCTCTCTCTCTCTCTCTCTCTCTCCATGTGTGTGTGTGTGTGTGTGTGTGCGTGCGTGCGTGCGTGTGAGAGAGAGAGAGAGAGAGAAGGGGGGGTTTGAATTATTGATTTCAAAATATTAAGATGCTTATTTCATATAAGAAATGGTAGTCAAAGGGATATGGATATATAAGGAGAGGTGAGTGGAGAATGAGAGGAAAATGTATAAGATGCATAAAAGAAAGAGAGGTGATAGATAAAGAGGTTAAAATATTGATATATATTAAAATAAGGAAGATAAATTAGGGAGAGAGTACATGTATGTGTTTGTATAACTAGAAGATATATGACAGGAGTGAAAAAGAGGAAATGAGTAAGAGGGAGAGAAAAGGGTAAGAGGAAATAGTGAAAGTGGGAGATGTAGCAATAGAAAAACACATATATATGAGGTGGTAGATGGATAATTGATAGTTAGATCAATAGATGGATGGATGGATTAATTGTTTGTATAAGAGTCTATGATCTATACCACTCTCTTTAGCTTTTACCTCCCTCTTAAGATCATGTAATAAAAGAATTCACATAATTAAATTTGTAAGCTAAAAGAAACAAAATCCACATATTCATGTATTTTATAGATAATTATTTTTTATTTTTATAAGTAAAAGTTAAACTTACTTCATAGGGCTCTATAACGTACTAGGGCATAGCGAATTGTTCAATATATTTAACTGTGTTAAATAGAGATAAAGGTTGAAATAAATATACACATACAAATCTAGGATAATGTAGAACAAAGAGAAAATTTTGGTAAGAAAGAAAATAATTTCATATATATATCAAAATATTGATCATTTGTTACATATTTTACTATTGGCTTAACCCTTGCACCCCTCAAAGGTGCAAGTTCTAATATAGTGTCAATTCACGATTTATTTCAAGGTCGCATGTTATTCAAAAGTCAATAGTAACTAGAGTGCATACGAAGTTGGTATGATTGGTTAGTAAATAATAGTAACTATGCATTTATACACTTAGTTCTCAAATTTGGTTCTATTGTAGATGTCATTATTTTCCACCTATGTCAAAAGGTCAAGCCATTTTTAGTAGGAAGTTAAGCTAGGGACCACTTAGTATGTGGTGGAGATAAAGAACTCAAAATGATACTCCCATTCCAAACAACTTGACACCATATTGCTAACATCAAATGAGATAACTTGATCTTGGAACATTTGTATGTATTTGTAGGATGTTGTGATGATAGTCCTTATTATAAGTTGTAATTATTATATAAATTCAAATAAAATTAGATATTAAACATGTGATAAAAAAATTAGTTCCTAAAGTTATGAGATTATATATTTGTACTTGGATTTGAAATCAAAATTTGAATATTTAATTAATTTACTTTTTTCTCTTATAAATGAATTATTTATAAATTTGAAATTTGAAAATTTGAGATGGCATATAAGTAAGACTAAATGCAACATAGAGAGCATTTAGTTATGGGTTCGAGCTACAATGAATACATGAACTTGATGCAACACATAATCTAATCAGCCAAGCGTTATAAAATAAGTGATTTTTGTTTAATATTTATGTCTAAAAAAATTGAACATTTTAAAAATAATTTATGGATTGGATTGATGCTATGTAGGATTGATAGTGTAGACTTGGTCCTTTACTCTACAAAAATTATCTACTAGATGAAAGTGTTATGAAAGTCACAAGATTAACCCTATTTATTACAAACCATTAGAAATTTATAGAATCTTTCTTTATGATATTTGATATGGAATAGGTGAGAGGATCTATTAGTTTTTTTTTTTTTTGATGAATAGTCCTTTTCAATTAATAAAATTTACTAAGATTACAATTCATAAAAAAGGGTCGGGGGATACAAGATCACCTCGCGAATGAGTTTAATCGGCCGAAGCTGGAATAAACAACATGGCCCCAGCCAGAAACTATAAACTATTCATCAAAAAAAAACATTTTAAACAACCTCAAGCTACCAAGGCAGTACCAGCAAAGGGAGGAGGATCATCTTTATCAGGAAATCCCCACGCATCAGTGGGATTGTGAGGCGAACTAGGAACAGTCCAACCATCAACAGCATCTACAAGATCTGGGGTAGTTGCAGTCTCCACATCCTTCTTGTTTGGTCGCGGAGGAGAAAATTCCAAGGCCAGCCGGGGAAACTTGCCAGAGTGCACCCGTCTAGGGGGAGGAGCCGGAGACCGGCCAGAAGCCCGCCTTGGGGGGGAGTCGGGGACCAGCCAAAACCACCACACGGTGGGGAAGCGGAGTGGCGCCTCCAACCGCCATGACCACTACTGGGAGAGCGGTGGCAGGGACCCTGGGAGCATGGCGTGTGTGAATGGCGGCCAGAGGACTGGCGTCTGGAACGGTGACCGCGAGAAGAGGAGGCATCAGCCGAGGTATCTAGAGGAACTCTGGCAATGGTACAAGGAGCATTGCCCTAGTGATTTAACAATTCCTGTAAGTGGGCAACCTCCAGGGCAACTTTATTAGCTTGCACCTGTATCTTCATAATGACATTGTTACAAATGCATGCCTTAGTGTACATTGCAATGTTAACATCCAAAAAACTGTGAGTGAATAAAACTGCATTCCTATCTTTCCATAGAGAAAACAGAATTTCCATCCTGAAAGTATGCCAAATCTGGGAAAACTTCTGAGGAAATCTGGGGGAATCACCTAGCAGGATCATGTGCCATGAAAAAGGTTCGAGCCTGAAAGGCTTGAAAAAATCATGAATCCAGTGCCAATAATTCTGAGCACGCTTGCAAAAACAAAAAATATGCAAAAAGGACTCAGGTTGGCCACAGAAGGGGCATCTGGGATCAGGAACCCCAATGTACTTGAGTCGAGGCCCTAGGGGAAGACCTTGGAAGGCAAGGCACCAAGCAAAGTGAGCAATCTTAGGTTCTGTGATGGCACTCCAAATGGTGTTGAACCATTTTCTCCATTGAGAAAGCGAAGAATGCAAATACCACCGTTGATTAAGCATGTCCACCATCGAAAGGTGGGGAAAAAGCCATCTATATCCCATATTGGGCTTATAGTTGGTAAATGGAGCAGCAGGAAACCACTTCCAATCATACCACCAAGGACGAACAGACTGAATCCCCACTTTATGAAGTAAGTGCACAAGGATGGAAGACAACAGAAGGTCATAAGTCTGGCGATCGGCACGAACAAGGCGGTATTGAACTTGCTTGTCCTCCCATGACCTGAAATTCATGGTGACTCTTGAAAAAATGTCCTTGGTAGTGCGGATGCCATGTTTAAAGAAACGCAGAGCACTGGCACCTTGAGTCTTGGCAAGAGGAATACCCTGGAAGGCAAACAAGGGAGACCACCAAATGTTCTGTTGATTTAAGGGCAACCCATTGCGAAACTCATCACCAGCCCAACGAAGCCAAGGTTTAATAGCTTCCCAGGCTTTCCAGATGCTCTTTATAACAAAAGAGCCCTGTATGACCACTGGTTCATGCATAGTGAGAAGGGTCCAAAAACCAATCCCCTTCCATGTTGGTCTGTTAGCAGGGAAGCCTGAAGAGATGCAATGCCTGACAAGAATTTTCCAGGCTTCATCTCCAGAAATAGCTCTGATAATCCATTTAGCACAGAGGGCAAGGCCCTGCTTTCAAGTGGAAAGTAGGTCGAGACCCCCAGATTCCCTTGGGAGACAAC
Source organism: Cupressus sempervirens (assembly GCA_028749045.1). Lineage (NCBI taxonomy): Eukaryota > Viridiplantae > Streptophyta > Pinopsida > Cupressales > Cupressaceae > Cupressus > Cupressus sempervirens. The sequence goes on from CM053785.1 coordinate 438,632,023, forward strand.
AAAAATCCCAAGCAACTCTGTGAAAACCATGATGGTCAGAACTAGAGGCCCAAAGAAAATCTCTGAGAAAACATTCTAATTTGAGATAGGAAGCTTTGGAGGGAGCCCAACAAGAAGAATAATACACATGGGTGGCAGCCAAAATCTTAGAACAAATCTGAAATTTACCAGCAAGAAAAAGTGGCTTAGTGATCCAATAATCCAGCTTTTTGCTAATCTTTGTAAGCACAACATTCTAAAGTTCCACAGGGGAAGCCTGGAAAGCAAAGGGAATGCCAAGAAAGTGGAAAATTTCTCCATGAGTAACCCATTTCTATTGGAATTGGCTGAGCCAAGGTGGAGCTGGCAAAAAAGACTGTCGATAGCAGAGCATTTTATGCCATTGAATGGCAGAGCCAAAGGCTTGACAAAAAGTGTCAAGACAATTTAAAGCATTTTTGATGTTCTCTTCATCTTCAAGAAGAGTAAGAAAAGAATCATCAACAAAATGACCATTGACTAACTGGGAGGAAGAATCAGGCAAGAAAATGCCACGGACTAGTCCTGAAGACACAGAGTGAGCAAGTAAATAACCAAAACCTTCAGCAGCAAGGACATAAAGCGCTGGAGCTAATGGACAACCTTGTCTGATGGAACAAAAAATTCCAAAAGCTTCATATTGTGAATTATTGATGGTGATGCAAGCATTAGCGTCACCAAAGAGCATCTCCACAGACTGAAGGAAATAGGGACCAAAACTCAGAGCCTGAAGTATAGCCAAAATGAAAAGCCATTCAATGCGATCATAGGCTTTAGCAAAATCTATCTTTAAAAAGATAGCCTACTGCTTGGACTTACGGGCCCATTCCATACCTTCCCAAACAGCAATGATGTTATCAAGAATATACCTAGATTTGATGAAGCCAGTTTGTTTAGGCCGCACAATTAGAGGAAGCATATGGCATATTTTGAGAGAGAGCACCTTAGCAATGATCTTATAAGACACATTTAGGAGGGTGATGGGCCTCCAGTTGCAGATGTCCTCAGGATCACTAGCTATAGGTATGAATTTAATATTGCCTTTATTTATGATCGCTCCTAAGCTTTTAGAATGGAATGCTTCAAGATAGACTTTGTGCAGATTAGGACCAATTTGCTCCCAAAGATGTTTGTAAAATTCACAGGGAAATCCATCACACCTAGGGGATTTGTCATCCGCCATGGAGTAAACTGCCTCTTTAAGGTCTCAAAGGGAAAGAAGTTGCTCACAGAAAGCGTGTTGCTCAACTGTGAGGTAGTTTGGAGTAACAGTAATACACTTTCTAAGAGCCTCCTCCTGAGCAACCAAATGGCCCTGCGAAGCAAAAATGTTCTCATAGTGAAGAATAAAAGCTTGCAGGATGTCAGGTAGACTGGAAAGAACATTAGTTCCCTATTTTATCTTTTTGATCCCAACATTGGTATGACGGGCTCGGAGAGCCTGGAAGAACTCCTTCAAGGCTTTGTTGCCAACCTCCAACCAATGGAGACGGGCTTTGATTTGAGCTCCTCGGGCAGCATAGTTATCAGCAATTTGCTTTTCATGGCGAAGCTTGGCAAGCTGAAGTTGAAGATCCACATCAAAGGGGTTGAAGGTGAGCGCTTCAAAGGCTTTTTTGAGGGCAAGGGTTTTGGCTTCATAAGACCGTTTTTTGAAAATTTCCACCTGACGCTCGTAGATGCACAAAAAATGAGTCATTCTGGTAATGGCGTCATTCCACCATTGAATCCAACCTCGATGGGAATGTGGACGTGGTTCCAAATTCCAGACATGTTGTATGTGGGAGATGGTGGAGGCATGCAATAGCACAGACGTGTTGAGGAAGAATTGAGACTTGGCCACTTTGGGGACAACTGTTTGCCAAAAAATGCTAAAATAAATGGGATAGTGGTCTGACAACGTCACATCTGTCAGGGGAATGACAAGTAGATCACGATCTTCAGAAAAGGAAAAAAAAGATTGTGCCGAGATCACAGCACAATCAAGACGTTTCAATATGCGATCAGGATTGGCTCGAAAATTGGACCAAGTGTGCCAGGCCCCATTATCACGATGGAGGCTAGTATTGGGATCAAAAAGGTCCAATTTATGATGCATGTAAAACTAGGCTTCTCTTTCCCCAGTTGTCCAACGGAAAGGCAGAATGCCATCTTTGTCAGAGGCCACTTCAACCATATTAAAGTCCCCACACAGGACCCAAGTAGCTGGCGACAGGTTGTCAGCAAGCCAAACCCACATTTGTGCCCTTTCCATAGCATTATTGGAGACATAAACATTAATGACTCCAAAAGAATGATTGTTAATGGAAAGCAAAAGCCAAATAATATGGTGTGTGGGGTCAGAACCGTGCGAAATAATAGCAGAATGAAGGCGAGGTGACAGGTGAGTAACTACACCACCTCGGCCAGCTTCATGTTGAGAAGAAAACATGATGCTATCCTGCCAAATGACGCAACATGCAACAGAAAGCATGAAACCAGAAATCTTAACTTCTTGCAGGCAAAGAAAATCTAAATTCCCAAGTCTATGACGGGTATCCCGGACATAGAATTCTTTGGGGAAGTCTGTAAAACCTCAAACATTCCAAGAGAGGAAGTTCATGAGAACTCTTTCATATCATCCTTGTCCTCTAGAGAGGAGTAACTATTCTACAAAAAGGTAGAAATCGGGTGAAAGTCAGACGGGAAATCCTCTAGACTTAGAGCCTATCGTTTGACCCCTGATATATCCTCACATCCAGGAGGATTGCAAGAACACCTTGTTGCTGGTGGTACTATGGAAGAGACTACAAGAGGAGAATGAGCCCCAGCCAAGGATGAGGCCCTAGCGGCCACCTTAATCCCCTGCGAACCAGCAGGGTTTGAAACCTGTGAAACTGAAACAAGTGCAATAGAAGCCGCTGGCATCTCCACGCTAGCAGGCACTGACACTTCGGTGGAAGTAGAAGGAATCGCGATAACTATCGCATAGGATGGCTTGGGGGCCAAAGGATTCAAGGCAGGCTTGCCTTTGCACCCAATAGTAACCCATTCTTCTTTTTTTCCTTCGACCTATTTAACAGGCATCGCTTTAGGCTGGGTTTTGACCCTAGGCATAGCCAAAGGGCAATCCCTGATCTTGTGTTCCGCAAACTGGCACCTATAATAGGTGTTAGGTAGGTTCAAGTAAAGCACCTTCTGTGCGAAGGTTTGAGCGCCAATCTGGATTTTCACAAAATCCTTGAGATCTTTAGAAAGATCAACTTCAATGCAAACATGCCGCTGAGGGCGAGCATTAAAAAAAAAATTTGGCTCCTTGGTAATAACTTTGCCAAGGGCTTGGGCAATAGACTCAATAAAAGGCTAGCAGGGCAAGGGTAGACCTGGGAATTCGACCCAAACAGGAACCCTAAGCTTTTTATCATCTGAGACAGAGAAGTCTCGGGACCATTTCTGAAAAATAAGCAGAGAGGAATGCACAGACCAAGGGCCGTTGGTAAAAATCGCATCTTCTTGCGATGGGTTAGCAAATCGAAATAAAAAAAAAAACTTTGGTAAAGTTTTGCACAGCGTCAAGGTGGACTCCATGAGGAGTCCAGCTTTTGTTGACCCATTCTCTGAGCATAGCTTCAGGGGGAGTCCTACCAACAAAATACCCTATCAAGGTATGTTGTTCTAACTAGTCACATGCAGCATCAAATTCTTGCAAAGGAAGGACAATATCAGGATTACCTCGTGGAAAACCTTCGAGACAAACTTGCACGGGCATTTGTTCGGTGGCGGCATCATGGCAGTCTGAAGCAGCAGCGTGAACACCAGAAACAACTGGTTCACCGCTGGCCGAAGCCATTATATCCTAACCTAAAGCTCCCGCAGTAAATGCGGTATGACAAGTGTCGACAGAAGGGGAGTTCAAGCGAAGGGTCGTACGCAAAAAAAATTGAAAGTTCGCATGAAGCAAGAAAACCCTAGCAGAGCGGAAAAAAACCCATCCTCAGGCCTGTGATATGAGAGGATCTATTAGTTAAGCACCCTAACTTTACATTTTACAAAATCCTACATGGAAATTCATATCATTTCTATTTTTTTACAACAATTTCCTTAGCAAGTCTCTTGCTTAAACTAAGTTTTTAGACTAGGCAACAACTTACAACAGAATGGTAAGTTGTGAGCCTCTAATATAGGTGGTCTTGGGTTCAAGTCTATTCGGGCTTAATAAATAATGATAATTAATTTTAACAAATGATAATATTAATTAATCTAAGATTTGACCTATCAAATCAACAGTGTGGACCTTGAATCAACCAATGGGTATGCCCCTTCTCCAAAAAAAACATAGTATTATAAAAAAGCATTAAGAGATCATTAGATTGTGGGGTTGTGTTCTCCTAAGTTAACCTCTTCAATAAGTTTGACTTTGCTAGTGAAAAAGAATGAAGTTAATAATTAAGCATACATGTGTCATAAATGAAATGGATGCCAATTAGATTCCTTTGAAAGGGCCAAAATGAGGTTTTCTCACAATGATATCTCGTTTCATTTCATAAAGTTTTCTAATGATATTTGTACTTATTTTAACATGCTCAAATACCTTTAATCACTAAGATATAATAATTTGTCATACAAATGCATATGGACTCTTAATGATTAGGGGAAAAGGGGATGAGTTGACAATCTTAAATTTTATAGAATTTAAATTTGAATTTTGATTAGTGAATTTAAATTTGAATTTTGATTAGTGTCATGGGATATTTGTCTTTATGCATCATGGAAATAACCATTTGTGAAAAGAAAGACTAAAAACATTTGAAAATAAGTAGAATTGTAATGTAACTAAAATATAGAATTGTAAGAAAATAAAAATAATAATAAATAGTTATAAGAGAAATATAGATAAATTATAACTTAAAAAGGAATTTTAAAAAGAAAAAAAGAAAAAAACTAACATGAATAAAAAAATAAAATAACTGCAAAAAAAATAAAAAATAAAAATAATGAAAAAATAAACAAGAACAAAATAAAACATGGAGAAACATGGAAATTATAAAAAAAATGAAAAAGAGAAACACTTTGAACAAGTGCCACATGGTGACTGAGTACTTGTCATAAATATTGTAATAGAAACAAGTTGTAGTTTAAATTGTTTCCATAAATTTACTTTCAAAATAGTAATTAAATATATTTTAGATAATGAATAGTTTGTATATTTTTTCTTATGAAATTATAGTTGTACTTAAAAAATATAAATAGTTATAAATTGTAATTAGTTTCCATTGTGATCAATAAATTAAGATTAAGGTACAATTTTTTTTAAAAAAATTGAAATAAAAATGTGATGATTATATTCATCATAATAATTTGATTTGGCTCATTACATTTTTAATTCAAACTTATAACTAATTATGATGATAGGCTTATATGTGGGAGCTTTAATCCCAATTTTTACAAATTTTTGCCAAAGCCCCAATCTAAAAAAATAATATTCTAGATTATTTTAAACTACTTTCTATTAATTTTAGAATTTTATCCAAAATGATTATATGAGATAGATTTACATAGAAAAAAATAAAAGAAAGTTTCTATTTACTATAGTGAGATTCATAAAAAATGATTACATAATGCATATTTTTGTGCAAAATATCTAGAAAGCTTCTATTATATAGGATATGAGCTATATAAAAATAGCACCCATTGCTCAAAACTGCATTCATAACAATGGTAGCAAGCTTGTTTATGTCTTCACGCTCTCTTATCATACCCCCTTTATCAAGAAGAGAATTAGGATTCAAAAATCGTATTTATTCATTTATCTTTATTTGTATGGAAATTTAATATTTTAACAATCTTTAAATTCATCATATTTTTTTCTCTATATTAAATATGTTGGAATGTTATTATTAACATATGCAACTGGGAGAATTGTTGCAAATTTGATTCTGATAGTAGATGCAATAAGAGTTGTTGTGCTTCCAGTACAAGAAAACTAATTATGAGTTTTTTTTAATAACAAAAGTAGTTTATAGATTTGAAGATGCTAACTAATTGGTCTTTGGCAAGGGGAAGGGTAAGGTGTTACCATTTTGTGCATAATTAAGTTGTTTTTGGTAGGAGGAAGGGTTGGGTATTATCATTTTGTGCATTTTTATGTGTTTATATATTGTGCATTTTTAGTCTATTTGTTATCTTTTTTAGAGCATTGTAGAGACATGTTGGATATCAAATATCATTTTTTTTTCATTTTCATTTCTTGAAATTTGTTATGTTCAAATGAATTTGTTCAATAAATAGATTATTTACTTCTGGTTGATTAGGGTTGCAAAGTGTGATTTCAAGATTAAATCATTCATTTTGAAGAGTATTTAGTGGGGTTTCAAACATTTAAGGTTTACAATTTATATAGGAATATTGTTCTGCAAAGTTGGAAGAAATAGAATTGTGCAAAATAAAGATCTTTAAGTGCACGTGAAATTTTATTGCAACAATTTTTACAAAGAATTTTGAAACTTCAAAAGTTGATTCTCTCACTTCATCATATTTAAACAACTGGTTTAATGCAAACAGTAGATTCTAGGAAACTTAAAGCTTTATCCAAATTAGATTGAATTTTGTGGAAAAAGTTGCATGCAATGTTAAAGAGCAACGCCAAACCTCCATGTTAATGTCATCAATCATAAATATATTTTAATTTCTAATATTTTTACATTTGATTTATATCAAATTGAAACAAAATTAAATGAAAAAAAAATGAATAAATCTTTACTATTTATTCATATTATACAACCAAATAATTACCTTGCACCTCTCAATGTTCTCTTTCAAGAACCCTAGAAAGCATCAGTAGAAGATGAATCCTAATGGGATGAGTAGTTGATGAAAGAAAGATCAGTGGAAATGTTTCAGGTAATTGAGGAAACATAGATCTTGAGAATGCAATAATAGAATCTAAGAACAATAAATCTACACTAATAAAACTTGATTTATGTTGGAATTTAATAAACTATGTTTTGTGATCTCAAAGTTTGAAATTGTGACTTACAATTGCAAAAAGGATATTGAATTAATGGGAAAAAGATGTGGCTCCCATAATTGAAAAATTACATACTCAATTTGAGGCCAATGCAACATCTGGCATGGATGATGTAGTTAAGAAAGTAATAGATTCACCTCCCATGTCTGCCAAAGATCATCTAAAGCTTTTTTCTACCCTGGTAGACACTTAAAAATCCATGTCTAGGATGTGTTTGAGTAAGTATTTAGTTGATACATTGTCTCTCATGTGCATGGTGGTTATTTGTTTTGCAATGTTGTCAAATCCTAATCAAGCATTCACTCAAAACCATCGCCTACATAATTACTTCATTCATAACATTCTATATACTGATAGCCTTTGATTTTGTTATGACAAAAAGATAATGAAATCTAGACAACACACTTTACTATTAATATTAATTGGATGGGATGGTTTAGAGATCTTTGTTCTCAATTTTAAAAGGGTGAAGTTTATTTTCTATCACATACAATAGACTCATTACTAGCCACTAAAGTGTAGGGGAGGGCCAAATCTATATAAGCTTTCCTTAAAGTTTAATTTAGCTAATTTAATAAAGTTAAATTATTTTATATTAATATATAAACTAAAAATCTATGATAATTAGATACTCATAAAATTTGTTAAGGTTTTATTATTTTCCTATGAAATATATCAATTCTACCGGCTTATCATTGAATGTACAAAAACTTGCAATTGTTAGTTTAATTATAATATTCTAGCTATTTACAATCACTATTAAATCACAAGCTTGATTGTAGTCTAATGAGAGTCATCATAATTTTAAGATTTAAAAAAAAAATGTTGTGCAATAAAGTATTGTTGAAAATTGCTTCTTTATTTAAAATATAAAATTTGTATCTATAAATTCATGGTTAAGAATTATTTTTAATCTCTAATTGTTTAGTTTTACTATGCAAAATAAAATATTTATGAAGTATAAATTGTGATTAGTTTATGGCTATAAAAATTGGTGAAGAACTCTATAAAATAGGAGAAAAAAATAGCCAAAACAATTATCATCACTCTTCAATTGGTGTATAAGACCTCAAATATTTCATCCAATCATTGACTAAATAAATAATTTTGAAAATTTAAGAACTTAAAAAATACAAGTATTCTTAAGAGAAGAAGGGGAATTTTACAAATATGAAGAAAATTAACTAGCAGTGACACACTTTTTTCCAATATGAAGATTAATGAAAGCACAATGGTCTGCATAGAAGAAAATCTAAAATTTATAATTTGGTAGACATGTTACTTTCATCTAACTTTAGAAAATACACAATTAAACTTATCACTCAAGACTTCTTTAAATTTATCATTCAATCTTTAGCCAATTTCTTTAAATTTATCATTAAATCTTTAGACATCATCAAAATAGATATTAATTTTGCACAACCAACACCAAATCTACAAGTCACAAAAAATGCATTAGGAAAAACTCTTTCTTTTTTTTCTTTTTTTTGATTAATATTTTGCATAGTCTAATATAATATTCTTTACACATCAATCAAAATCATCTAAAAAATATTATTTAAATAACATTGTAATTATAATAGTTGAACAAACATAAAATGAATAGATTTTGGGTCCACAAAATTGGAATTGGAATTAGAAAAAAAAATAGAACTTTGTATCCCCATTTACCCTCCCAAAATATGGATTTGGTCTTCCATCTAAATAGGTAAAATTGCTATATTTCTCATTTTAATTTCAATATTTCTAAAATGAGCATTACACAAAAAAATTTGTCTTTACATAGGTACTTGTTTATATGTGTTTAAGAGAAAAATAATTATACCCCTTGAAGGAGGGATTTTCAATTATGGTCTCAACTTAGACTAAATCTTCCATTAATTTCATACTTGACCTCAAAGCTCACTCTTCGTTCACTTGATCTTGTTTACCTAATTTATTTGATTTCAAGTCCAGAAATTCCTCGAAAAATTGGTTGATGATGTAAATTTTTGAAATGTCAAGAAACAAATTGATTGGAAAAATTGTCAATGACAAGTATTGATTTTGAATTTTTGTGGATTATATGATTATGTAGAAAGGTTTAGATTCATGACATATATAGTTAATTGCAGGCTAATTTTCATTGGTGATTTATTTATGGTTCTCCATGAATTTATCTTGGTTATTTCATAAATATTTGAGGTCATCCAATTACAATATGGCTATAATGAGGAGGTATTGAAGTTATTTCAACAAATGTAGTTGACAGGTGTTGTACTAGAATCCAAAACTTTTCCCAGTATTCTTTTGTCTTGTGCTCAATTGGCGGCTTTGGAGATTTATGGAAAACTAATTATGGATGGGTTTCAATCTAATACCATGCAGCTAAATTCACTTTTGGATATGAATGCAAAATGAGGCAAGTTACAAATGACATGTGATATATTTGACAAAATAGATTGCAGAGATGTAGTCTCTTGGAATGTAATGATTGTTAGATATTCACTTAATGGAATTATTGCAAGGATTTTCATCTATTTATGCAAATGCTTCTTCTTTGTTTTCATTTCAGATTTGGAGTCTGTAAAATTTAAAATATGCTTATTTAGTGATTTTTCAATTCTAGATATATGCAACCAAATGGAGGAAATGTCTTTTCTCATTATGAATTCTTGACCAACCAAACAATCCTAAATAAAATCCCCAAAATCATATTCTAGATGTCAAGTTCTAGAATCTCAAATCTAGAATTTTTGAATGTCGATTCTCAATTCATATTCTAACAACCAAATGGACCTGTAAAGTTTTTGATAATAGCAATAAAATAACATATAAGAAAAACAACCACAAATAACATAATAAAATATAAAGCAATAACATAATATTGTAAAATGATAGAATTAAAATATTTTATATATTCTTAAATTTAATAGTACTATTAATTTTATTAAGAAAAGACATAACCAAATACAAACTTAAGTGAGCCAGATATGAAAATCAATATGCAACAAACTCTAGTTTTCTTTCCTCTTTTCCCTTCTTACTTTTTAATTTAATTTAATTTTCTATTATTTATATGAAAATCAATATGCAACAAACTCTAGTTTTCTTTCCTCTTTTCCCTTCTTACTTTTTAATTTAATTTAATTTTCTATTATTTGTACTTTTGAGCTCTAATTTTACTTTCTAACTCCAATTTGACTTTCTAAACCTAATTTTGTAAATGAATATGTATTAACAACTATCAATTATAACACAGAAACAATATAAAAATAGAAATATAAAAATGTAATATTCAAATGTAAATGATTTTAGATATGCTTTATTATTAATCTAATAAATTTAGATTTTGTTAAAATGAAAACTTTTATAAAAAGATATATTATCTTAAATTCTAAAAAACTTACTAAATTTTATAACGTTTAAACTTAAAATCCAACTTCTTCAAAAATGTGAAACATAAAAAAAAAAATCAAATATAATTAAATAAATTTAAAGAAATTATGAATGTTATGTAATTTTATATAGGTTAAAAATAAATATTTAAGTTTAAAATTATTTGTTAGTTGTATATATATTTTTAAAATAATTTTAGAACTCTAAAATAATATAAATCTCTGTTAAAAATAGTAAATAATCTAATATAATGATCTTATTGAATAACTTAATTGAAAAATTACAATCAAAACATATACTTGAAAAAAAATCATTTCAAAGTACACAATCTATAGTATAGAATATGAAAGCAAATTCTATTTATTTGACAATTTTTTTAATAAGTTTAAATGCTTATCTTAAAACACATGCTAAACTAAAGAAAAATGGCCCTGCCATGAAATTCGAGCATAACATTAAATCCAAAAATATCACTTTTTTATTTTTTTAAAAATGCATTTGGTTATATTCCGACAGCAAATAGGTTCAAAATTCTCCAAAACATCTCTCCACCAAAGAAGCCCTCAAGACGAGGAAACTCTATACAAAACCTCTCTTGGAAAGGTGATTTTAGAAGCCTCGACACCAATTTACAAAAATCTGAGGTGAATAAGCATACATTTCAATCAGGGCTACCACTAGAGGGAAAGAATCGCAATATCACAATAAGTTATCAAAGAGGGAAAGAAAAGAAATTAGGAAAAGATAGAATGGGAAAGGGTTCAAAACATAAATATCTTCTAGAGAAAAGAAAAATTAGTAGTGAAGAACCATAATGGAAGCTTTTTAGCCTTGGTCAGATTGCATAATATCAAAAATCTAGTAGCCCTAAAGGATAGGAAAACATCAACTCAGAGAAATGTAGTAGAATCAGTGAAAGAATTAGGAATTGGTTGAGATTTGGTTAGTAGACACAAGAATAAGCAAAGACCTACAATAGAAGCAAGAATAGATCATACTCATAAGAAAAACATAACTAAAGAGAGTAATGAAATTTGAGCCAAAAAACAATTAGCAGATTATTCCTATACTAAGTATGCCTAGTATCCTAGCCCTCCCTCTAACCATAGTGTATCTAAATTTAGATTAGAGGACCATAGTATAAAACCTAGGGTAAATAAGCCTTCAAAAATCTATGTAGAAAATAGTATACTTATCAGCTCAAATCAATCTACGACAGTTTTGAATCTTAACAAGAAACCCTCTAATCTCAACCAGCTAGCTAAAAACCTAGAGGCCTATATTCCACACCATAGGAAATTAACTGAGAATAGCCCTAATCATAATCATTAGATCCTAACCTTTTGATACCTTCCAACAAGACTAGTATAGGTGTTTAGAATCCAAACAAGCTCAAAGATATCCAAATCATCAATGATGAATATAGTGAGAATAGATGCAAGAATGTCAAGAAATGGGTGTATTTGCATATTGGAATGGGCCCCAAGAGAAACTTCAGAAATTGGTAAAATGACTAATTTTGTTGTTGCAAAGAACAAGTAAGTATATATACTTTTTCTAAATGTTTGTTGTATTTACATTGTCAAAGTAGAGAAATTAGGAATAAATTCATTTTAGAATTGTTTTTCCTTTATAAGGGACACTCATATAAACTTATAGCTTGCAAACACAATTTTAATAAGCAAAATTTAGCAAATATTAAGCTCCTTCTTGCTATGTATGCAAAAGCCTCTCTCGAGAACTTAACGAAATGTATATTTTAAACAAAATAGGACAAGGTATAGGTAATCTTTTAGGAATTGAATCTAGATATAATAAAACTAACAACATTCATTTTCTTTTAAACACAGGACTAGGTTCTAAAGAAGCCAAATCTCAAAAGATACCCACAAATAGACCCATTCATAACTTAAGTCTAACTAGACATGAAGGGAAAATTGAAGGTATCATAAGAATCCACCCAAAATGTAATATTGAGTGGATTGATAGAACCACAAACCTTAAAGAGATCCTCAGTAGAATGTATCAACTTAAGAAGAATTTGGATAATGAAATTAGAGAGGAAATAAAGATTGGAAGGAGGGATAAGAAAAAGAATAATCAGAGTCAAGATAGTATCAAACCAATGCTAGTAGAAGGAGGATCAAGAGTAGTGGAACTAAAGGAGATAAATAGATCTCCAAAAGAGAAGTCACTAAATGATAGGAATAAGGATAAGAAGAAAGTTGAGATATTAGAAGAGAGTGTAAAAACCAAAAGTATTGAAGAAATGAATAACAAAATCAATGGCTTTAATCAATGTATTCCCTATTAGCAAGAAGATAGTTTTCTCTATGATTTGAATTTTTAGTCTGAAAAGCTTTCATAAAAATAGACATGATTTGTTATTAACTTGGAATGATCAATATTATAGAAGATAAAATAACTTTGGGAGAAAAAATACATAAAGATCATGTTGATTGAATCCAAAACTCAAAGATTCTTAAAGTTCTAGAAAACCCAAAAAAAAAATATAAGCGACAAAGAGAGTGGGGATTATAAAAGAACCATAGATTATAATATCCAAGATGATGACCAAACCGTAGAAGTATGATTAGAAAATTAGATGAAATGTGGAGATTGTAGATCAGATTTTATAGATGACTATAAAGTCTCACGAGATATTAGTATCAACAAGGTAGTGAGGCTTGTAGCAAACAAAGAACAACAACCAACTAAAGAGAAAGGAGGAACACAAATAAGAAGAAGGGAAAGTATAAATATGAAGGAATTATAGTTTGAAGAAGGGTAGATTATATAAGATGGAAAGGAAAATAACAAGACAAATTATAGCATAGATTTTGGGAAAATGGACAGATCATCAATGGAATATACAAATAAGCAAAAAGACTAGTTAACCAAAACCCAAAACAAGGAACAAACTTGGTTGAATTATATCTCCCCAACTTCTTCAAAACAATGGAGGGAACATCACAATCAAAAAAAGAGTTAAGAAAAGATCACATAAATTTTGGCAGACTTTGACTAATGGGAAAGATCCCTTTACAGACAATAAAAATGTATCTTGTCATAATAAAGATAAGATTAATAATGAGGATCAACAAAAACCAATTGAAGTAGTCTTTCATAAAGGAAATCAAATCTATAAGTACATAAGTGCAAGAAAATAACAAAGTAGGAACAAAAAATCAAGGAAATGAATGGGATTGTAGTCAAACATGGGAGGAATTTGGGGTTATAAATGCCACAAAGAAGGATAAGGACTTAGAATATGGAGATCAACAATAAGAAGGGGTGGATATAGAATTAGATATTGGGGAGCAATTAGTTAAAGAGTTGGAAGAAGAAGAAGCAATAAGTGAGGATGTACTGGCCCCTACAATCAAAACAAATGTGCAAAAGTATATTAATAACCTAGGCATCTCAATTAACAAAGATGCTAATAAGGCACCAAACTGTGGGAAATAAAAGATGAAAAGAGGTAGGAAAACCTTGATAGAACTAATAAATGCATTAGGTCAAGCAAATAATTAGAAAAATATCAATGAGGTATTAAATATAGGAAAGGGAAAGTTCCTTCCCATAGAGCCATGAAGATTACCACTTGGAATGCTAGGGGTCTCAATGCTCCTAGCAGAAAGCACCTACTAAATCACAACTTAAACTTATTTGAATAAGATTAGTACTAATCCAAGAGACTAAGCTAAACAAAGAAGAATGTACTAAACTAGAAAAGAAAGTGGGAAATCGAAAATTTGATCTAATTGAGACAAATGGAGCTTCAGGAGGAATTGGGGTCATATGGAATCCTAGGAAAGTTGATTTCATAATATTGGCTTTAACCAAGAATTGGATGTGTGGTAAAATCAAAAGTATTAGACATAACATCCAACTAGTTCTCATTAATGTATATGACCCTACCCAAACAACAAATAAAAAAGACTTGTGGAAGGAAATTATTAGATTTATTGAAGCTTATCTTAGAGATAAATTCCTTATTGGAGGATATTTTAATGCAATATCAAAAGTGGAAGAAAAACATGGTGGATCACTAATTTTATCTTAGGCGTCAATAGATTTCAAGGAATGGATTCAGCGAAACAACCTAATGTACACATCTACTAGCAATGAAGTATACACATGGAATAATAGAAGATTAGGATTCTGTAACATAGCAAAAAGATTAGACATATTTTTATTTAAAGGAGACGTAAGCATGATGAATACAACCTTTTAATCCTTTATATTGACTAACATTGGGATGGATCATTTCCCAGTCAAAATAGAATTTGCAGACTCAGTTAAACCTGCTAGAAATTTGTTCAAATGTGAAAAAAATGTGGTTTCTAGATAGTGAATTTATGGGGAACATTAAGTTGATGGTGGCATGAATGTTCATTTAAAGGATCTAAAATGTATTGTTTTATATCCATACTAGAACAACTCAAAGAAAATATTCTAAAATGAAATAAAACATAATTTAATAATATATTTAAAGAAAAAATAGATAATGAAGATAGGCTGAAGAATCTAAATGAAGAAATAATATAATATGGAATGGATAATGAAAAATATCTAAAAGAGAAAGAGTTATTAGGAAAACAAGAAAACATATTAGCCAAAGAGGAAGTATTCTGGAAACAAAAATCAAGGGAGAAATGGCTAGCAGAAAGGGACCGTAATACAAAATATTTTCACAATAGCACATTAAATAACAAAAATATCAAAAGAACTACCAAAATTAGGAACAATGATGGAAATATCAAGGAAGATCTAAACAAAGTAGCCAAAATTATAGTGGGGTATTACAAAAAAATCTTAAATAATTATGATTCTTCCAACTGGAGAACGCAAAGGAAAATGCTCAAGTCTATCCCAAAACTGGTCACATATGAGGATAATAAGATGTTAAATAAACCTTTTTCATTAGAAGTGAAAACAACCTTATTTAAGATGAATCGAGATAAGTTGCTAGGTCCAGATGGATTTTAAGTATTCTTTTTTCAAAAATGTTGGGACATAATTGGGGAGGATTTATGGAAGGCAATATAGGCAACAAGAAATTTGACATTATTGTTAACAAAAATCAATCATACCTTTTTAACTCTCATTCCGAAGAAAATAGATTATGATAAATTGGACATTTTAGACCAATTGCATTGTGCAATACTATCTATAAAAAATTATAAAAAACACTAGCACTAAGATTGAAGCATATCCTTCCAAAACTTATATCAGAGGAACAAACTGGTTTTGTCCCAGGAAGATCAATACTAGATGGAACTATTAAAATTCAAGAGACTATCCATTTAGCTCAAATTAACAAAGAAGCATATATGCTTATGAAGCTAGATATACAAAAGGCATATGACATGGTGGATTGGAGATTCTTATGTAAGACTGTTAAAACATTTGGTTTCTCTCGTCAATGGGTCAATCTTATATTTAATTGTATAGCTACACAAAAATTTCACTTCTTATTAATGGAACTCCAAAAAGATAATATCTCAAGAGGAATTAGAAAAGGAGATTGTATTTCTCCTTTCTTATTTATTATTATGGTAGAAGCATTTGGTAGAGCTAGAAAAAAATCTCAAGAAGAAGAGAAAATTAAAGGAATAACAGTTTTTGATAACATCTCGAACATTACTCACCAACAATTTGCTAATGACACTACTTTACCTAGGACAAGCTCAATTGAAGAAGCACAAAATTTCAAGCAACTAATACATGAATATATGGAAGCATCCGGGAAAAAGATAAATGTTGAAAAATCTAAAACCTTCTATATAAATACTAAACCAAGAGTGGAAAATGACATTTGTAGGATTATGAGATATAGAAAAGGTATATTTCCTTGTAAATATTAAGGTGTCCACTTATAAAAATAGGCAAGAAGCACTAAAATATGGGATCCTATTCGAGAAAAAATCAATAATCAAATTGGAAATTGGAAAGGGAAATGTCTAACCTAGGCAGGTAGAACCACAAAAATTAAAGTTGTTCTCTTAGCCATTCGTATATACCAATTATCATGTCTTCCTTTTCCTAAAGGTATTAACAAAAAAATAGAAAGTAAACTTATAAATTTCTTTTGGCAAGGTACATATGAAAAGAATAAATTAGCCTTAATTAAATGGGAAAATATGTGTAAACCAAAAATGCTAGGAGGATTAGGAATAAAAAATTTGAGTTGGCAAAACCAAAGCTTTAGGAGAAAAGTTAATTTGGCGAATGTTCCAAGAAAAAGATAGTAAATGGGCAAAAATTCTTTATCATAAATATTTGAATGATACAGACCCATTTTCTCTATTTAGAGCTATGAATACTCTGAAAGAGTCGAGTATATGGAATTTCATGTTGAAATGTCATGATATTATAAGCAATAATATAACATCCAGGATATTGGGATCAAGGAAGAAACATTATTTTTTGAAGACTCTTAGGATGGTCTTCTAGCCCTAGCTAGTTTTAATTTATCAGGAAACATTAAAAACACATTAACTCAAATTTGGGGGAAATGAGTTAAAAATTATAGACATATTAAACAGGAGAATGGTGAGGAAATCCATAGGCGATACCAGTCTAACTCTAGAAGAAAAGGAAGTATTCACAAACTTCCTTAGCCATAGACAAATATTTTATAAAAGTAGGTAGGATAAGTTGATTTGGGGATCCTTAAAAGATGGAAATATAGTATAAGGAAAGGTTATGATCTTATAATTAACTCTCAAAATTGGGAAGAAACAAATATACCCCTTGACTTGTGTTGGGATCTAGCATGCTTACCTAAAGCAAAATAATTCTTATGGGCAACAATTCAAAAGAGAATATTGACGATGGATAGATTTATGAAAATGAGATTCGAGGGTCCATCTAGATGTATCTTATGCAAAGACAGCTCAGAGACAACACAACACTTACTTTTTCAGTGTTCTTATACACAAAAATGTTGGGAGTGGCTTATCCAAAACTTAAACTAGAAATCTCCATTTCCTGAAAACCTTGCTAATCACTTGAAAAGTTGGCCAAATGGAGATAGTAACAACATTTATAAAAAATTATGGAATATCTCGCCCTCTATTCTACTATGGGAAATATGGAAGGAAAGGATTAGGAGGATTTTCAAAAATTTAACCTTGGATTTGTCTTCCTTCCTCGACAAAGTAGACACATGCATAATAAAAATCATGAATAACAATTTAAGAAGATTAGCTAAAGAAGAAGGGGCCTTCATAAAATGGGATGCTAAAATGAGAAGAAATGGGATCAATCTCATTAACCCACCATTAATATACACAAAGAAAAACCTACAAGCATGAAAGGAATGTAAATGAGAATCACCCCAAATAGCTTGGACTAAACTTAATTTTGATGGAGCATTAAGAGGCAATCTGAGGAAGGCAGACATAGGGTGTAATATCATAGGCTTGGATAATGGAGAATGGATTGTTAAATGAGATAAACCAATAGGTATTACAATAAATAACATGGTGGAACTAGAAGCTCTCAAGGAATGTTTAAAACTAAGTATAGAATGAGAAATTAAGAAATTGGTTATTGAAGGAGATTCACAAAATTTATCTTGAATGCATTAAGAAAATGGAATACCTCAAACTAGTGCATTAATTCCAAACTAGAAATAGTTTTGAATCTAATAGATAAACATATATAGAGAGAAGGGAACAAAGTAGTTGATCTACTAGCCAATAAAGGAGTGAATGGTGAGGATTTTACTCTACAAAATCCTTAATGTGAGTATTACGAAGAATTTTATATATCTAACTTAATTTCTTATTTCATCTCCTAATCAATTTATAAATTAGTATTATATATAAGGTTTTGATTTCATTCTCTATGCTTTCACAACATCTGAACCTAGCCTTTGGAAATTGAGACTTCAATAAATATCAGTAGACTTTATTAATATATCATCAAAAATCCTTTAAATTTGTAATGGATCACAAATTTTGCAAGTGAAAAAAAAAAACAAAAAAGAAAAAGAAAAAAGAAGCTCTATCAAATCAATCCATTACTAAAACCTATAAAATAGTAATCTTAACATAATTATTAATTATCTGAGGGGGAGTCCGAAGTTTAAATTTATCAACATGAAAACTTTTGTCTTACTTATATTTCTATACTATAGGTAGGCATGTCTATAGTTCTCAAAAAGTTCACCTTTAGGCTTCGCGATTTTATTTAGAATAGTGTCATTAAAACTTAGTATGTTTCATCAGTAAGGATAATCATGTCTTCCTTTTTTGAGTGTTAAGTTCACTCTCTTTATTAGTTTCTCTAGGATCCCACCTCTAGCTATGATTTCTACACTTTCTAGATTATTCTAGGGATTTCTAGAAAGATTTTATTTATAACGGAGTAATGTAGTCTTTATTTGATATTTCTACACCTGGCAATCATGTCTTGTAGCTTCATCTAGTGTTTTCTAAGTTCTAGGTATTGTGTCCTAGAATAGAGTATGTTATAAATTTGTTCCATGCTTTTGAAGTCAAAACAATGGTGTTTAGGGGCTCTGTTAAGCCAAAACATTGGAATAGACTCCTAAACCCAGTTGATGATATGACTAGAGTAGCTATTAATAGAATATTAGGGGAAAAGGTTTTCAACTATGATTGTACCTAGCATACCAATAGTTCAATTCTAGAATCATTTATAGATGTTTGGCCAAAGCCTAGGTTGATCAATGGGATATCTTGCAACTATGCTACAATTTATTTAACCCATCCTGGTTCAAGGGGTTGGAGCATGTGGTCCTTAGTATTGACAGGAATTTGAAAATTTCACATGTTGAGGAATATATGTCTCATCCAGGGTTCACTTTAGTGGCAAATATTTGCCATTTGGCAAATTTCCTGCATCGGCCAACATCAGTTTGGCAAAAAATTTATGCATATGTGGGTTGGTACATCACCCCAAGTTTACCAAATATAAGTCAAACCCCTATACCCATCACTAGAGGATTTATGCCATTGGATCTCCTTTCAAAATGAAATAACTAATCAAAAATATTTTTTGCACACGACAAATTAAACACATTCGCCTATGATTTATGAAGCTGAACTTTTTGGACAGCCTCAATTCACCCTTGGTTTTAAAAAATGTTTTAGGAGAGGTACAAAATTTACCCCCATGTTATGTAGATGCATGCCATACACTAATTCAATTTCGCCAACTATATTATGCATGGTCATATAATGGATGAACCATATTCACCTTGGAAATTCTAGAATACATATTTTTCTTATGCAGACTTCGCCATATATTTTGTATGCATTATAATATTCCCATGGAATTCACCCAAAAAGAGTGGTATAAAAATACATTCATAGATTAGTAGGTTGTCTCAATTCCAATCAATAGTGAAGTCTCAATTTCTCATACTGCTAAGATCATTGTCAAGCAAGTCACAAGTGTGACAACTACATTTTAACCAAACGTGAGTAACTCATACCCCTATCTGTCTATTCTCTATTATTTTAGTTCATTCTTATATTTAGTAGATATAAGTTAGACTGTTAGTGGTAAGTTATCAATTGGGACCAGTGACTATTACTAATGAGTCATGCAGTAACCAGGGAGACTTGGGACATCTATATTTTATAGTGTAGCTTATACAACCAATGAATACTATTTAGATAGATATATGTAATAGACTATAGTCGACTGTCACTTTTTGAACAACTTGACTTTTATGTTAGCCTATATTTCTTGGGAGATGTCAAACATGAACAAGGGTAAGAGTCCTATGTGTGGTGGAAGTCAAGAAAGGCTAGCCAAGTGCACTCATAAAACCTTATCATCATATTTTGGTGGCCAAAATTAGGAAGATACATCACCACAAGAACATTTACAAGATTTCCAACCATTGTCACTACCAATTCCATTAGTACATATTGAAGAAGTTGGGCAAACCTAATATCTTTGATCATGATGAACATAAAGAAGATATTCAGGTAAATACCCAGAGTAGCCAAGATCTTTAGGTCAATACACAGAGTAGCCAGAATAATATAATAGATTTGGATGATAATTCCAAAGATGGTGATGGTGCACAACTAGGAAAGGGAAAAGGAAATACAATGCAAAAACTGATGCAAAATCCAAAAAAGATTGGCATTAGGATCTATCGATCAAGAATTTTCAAATAGAATGGGCCTTAAAGTATCCATTCATTGAACCTATATGCAATCCAAAAGAAGGTGAGCCTTTGGTAGAATGCAGATGTATGATATGCACAAGGATAAATAAAAAGGAAAAGAGGTTGTAGCTAAAAATTGACACCATAGAAAAGCGTATGAGTAAAGTTTATGAGAAGAAAATCATATATGGAGTGGAAAAATTAGTGACAAGATGGAAAACCAAAGAGGAATGTCAACACATTAAGAATGAGGAAATATTAGAATTTCAGGAGAAAATAAAGATGAAGCATACTAAAGTAAAGGGCTCCATTGAATCTCTTCTTGGAAAAGCAATGGAAGTTCAAGAGATGGATAAATTTCTTCAGTTAAGTGTTGTCTTTTATATTTTGAGGAAAAGGTGTGCCATGACAGACTACCCATCATTGAGTGGTTTATTACACTTTGTGAAAGTTTGTTATTATCAGAGGAGTCAGTGGTAAGTAAATAATGTATGGGAGTGGGTAAGTTGTCTTGCTAAGGTTGAAAAGGAAAATATTAAAAAAAATAAAAATTAAAGAGTCAAATTTCATTGCATTATCTTTAGATGAGGTGACAACAATAGACAATACTTCTTGGGTATGCATTCATGTCTATAATGTACACAATTTTGTTTGCTGACCCAATCTACTAACTATTGTTAAAATGAAGGATAATTCAATGGTGAAAAATATATTTGAACTAGTAAAGAGTTCTCTAATTGAATATGGAGGTATAGATGAAATGATGAATGCCCAAAAGTTGGTGTGTGTTGGAGCATATGGAGCTTCAGTAATGCAAGGCCACAAGAATGGTCTTATCACAAAGTTAAAAGAATTTCTTGCATCTTATGTTGTTGGCATTCACTGTATGATCCATAGAATGAATCTAGCTTTTGGAATTGTCAGCAACTCTCCAGAAATATACAGAGTTGAAATTTTAATCAAAGAGATCTATAGGCAATTTTTCCAAAGTCCTAAATGATTCAGGGAATTTCAATAGTTTGATGAGGGACTAACTAATGGGAGAAAGTTTCTTAAGGATAATGATACTAGATGGATATCTTTGGATGGACCATCTCATCGAGTTTTTTCTGAATATCCATCATTGCTTGGTACAAAGGAGTCTACTCACAATGATCAGGGTGGTCAATAGAAATATGGTGAGCTACTTGAAAGGTTAAGTAATGTAGACACACTCTTAACATTAGCAACCATTCTCCTCGCACTAGAGGAAATGAGAAATATAATGAAGAAGATCCAACAAATATTTATGTATATTGCAGAATATAATACGTTGTGTAAAATGACATGTGCTGTCCTCGATAATCTCTATAGAAATCCATATTAATTTTTTGTAAATGAAAACTTTTAGGGTGGATGAGAATCATTGATTTGGATAATCCTGATAACTTTTTAAAGATTGATGCAAAGGGAGAATTATGTGCCAATGCATGAGGTGTTGAGATACCAATGCACCACTATGGAAGACTTGTGGCCACGAGAAAAAGGAAAGAAACCCATGCAACCAAAATTAATTATTATAAAGGAAGTGTTTGAATAGATTATTGAGTCTATAATGAATTATGTGAAGGATATTTCTTATAATCTTTCTTTAGAAATTAGAGAAAGATTACCTTGACACTAATTACTTGAATCAATGTGTATTGTGATTCCCCATTATCGGAGTTTAAGAAGTCCTAAATATTTTAGAGATAAGTTATTGGTTTTGATAGATTAATTTTGCAAAAGAAAATAAATTAATGGGGTAACTGTAAATGGAGTTTTAGATGAATATCGTTTGAGAGTGAAGTCCCGTCATTTTTCCAATGCAATGAAGGAACAATATGATCTTATGTGGAACCTCAAAGAAGAAGGATCAGTAACCAAACTTTGGAGAAATCTAGCTCAGAGCGAAGCATTGCGGGATTCAATATTAGAAAATTTTAAGCTTGTTGAATTATTTTTTACCATGATATTGGGTCTATGGAGGATGAGAGAGTTTTTAGAGCTTTGGGGTTCCTAAAGTCAAAGGTAAAAATAGACAAGAATTTGGAAAATTGTTTGAGGTTGTATATATCCAGATATAAAGTCAATACTTTTCCTTACGAAAGGGCACTGAAATTGTGCATGAAGAAATGCCAAAGAAGAGTCAAATAATGAGATCACTAACTCAAGTAGCAATATTGGCATTGGTAGCATTGGTGTTGAAGTTAGGGATCACTATTAGGATGGTGAAGTTATGCAGACTGGAGAAAACATGGAGCATGATGGATTGTTTTAACTTGATGGCAAGGAATCTAAAGATTCAAATGATGAGATGATGTGGCAAGTTTAATAGTTACAATATGATGTGTCAATTATGAATTTATTACTTATTAGTAATTACTATAGTCTACATTCTACATTGTGGACAACATTCTCTGAATCTAATCATGATTCATCTATCATGCGTAATAAGTTATATCAATTTTTAAATGTTTAATGTCAAAAAAACATGTACATTTTATGTTAGATGATGCCATGAATCAAGATTAATTCAAATTTTACCATTACTATTATTTTTTGTTTACATTATTATGCTCATATGATACGTTGTTATTGTACAATCCTTGATGATTTTTATGAAAATATAGCAACTCAAATGATAAAATTCATATTCATTGTCATTACTTTTTTTACACATGATAATTGATAAAATTCAATGAACTTAATTTACAAAAGTTAAGTTTGAATACCCAATTTCATAATCATGAGTTAAAAGTACTTAATTTACAACCATTACATTAGAAAATGACCTTGAATTCCCTTCTATATAAATATAGAAATAAGGGAGAAACAACAACTTAAAATCATTTTGCCTCATGGGAAGAGTCTTAAAGTAGCATCAAATTCAGTATCATAAACATTTTTTTACCTTTGCATTTGATAAGTCTAGTAAGCAAAATAGCATTTGGATTCTGCTACGCTTATCTTGTTAAAGAAACAAAGTTCAAACTTTAAAATCATATCAAATAATTACAAATAGAAATAAAGAAAACACTACAAAGATGATTAAAATCACTTTCCAAGTTTCACATACTCTAATTCTTGATGGATGTCTTATGATATTATTGAAGATTCAATCAACTTTTTTAGGATGTTGAATTCTGCTTTGTTTGGAGTTTGAACATTTGTTATGTTATAGTAGATGACCTTTAACTTTGTCAGACTTCCATATTTCAAAGATTTACTTGAAAGCAATACTACATCCAAATAGTGCATTCAAATTTGGCAATGGTTTGATGCAATTCAAAATGCCTTCAGGAGTTGAATCTTGAGGAAACTTGACTACTTCAAACATCATTTTGGCCTCCAACTCTTTTTGGTAAGCTTCCCTTCCAACAAATGTCATTGATGAATTACTAGAGCAAGGATTAGGCAAACCAAGACTTATCATTAATTTTTCTCTATCATCCATCTTGGTGGGTTTTCTCCCAATTGAGTTCAAATATTTCTCTCCTTCCCTTATCCTCTAGTATTTTTGAATGATAGTTGATGACTTTATTGATGCACTAAAACGGTCATGAACTCCTTGCCTGGCCAAATACCTTTCATTATGTGTATAATCTGTCTTACAAAATTTTTTCTTCTCAATCTGCTCTTTGATACTCGCACAAATAGCTAAAAAACTTTGGTGCAATTCAAACCAATCACACAACCTATTGGTATTTTCCATAACCCCCCCTGCATTTTTCTTTAATTAGCGTGACTAAATATTTGATTTTTTCATTTGACTCAAGCAAGTTGTTCTCGCAGGTTGTGATTGTTTTATTTGCCTTCTATACCTCTTTACCATTTGTGACAACTGATTTTCACTTTGTTTCTTTATTTCCTCGGCTTTTTCTTCCCATTGTTTTTCTTTTTCCCTCTCATTGTCCAATTCCTTATTTATGTTACTAATTGTATGTCCACTAGACTCCAACTTTTTCAAAATATCTACTACAGATTCTCTTTCATCCTCAAATTTTTTATTTGATTCTTGCAATTTGTCCCTAAGTTATTCAAATTTTACATTGGATTCCATATTAATATGGTTTAGAGTATGATTGAGTTTCTTATTGCTCTGTTCCAATTGTTCCTTCAACATCTTGAGTTCTGATTCTCTCTCTACATTTACATCGCATACTTTTTATTTCTTTCTTCTAAATTGTTCCTTCAAAATCTTTATTTTTGCCTCCATATTTTCTAGCTGAGGCTATGCACTTGCTTCTTGAGAAGAAGCACTTTTAATCCTTTTCTCTATTTCTTTGTACTTTCTATCTAGTGCTTCTCCTTTTCCTTTGCATTTGCCAGGTCTTCTTTTAACTTTTCAATTGCCTTCTCCAACCCTTTTTTCTCTCTCACTCTCTCTCCATCTTGAATAGTGAACTATAGACCAGAGAGTTGGTCTTTTTTTCCACACTAACTTTGTCCACATTGTTTACTTTGGAGAAATCCATAGATAGTGTGCTAACATGAAATTTTTTATGGATTTATCTCACTCTTTAGTGGATTATTATCTAGTTGTGGGGGAGAAATAATTATAAACTCCATCATTTCTTTATTTGTGTTATATGTTGGAAATATCCTAGTTGATGCAGGTTCTTGAGAACGAGCCACCTCAAGTACATCCTTCTTGAATGCCTTGTTATTTTTTCTATTCATTTTTGTGGTTTCTTGGAAATTTGTTACAAAATTATTGAATTCAAAATTTGGGTCTGTTGATACAATACAATGCTTGAAAGGAGAAAGAGCACTTGATATCTTGAGGATTACCAACAACATCACCCCTTCATAATCCTATCCCACTGCCACTAACAAGTGGAGTTTTTGGACTGTTATGAAGGTTTTTTCCTAAGGGAGTTGCGACTGCAATTGTATCAACATGAGTATCCAAAACCTTTTTCTTCTTTGCACAGTGACCTTCAACTCTAGTATTCTGGTCAAATCACAGTTGCATCATAGTTTTTAAATATCAAACAACTTAGGAGGTTACAAATCCACCTTTGATGAATAATAGAATGGGTTCACCTTTTTTTGAAGAACCTGATGGGTCATTTGACTCATCTCTAATGATTGGTTTATGACTAGGTTTCGATGGCTCTGGTATTGGGAGTGGATACCAATTTCGTTAACCTATTATGCCTAGCCTACCACACCTAGATAACCCATTTTTTCTATCATCTTTGCCCCTATTCCATATTTTTCCCTTGTTTGTTGATTAAGTACAATATATTGTCTAGTTGTAGTAGTGGATTCAATGGAACTAGTGCAATGCTTGTGACGGTGGATGAAGGATCCTTACAAACCTCATACTCATTTTCTTCATCATTTGCATCATGTTGTGTTGTTGCTACATTTGGATGCTCATTATCCCATAACTTGCTAAATGTTTCATCCTTGGGCAAGTCTTCAAAATCTGTAGAGGTCTTAGATTCACTAAGATTCTTCCCCCATTTCCCAAGATACATTTTTTTTATGGATACCAATGAACAACAACATAATATTTATTTAGGGCATCTGGAAGATGTTTTTTACTTGGATGAACTGTTATTTGGTAGAAATTGTAGGATGTCACGGACTACACTTTTTCTTTCTATCTGTACAATTCTTTAATTTGTGCTGACAATTATTGTATTGGAATCTTATTTTCACTAGAGAATTTCTCCATCTCCATTTTGACCTCTTCCCATGAGTCCATATTTTTAAATCTTTCAATCAATGGCATACTCTCATGTTGACATTTTCTTGCGAAGTTCCCATTCTGTACAAGCTTTGTACAAATTATGTTTAGTGGATCATACTGCCAGTGCCTGACAATGTCAAATTTAAAAGCTATAAGAAATTCTTGAACCACATTGAATGCTCTTCTCTCAAATGTGAACCCTTCGCATCCGATAAGAAAGGAAGGAAAAATGGATTTCTTTTGCTCACCATGAAAGAGTACATTTGTGTTTTCCATTTGTCATACATATTCCAATGCAAATACCCTCTTTGGCACATGTATTGGAAGTTTGTAGGGTTCTACAGCTAAACCGTAAAATCTTAGTACCGTGTACTCTTCCATAATGTACCAGTCGACCAATTGAATTTGACTTCCTAATTGAATTAATCATTTACAAGACACATGCAATCTAGGCATTGAAGTATCTATAATTTTATGATAAAGTGGTGCCAACAAGAAGTTTGAAAAGTGGTTGTAGTTCCCTTGGGAATCACCCATCCTAATCACAGATGTCCAATCAAATATTGGTTTATCAAAATTAAGTTAAAGCTTGTTTGTTTAAAAAATTTGACGATGCTTTGATAACAAAAGATAGCACAAGTAGGTCATGTATCTAAATGTCTTCTATGATAGTGGGTTTAAACCTCTTTTAATCATCAACAATTGCTTATTCATGTGATGTACAATGTGCCCAATATAATTATATCTTATGGGCTATTTTAGACAATGAATATTGAAAATCATTTCCAAAACACTAGCACCCACTTTTTTGTTACTTTCCAAACCTAAACACATTGATAGTAGAGATACAGTATCCTGAACCCACTGCAAAAAAAATCCAATTCATAAAGACGTTTATGATCATGAGGCATATTGAATCTGTCTGGTAACACTTTGATATAACAATGTTTTTATTTGAACCTAAGTTGTCATATGTTTTTGCCAAATTTTCAAGGTCAATGTGGGTTGGGTTTTGTTCTTCAAACCGCAAGTCCAATAGTCTACGAAATTCACTCTGCATGATCGACAAAATTACCTCTTATTTATTTTGATTCACAATTTCCATTTTTGTTTTCATCATAGTTTTCAACACAAACCATTACAAATTTTGGACAAGGGAATACTTGAGGGAACCCTAAGCGGGCAATACCCCTAGTCCAAATTGCAAATTTATTTATAATGCACCCTATCATGTTGTTTAATTTAATATATTTTGACTCCTTTTGTGGATCATTGCACTTATCTTCAATTGCATATTTGATTGCCTTAATACTCCTTCCATAGATAACATGATCCAAAATATCATGGAATTCATCAATAATCCTAGTGTTTTAACAAGTTTGTGCATGTCAAAATATAGTTTTTTGGTCCCTTGTATTTTCTTTTGGGTTGCAATTCTAGTGCCAGTGCCACTCCTTTTTTATGTTTTCATCATCGTTGAAAAATTTATAGAACTATACATAGACACAAATTACAATTTATAGACACGATTAACATTGAAACCTTAAATTATATTTCTAATATTTAACTTTGCAAGTTACCTAGCCACTAGAAAGTAAAGAATTTAGGCTTACAATGCACAATAATATGAAAATTAAACCCTAAATTCTACATCTGATACTAGTAACTAAACCATTAGTAAAAAATGTGTTCAAGATCTTACCTGGAAAGTTGAAACTCTAATTGATAATTATTTTTATGATGTTGTGAGCTATTTAGGAAGACTAGGTTTGTGTTGCAGCTTGCAAATTGTGATCCGTAACCCCTTTTTGATGCTCCAATGCTTTTACTGAATCTTTGATTGGTAGTTTTTATAGAGATCCAAGATTGAATAATGAAAACTAAACCTTACAATTTGCACAAAAGTAAATTTTACAAATTGTAAAATCGACAGATTCGAGCATGTGTTTGATATTAATTCTAATGTACATTGTATAGTGGACAACTAGTATTATAGTTATTTGTGAACCATAAACTACAACATTATAGTATAATTCAGGATTTAATCTAGTAATTATTGCTAATTTCTAAAGATTTGGTGACTCCACTTCTTTCTCAAGACTTCTGTTTGAAGGAAATTTTGAAAGGAAAAAAATGAGGGTAGCCAAAATTGACCCAAAATAAATCTCAAGCCATCGATCTCTGATGCTCCAACGGTGGTAGTCGTTGATCTTTACATGTCTCGTTATCATACCATGATCTACATCAATGCCACATGTCTTCTTTCTCACCCAATACATGTATGACATGTGTTTTCTTTCCATGACATTTGAGAAAGCAAGACTATTCTTGTTGAAATCGACCTGAAATATGACTAGGGCCATTCGATCTTTCTTGATAAAATGGTGTGTAAAGGATGATGATGCCTCAATAGATGTTACGTCAAGTATGCTACATGTCCTCTTTATAAGGAATATGGGAATAAAAGTTGACTGATGCTGAAATTAGCAAAAAATTCATTTGAAGTTGTTGATCTAAGTTGATCGAATGGTGGTCTGCTTGATACCCTATCACACATGTCACTATGATATTTACCATGGGTCCACTATCCATGTCAAAATGAATAGTCAATAGTCACTAGTATTACATGTATGCCATGTGTCTTCTCTCCTAGGTAATTTGGGAAAATGAGTTGAGTGTTGCCCAAATCAACCTGAATACATCTCGAGTTGTTGATCCTTGCCCATCCAATGGTTGTGGGAGCATCCTCTTTATTATATTAACATTTGTGTCATCATATTAAATTATAATTATAATATTAATTATTATTATATTATAATAATAACAAAAATCTATTAGCATCACAACCACACATTCTAAAGGTAGTACGATGGCTCCTGCTCCTGTTCCTGCTCGTATACCTGGATCTCCTGTTCAAAAATTTGGTTCTCTCGCTCATGGCACTTCTACTTCTTTAGCGTTTGGTTACGTTGAGGTCTCTGCTCTCGCCAGTCGTTTGGGTGGAGGAGCCAATTTTGGAGGACAATCTGCAATTGTGGATGGGGGTTCTGTTCCCGTTTGTAAACCTGGTTCTTCTGCTCCTGCTCCCGTTCAAAAACTTGGACCTTCTGCTCATGGCGTTGCTGGTCGCATGGGTGGAGGTGTTGCTTTTACTAGTGACGGTGGGCTTCGTTTGGCCTCTTCTGGGGGTGGGGTTAGGGCTCCTTTTGCCCCTCGCTTGGCTCCTAGGTCTCCTCCTTGTTCAGGGGGAAGGACTTTTGCAGACATGGCTGCCTTCAAAGCTGGCTTACATGGCACTCTCCCTCATGTGGCTTCATCTAGCCCCCCTCTTGTGTTGCTTGTAAGAGCTTTAAATCCCATTAAGGTTTCTCTTGATCCAGAATATGTTGAAGATATTTTTCATATGGTAGAAGAGATTTCCTCTCTTACTACCATTTTTCACTTCCAAGGTTCCTAGCCCTCTCTTGCTGATCTACATGTTTGGATCTCCAAGAACTGGATGCCACTTATAGAAAATAATGTCCACATCTTCCCGTGTGCAAAAGGTTTTTTTATAGCTAAGTTTCAAAGTTCTGATGACAGGAAGATTATTTTGTGTCACAATAATTTTTCTTGGCAGGGCAGATTTCCTCTTATGGCCAAACTGTGGCACATGGATTTTGATCCACTCTCATAATCCTTTAATAAGTTCCCTATCTGAGTTTGGCTTCCTAATCTTCTAATTCATCTTTGGCAGGATTTGATTTTTGAAACTATTGGTAATGCTATTGGTAATTTCTTATATGCGGATGCTGACACTTTAGATATTCTCCATTCGACCTGTGCACGCTTTCTTGTAGACTTGGATGTTTCTAAGGGCCTTCCTGAGGCAATTTTCTTAGACTCCCCGAGGGGTTCTTGGACACAAATGTTGGATTTCGAGGGTATCCCTTTTCGTTGCAGGAACTGCCACTTGACGGGGCACATTGTTGCCCATTGTGCTGTTGGGAAATCCAAGTCTAGACAACCACCTTCTTGGTGGTCTGGGTCCTCCTTTGAGCACTACACGGTGAAACAATCCCAGGCTGCTCCTGTGGATTCTGAGGTTGTTGCTAGCGTTCATTCTGAGCTGGTGGTTGAGGTGGATGCTTTGGCGATTTCCCTAGATGCTCTTGCAGATGTTGTGGCTGTGGATCACATTCTTTCCATGCCGGTGGTTGATAAGGATGCTTTGGTCTCTTCCCCTGCTTCGATTGATCCTCCTAGGGACCATTTGTCATCTGATGATGCAGCTTTGTGTCCCTTGGATTCCTCGGGTCATCTTCGAAGGATTGGGTTGCTGAGGCAATGAAGTTTGAGGATGGTTGGATTACAGTTAAAAGGAAGAAGACCAAGTCTTCTGGTCCCCCATTAAATATGATCCTTTGGTTGCATAAGGACAAATACAAATCAAAAGGAAAATCTTATGCTCCCTTATGCTGACTGGTTTTTTAGTGATGGTGAACTGGCTAAGTTTCTAGTTTGTTGGAAACTAGTTTGGGAGGTTTGTCAGGTTGCTTTGTTCTAGTCTGTCGACTTTCCAGGTTCCATTGTTCTTATGGTTGTTTTTTTTGGTCACATCTGTTGGTCTCAGGTCCCTGTAAAACCTGGTTTAGCTGTTTTGTTGGTTTCAGGTCCTCTTAAAACCTGGGTGTGCTTAATGGTTTATCTTTCTTTTTGTTGTAAAGGGTTTCGAGACCCCTTCAAAACCTGCTTTTACCTTAATCTAAAACAAAATTCTACTAGCACTTGTTAAATATTAAAAATACTAATTAAAAATAAATTGAATAAATATTTTTTATGTTTTATTTTAAGAAACAATTTTACTTATTTGTGTTATGTTTTTAAAAATTATTTTGTCATCGAATAATAAGAAGATATTCATAACAAATTAAATAGAAATAGGAATCTATGTATTTGTGCATTGAATTTCAAACTGAACCATTTACATTAACAAAATAATTATCTTTTTTAATACTTTTGATGATGATTAAAAAATAATTAAGGACCTAATACAATATAGTTGAATTATTCTAATTTATATAGCATACTTAAGATTTTAATTAAAATTTAAAAGCCATTACAATATAAACAATTGAGCATTCGTAGCATTAAGTTTTTATATAGCATATTTATTAGTTATTAGAGACTAGAGATGTTTGTATTTTTTTCGGTTGCATTTATAAAAATGGTTGAGCATTCCCCAGATTTGTCTTAAAATCATCTCTAGTCGCTGATATAAGTTGATTAAATGGTGTTACTATGAGCATAGTGATTTCACACTTGATCATGTCTTCTTTCTAGGGCATTTGGAAAAGCTAGTCAACTATTGCCAAATTTGCCCCAAAAAAATTTGAAGTTGTTGATCTTTGTTCATCCAACGGTAATCGCGACATCCCTTTATAATATTACTAATATAGTTTTTAAACATATTATTATATTTCTAATTTTTCAAATAAAATAGTTTTTCAATGATACTTTAAATTTGATTGTAAAATAAGCCCATCCAATGGAGAATTGAATCTGATTGTAAAAGTAACTATCAATTATGTTCCACATATTCTATTATTCTATATTGCTAGTGTTAAAACCAAACACTGAAGTAAGTGATTTATTAATTAAATTGATTGTTAGATGTTAAACCTCAATATGTTAATTTGAATTCAATGTTAAATAATATATTTTGTTTCTTAAATTGCTCACCTTACAACCCTACTATTCTAATGAGCAGGTCATTCTTAGGAGTGAATGAAGCCTCAATATGTTATTTTTAATTCAATGTTAAATGTTATATTTTGTTTCTTAACAATTTGATAGAAAAATTCAAAAATGCCAAAATATTGCAAAGTAAGCATAACAATAAAATACAATTTTATATGGAACTCCAAAATTTTCATCGATATTCCTTGAAAATTACGATATGAGGAAGACAAATGTACAATGATGTTGATTTTATTAAACAAAATAGAAAGTGAAACTAGACTACAGGAGAAAACCCTAGTACTATTGTACTAGTCATTGTAGAAAGCACAAAACCTGACTAAGGTTGTGAATTCTTGTAGCCATAGGTTGTCCTGTGCCACTTCATCCAAATTATACCATTTTTGGAGAAAATCCAAGCCAATTCATGCCCATTTCTTATGGTGCTCTAAGTTCCCAATAGTTAGGCCCAACGTAAATGGTTACAGGGCCACATTCTAGCCAGGTTCCAAAAGCTTGTGGATTTCACCCACCCAAGGGATTCCCACCCCTAATTCTACATGAGCAACAATGTCAATGTCATCACCCAAGAATTCTTCTTTAAAAGTATTCCTCAGGAGCAACAAAATGTCAACCCTTTCTTCTTGAGGTCAAGCAAAGACGCTACAAAACAAGACATAATGTCCATGTTGATAGGGTGCCTCTTCTCATTCTCCAAAAACTTGCACCCATAGACATTTTCACAACATGAATAATGAAATTCATAGCAGGAACAACCTCATTACAAATTGACAAGAGGTTTTCATTAGGGACATCACCTAAAAAGGCCTTACATTCCTCTTCTAGTTTGCATGTTAGACGAATTGGAGTGCCCATCTTGGCTATCAGTCTACCACACCAAGTAAACCATACCATAATTGAATGAACACTAAAAGTATACCTATTACTAGATTATTGACTACCAAAAACGAGATGAGCAATGATGAAAGAAGAAGCTCAATTTCCTATAAATAAGCTAAGTTGTTGAGAAATAGTCCCTACACATTTGTTTGTTTGGCTTCTAGTTCAATTAGTTTAAATGATTAAATCTTTGCAAATCTTCAACATAAATGCAAGTTTGTGTCAAAAAAGTTATCATGTGTGTGAAGTTGATGGAAAAGGGAATACCATTGATCATGACAAGACATCTATTTACTATCCATTGCAAGTGGTATAGGGTGGAAGGAAATATGTCACCATTCTAGAGACCTGAATAAGGTTGAGGCTTCATTCTAGATGTTTGGCCCAAAATAAACCTTCAACCATTGATATATTGTCATTGGATGATAGTTTGTAGATGGATGTTATCGGTTACACATGTATGTTGAAAATATGAAATGTTATTAGAAACATTTCCCAAAAAGCCATTACTTCATACATCAACTCCTACTTGCATGTGGCATGTGTAGTACATACTGTGTATTACTACTAACCAGTAAGTACTTACTAGAAAATGAAATCACGATTCACAAAAATTTGGAAAGTAATAATTAAATACATCATCCAATTATTGTAAAATAATTAGAGCCAAAAGAAAACACCATGCCCACTAAAATATCAAATGCCAACAAAAAAGGGCTTACTTTACATTATATTCTTTGTATTTGTTTTATATTTTATCTTCATATATATAGTATACCAAAAACAGTTGTGGTTTCTGTCAAAAAGGGAAGAGACAAAGCTTTGAACCCTTACATTTCAAATTCATACACTTTTGATTATATGTTTTACAAAATGAACCCTAACTAAACCAAAGATTCTTCATGTAACACTTCTTTTATCCTTCACAACATCCCAAAAAGTGTTGAAGTTCCAATTTTGTTGTTCTGTTGCATTTGCAATTTGTTCTTCAAAATTAATAGTGTTGAGACCCATTTCAATCAACATCACTTAGAGGTTTATCTTTTCTTGCTCCTTTTCAAGCTCTTTAATGTGTCCCTAGGATTAGCAGAGAGAACCTGCAAAGCTGCAATAAGCCCAGTAGTAAGATCACTTTGTTCCTCATCCTCCTCCATAGTCAAATTTGGGTTGACAATAGGTCTTGGATTTTCATTCAATGATCCCTCTTCTACAGGTAGTCCCATTTTTGGCAACCAACTATGTTTCTGATAATGACAACCACTGAGCAGGATGTTTGCAATTTAAAGAATGTTTTTTTAAACCAGATTCCACTATGCCATAAATGCAATAGGACATTCACATATGTGTCATCCTATAGAAACCTCAATTTCTTATCACTCTTTGATTTAATATTGAGTGTAATCTCTTGATAATTTGACAACTAATTTGAAAAATATACAATTAATTTCTAGTCATTGATTCATTGAGTAATCACATCATTTTCTAACACATTCACCAACACATTACATATGTTTTTTCAATAGACGAGAAGAATCACCTAATGAAATATTTTTTTTCCAATAAACGTGAAAAATCTCCTAATCATTTTTTTTTCACTAAATGGGAAAAATTACCTAATTCAATTTATATGTATATTTCCAATAAATAGGAAAAATCACCATATACAATATATATAATTTTTCTCTCAAAAGGACAAAATCACCTTGATTTTATGAAATTTTGTAATGGTCGGAGAAAAATCGCATCTAACATTAAACTTTTCCTAACATAAAAAAAAATTCGCCAATAGAAATTAAATTCCTCCCCCCCTCCCCAAAAAAAAAAACTAATGTTGGATTCGCCACGAATTTATATTTTTTTTCTAAGAGGGGGTTTATTAAAGTTATCCTTGGTCTCATCCTCCGGGTAATTTTGTTCATGCAATTGTACCAAGATGCCCTATTCTACATATCAGGGATAAAAACCTTTACAACAAGGAATGCCCAAAGATGGAAACAAGCATTTCATTTCTTCTTAGATGGAGGGGTACTATGGAGGACTTGAACAAGGAATGACTTCTTAATTACCTTAGAGCATTCGATTCTTTCATCAAACTAGGAGTAGACTTCTCAGATCTAAGCAAACTGGAATTCTCTCTGCCAAATTGTAACAAGTCCATCGGGAGAAAACTACCTTTGTTCTATCTCCAAAGCCTAAGGAATTCGACATAGAAGAAGTGGAAGACTAATCATGGTTTTTTGGAAGATTGTGGGATGCTCCTGATTGTATTGGATTAGTTCTTAACTCTTTTTGCTTCTCTAGCATCTGATATATATGTTTGTTTTTGTCTTGCTTATAAATACTTCTCGTATGATTGATTGTTTTTGTCTTGCTTATAAATACTTCTCGTATGATTGATAGGTCTAGTTTTTGCTGTTTAGTTCCCTTTAACAAGAAGCTATCCAAATAATGTATGTAGATCTTCTCCCCAGATTAGGTTGGGCAGTTGATTTAGACCTCAATACAAATGAAAAGGAATTTGTAAGAATCAGGAAAGCAAGTTGTTTGCTAACTAACTATTTTCTTTATTAGGAATTTCTTATAAATTTGCTTTCTTATAACATGAATCAGATAGTATAAATCTTGAAAGATTGGGATTTTGCATCTTTATAGTGTCTTGGTGGAAATTAGATAGAAAAATTAAAATCATTTTGTTGAGAGATATAGTAATTCTACTCCATATTCAGGCTAAATATCGTACATCGTCATTTGAAATATATCAATTGAAAAATGAAATAATAATATTAAAATTGAGTAATGGCACCCCTGTGTGTAACAATGAACATTAAAACATTAAGTACTCATTTAGGCAGGTTTAAATGAGTATACTATTCTAAACATGAGGCAAAAAGAAACACTAGTGATATTTGATTATGCTAAAATTTCAAATAGGAAGCTTTGGTTATAAATGTGCTTAACTAATATTTTGAAAGACTAATGTGTTATTTGAGCTTGGAGTTTCTTAAGATGTAGGAAGATAGGGAGAAGGTCTATATTAAGAACATCAGGTAGAATGGAATAGGACCAACACTGCAAACAAATTATTAAATAAAGGAAAGAAATGCCCAAAGTAGAAACTTAAAGGTGGAAAACTTAAATTGGTTCACACAAGAAAAAATAAGGTGAACACTTTAGGATAGAAAGGGACATCTTTGGAATAATCTTAAAATCGAGGTATGCCCATTTTAAAATTGTATTATATAAGACTTTAGTCCTGGGCAAGACTTGAGGTTTTCATTTATGTTCTTTCCTACTAGTGCCTATTTCAATGGAGACTCTATCATTTGATTTATTAATTTAAAATAATTTACAAGGCCTCGACTGTTTACCGATTTTAAAAAGAAAAAGAAAAAAAAAGAGCACATGCTAAACTAAATATAACTTGAGAGTGATTTTATTTAATTGACACTTTTTAAGGTCCAAATGTGAAAAATCAGCCATCATGTCTAAAATTGAAATTAGACAATTTCAGTTTAAATTCTAATTCATTTACAAACTAAACCAATAGAGTTCAAGAATATGCATCTCTTACGATAATTGCCATTAAATCTCAAAATATTTTAGCATCATAAAATAAAACAATAATTTTTTATGGAGCAAAAGATTAAATGACCAAAATCCAATTAAAACTTCAAATTACTAATCAAATGCATATAGGTACATAATATATTGTAGGAAAAAACTATGGACAATGTAATGGAGAATGACCAAAATCTAATAAAAACTTCAAAATAGACACAACAACGACAACAAAAGTAAAATAGAGTAATCAATGAAGAAGAAGAAGAATTAAGCAACTAAGATGAAATTCCTAAATTTACAAAATAAGTACTAAATGTCCTAACACAGGATGATAGTTACAACTTACTAGCATCAAGAATGGCCACAATCTAATCAAGGATGAGTAGTGACACTTTCACATAGATTTTCAAACAACACTAGTACACTTGAATTCACTTCTAAAAGTAATCTACTAAATGCGATCTCCTTCATTCATTCAGCCTTTGACATTGATATAAGTAAACACATATCAAATTGAAGAAGAAAACAATGGAAAACAAAAAAAAAAGCTTACAATACATTTTGCCAAAATGATAAGATAATGGATTTGATGTTCATATGGTTTATTTATATTTTTATTATAAAATGTTATTTTATATTTACTTATAGTTGTGATATTTGATTTATAAGTCTCAGCTTTTTCTAATTTTGAACAAGATGAAAAACATTTAAAAAAGAGAGGTAACATATTATTTTGAGATTGATTTTCACTATTAAAAACTTCAAATTAGTAATCAAATGCACACAAGTACATAATATATTGTAGGAAAAAACTATGGACAATGTAATGGAGAATGACCAAAATCTAATAAAACTTCAAAGTAGACACAACAATGACAACAAAATCAAAATAGAGTAATCAACGAAGAAGAATAAGAATTAAGCAACTAAGATGAAATTCCTAAATTTACAAAATAAGTACTAAATGTCCTAACACAGGATGATAGTTACAACTTCCTAGCATCAAGAATGGCCACACTCTAATCAAGGACGAGTAGTGACACTTTCACATAGATTTTCAAACAACACTATTACACTTGAATTCGCTTCTAAAAGTAATCTACTAAATGCGATCTCCTTCATTCATTCGGCCTTTGACATTGATATAAGTAAACACATATCAAATTGAAGAAGAAAACAATGGAAAACGAAAAAAAAGCTTACAATATGTTTTGCCAAAATGATAAGATAATGGATTTGATGTCCATATGGTTGTATTTATATTTTTATTATAAAATGTTATTTTATATTTACTTACAGTTGTGATATTTTATTTATAAGTTTCAACATTTTCTAATTTTGAACAAGATGAAAAACATAAAAAAAGAAATGAGGTAACATATTATTTTGAGATTGATTTTCACTATTTTGGAGACAAAGCCGATTGACTTAAAATTAAATCATTTAATCACTAAATAAAAGGCTAACAATCTATTAAATGATGCAAGTACTAATAAAAACAAAATAATATACTTATCGACTTGCATATAAATTTCTAGTCTTACAAAATAATTTAAAACCACTAAACCCTTTTGGCAAACGCAGATATATTGTTAAAACCTTTGGTATGGATATATTGTTAAAACCTTTGGTCTTTCAAAATAATCCCTCTTTGCGAACAGAGAAATATTGCTAAAACCCTGACGGGTTCTCGACGGTGTTTCAGAAACCAGAATGATGGGGATCGAGTTTTGCTCCTCATAACTATAGTGGAAGATTGGCATTTCACGCTAACTTCACGATCCTGGTATTTCCCACCTATATACTGAATCTCTGCGTGTATTCTCTTTCTCTATTTGTTAGCTAAGTAATGCTCACGCGACACGCAAAAAATGGATTAGTTAGAAATGTAAAGTACACATAATGCGCTTGAAGAGTTTACTGTTACGATAATTGCGCATATCGGAGTATATTGCATAATGGGAGTGGAATATATGGTATTTGTTATAATGCTCGAATAAAAATTCTGTCCTAGACTGCAGTGATGTTAGCAATTTGTCAATGTTGTTGGCATAACATGGCTAAATTCCGGCGATGGCTTTTGCCATATAATCTAAGTGCTTACAATCATATTGCCTTTCGTGCAAAGTCAGGTTTGGAAGTTTTAGCATATAATTTCAGTTCAGGCCCTTTTCCATTGTCAAATCCTCACCCAAATGAAGAAACTAAATATATAGCCGCATTGGCGGTTAAATCAGGAAATAAATCTATTTGGGTGTTAGATACAGCAGACATGCCAGGATCATCCACAAGAATAAGCATGCCAAGTAAAAGTTACCCACTTCAAACACATTGGATGTCAATACCAGGATGGAACATTCCAACGAACTGCACTTCAGCAAGAAAAAGATCAATTTGCAGCTTGCAAAGCAGCCTGCTGGATAGAAAAAATGTCGTTTGTAGATTAATCAGTAGAGCAGCTTCTAGCCAGTCAAAGAAGCCTACTGAGTATAAGCTGCCATCTGTCACATGGGGTGTTATATTTGGGCGGAAAGAGAAGCTTGTTTCTAAGGTGATTATTTGCGATTACTTGAAAAGCCTAGGAATAGTGCCGGATGAGTTAGAAGATATAGAGCTTCCTTCAACAGTAGATGTTATGCGAGAGAGAGTTGAATTTCTGCAGAGAATAGGTCTCAACATAGATGATATTAATCAGTATCCTCTCATGCTGGGCTGCAGTGTGAGGAAAAACATGGCCCCTGTACTGGACTATTTGGATAATAAAGTGGGTATACGAAGACAAGACATGGCCAATTTTTTAAGAAAATATCCTCAAGTGTTACATGCTAGCATTGTTGTAGATCTTATGCCAGTTATCAGATTTCTTAAAGGTCTTGATGTCGAGCGAGATGACATTCCATATGTCTTACTCAAGTATCCTGAACTTCTTGGATTTAAGCTTGATGGGACAATGAGCACTTCAGTTTGTTACTTAGTTAGTAGTGGGGTGAGGCCTAGAGATATTGGACCAATGGTGACACAATATCCTCACATCTTGGGTATGCGAGTTCAGACAGTGATCAAACCATTTATAGAGTACCTTATAAGTCTAGGACTTCCAAGACAAGTTGTGGCCAGAATGATTGAGAAAAGACCATATATTCTTGCATATGATATGGAGCAATCAATGAAACCCAATGTGGAGAGCCTGCTTACTTTTGGTGTACGAAAAGAGGCTCTTCCTTCTGTGATAGCACAGTATCCACAAATTCTTGGGACCACATTGAAGCCAAAATTGTTTTCCCAACAATATTTTTTCAATTTTAATATCAAGGTAGATCCAGCAGACTTTGGTAGAATTGTGGAGAAACTGCCACACATTGTCAGCCTTCCTCAGGCGTCAATTCTAAAACGAGTTGAATTTTTGAGAGGGCGTGGTTTCTCAGATGATGATATAACTAAAATGGTGGTTGCTTGCCCCCAATTGCTTGTCATAAGTGTGGAAGTCATGAAACATAGCTTTTATTATTTTAAGACTGAGATGAAGAGGTCTCTGCAAGAACTTGTAGAATTTCCTGCTTACTTTACTTACAATCTGGAATTCAGAATTAAGCCGCGTTTTCATAGAATGTCAAGGAAGGGCATCAGTGGCAGTCTAGACTGGATCCTCAATTGCAGTGATCAAAGGTTTGAAGAAAGGCTAGAATCTAACTACATTGAAATTGAGGAAAACGGCCCATCATTCTGTATGGGAGGACTCCTGAAGCTACCAGGGGATGATGTTGATTCAGGAGAGGAAGATGAGGAAAGTGAGGAGGAAGTATTCTACAGACGGACAGTTACTCTTTAGTGATAGGCGAATTGCTTCCTGTTGCACTTGACAAAT
Organism: Cupressus sempervirens; assembly: GCA_028749045.1. Classification (NCBI taxonomy): domain Eukaryota; kingdom Viridiplantae; phylum Streptophyta; class Pinopsida; order Cupressales; family Cupressaceae; genus Cupressus; species Cupressus sempervirens. Next base: position 438,672,350 of record CM053785.1, read on the forward strand.
TTTGTAACGGATGCTTTTCTCATTTAAAAAAAAAAGAAAATAGGTTATATCAAGTTCATTTCACCATAGTTCTATGTTAAAGCCTTTATTCTTGTGCTCCAGGATATCATTTTAGTGGCAACATCATAGGTGTAAGAGCTCAGATTATAAAATAAAAATGTCTGATTGTCTCTTATACCATATATAAAAAAAGGAATCAAGATTCTGAGCCAGGTGGGATTGCCTGTAGAAAGTAACCTTTGTTGTTCAACCAGGTAATTCCCACTAAATTCAAGCTTCCTGATTTTCTTTGAGGAGTTGTTAGACCGTACTTCTTATATCTGTGTGTGGAGTTGAATGGTTAAATTTAACACTCAAATCTTTTGTGCTGATGCTTATTGACAATTTAAATTTCTACTTCTACTGCTGGCAGTCTTCACACTAGTCAAGCTCAGATGATATTTTCCAGGAGATCTTTTATTTCTTTTGAGAATTTTTTTATTAAATTTTGTGTTTACAGATAAGGATGATATGAAACCAGATAGGTTATAAAGCGGGAAAGTTCATTAATATATTAAGAACGAAGAATTTGTTAAATTAATTGAATTTTTATTGTTTTATGAGTTTAAAAAGATGGGTCATGCTGGTAAAGAAGACAATTCATGAAATGATATTAAAAAGGTAGGTTGCATTCCTTGTGAATTTTCATGATGGTTAGTCATAGCTTTGTATAATTGGTATAATACTATAACTAACTTCTGGATTTTACAATGTGTGACAATGTAGACGTGACAATTGTTAGTCACAAATGCTGGAAACTGACATCAAGCAACTGAGATATAACTTGTTGGTGAATCATAGCCATGATATGTGACACTTATGAGATCATAAACACTATTATTGTAGCTGCATTAATATTAGTTTAAATTTTCTTATCATAAAGCCGTCTGGAACAAGTTAGAGTTGTTAGCTTTTGTAAAATATAGAAACTAATGGGAGTTGAGTTTGTCTTCTAGCAGGGTTGATTTAAGCAAGAAATTGAACTTACAGTGAATTTGATGAGAATCACTAGGGAATATCACAAGAAGAGCAGAAGTGTGAGCCTGTCACTTTCAGCATTTGCTGCTAATGTAGTGCTATGCACGATTAATTCTTTAAAGATCTCAAACCAGTCGTTTATCTACTCTAGATTATGTTGCCTGTCTGGGTTCTTGGCTCTTGTGAAATATAGAAACTGGCGGGAGTTGAGTTTGTCTGCTAGTGGGGTTGATTTAAGCAAGAAATTGAACTTACAGTGAAGAAAAAAATTAGTCCTTGATGAGAATCACTAGGGAATATCACAAGAAGAGCAGAAGTGTGAGCCTGTCACTTTCAGCATTTGCTGCTAATGTAGTGCTATCCATGATTAATTCTTTAAAGAACTCAAACCAGTCGTTTATCTATTCTAAATTATGTTGCCGGTCTGGGTTCTTGGCTCAGCAATTTTTCCACCCCAGGTGGTTGTTTTTGGCTTTACGATATATGGAAAATATTACCATAGCATCCCTTGAACTCTCGTCATCTTGATGATGGATCATGGAGTATGATCCGAAACATAGATGTTAAAAATTGTCACCTATCCCTCCCAGAAGCATATCTGCATTACAAATAAATATGTTAACTATAAATTCAATATAGAAATATTCGAGTAAAATGAGAAACATTATATATATATGTATTATTGAACGGAAATACTGTTAGAAAAATATGACTCATGAACATTTGATGCAACGAAGGCTGCTATGTGAACCACCCACAATAATTAGCATCAAGTAAAGGCTAAGGAACCAAAGAGCCATATGCAGAGGTATCTGTTCTGGTTGCAGCTGTATTTCCCATGTTAATGTCTATGTATATTTGCCAGTTGAGTATATTGTCAAATCTTTTTGTTTTCAGACAGTGCATATTAGCTGATGTAGTGATTGAATGATTAGTACTAGATAAAATACACCTATACAGTTTTGAGAAGAAAATCACCAGAGCTCAACTGCAATTAAAAAAGGAAACACATTTATTTGGAGAAAATTGACAGTGCTCAACTGCAATTAAAAAAGGAAACACATGAGCTATATTTTGTCCTAAAACTCCGTTCTTTTAAAACAATATTTTTCCAGTGTTTGCCCTTTGTATACCTAGGATTTGTCCCGTGTATGTTTGATACATGCCTGGGTTGAAACCAATCTCAGATACACTGGAGGGGTGGGGGGTACCCAGGAAGGACCCATACCCAGATAGAATGGGTCATAGGTACATCCCAAGGAATGGGCAAACGTAGTATCATAACTCTAAAGATTAAATGCATGTGTATTATTAACCTTTTTTTTCTGTTTCAATTTAATGAATGGGACAATGCTGAAATTGCCATTGCTGTTGTGCCCCCTTTTTGGGATTAAAATAATCAATAAAATATTTTTCGGATTGGCCTGGTCATTTGTAAATTTTTGTTAGGGCTTGAAAATACAACTTTAAAAGGACCACTGTTTTTCATTCATGATCGTTCTACTCATCTTCTGTATCCAATTTTCAGATTTGAGCTGTGTTCAATCTAGTTATCCAAGACAAGAACCTTTGTACCCAAGATTGAGTGATTTCATTTGAAATCCACAATTATGCTGATTTGTGGAGGATCTGAAGACATTTTCATTTTTTTTCAGATTGCAGGAATTGGGTATAACACGCCCTATAGACTGCAGTACGCTGGGTAAACTTTTTAACATGACAGCATGATATGTCCTTTGGTACCACGTGAGTTTGGAGACTGGATCTCATGACCTTGTGCTTTACCACAGAAAGCTCCCACCAATCAAGCCAGGCCCCCAGCCTGAAGACAGTTTCAAGTTGCTATAGTAATGTTGCAATGTTTTTTGCAACTAAATGCAAGTTTTGGTTTCAAGGCATGATTGAGAGTTACTAGGTAGAGCTCTAGAATTTTGGCGGATTTTTGAACTTCCACTTGGACAGATCTGACTTATATCCCCCATGACAGTAGTGCATCATTATTGCAAGGTGGAAGTCAGTCATATAGGGCAGAAATTCAGTTATCCAGCTGCTGCTTTTTATTAGAGTCTGTAGATTTATTTCTATTTCTAACGGTCATTCCTCTTCTATGCTTCAAAATTCTCTCTATGTTCATTATATTCAGAATGTTTCTATTTCTCTTTCTTTGTTCGTTATAGAAACATTCTTGTGCATACTTGTATACATAGATCATGATCTTTGTTTAATAACACATTCATTATTTTACCATAACATGGTATTAGAGCTACTTTTTTCGAAAAATAATAATATCATTATTGAAATTTCTTGAGTTAATTTATGAAATAGGTTTTGAAAATCTTTAATTTCCTAATGAAATTTTCTTATAAGATTTTTGACATCCTTTGCCTAGGTGTGTTCAAAGATTTGTTTGCAGAATTTTTTCTTCATATCTGATGAGGGTTGTTTTGTAATCATTGTCTCTTAGAATTGCAATCTTGATGTTAATTGCGTTGCTCTCTCTCTCAGACGCTCCTTTGCTCAAAGACACATTTTTTGGCTCTTTTTAGTATCTAGGGCACACACAACTCCCTTATTCTGCTAAAACCTTGTGGGCATTTCATAGCTCAACTTGGTTGGTCTCAAAATTTTGTAAGTGCATTGTTTCTATGCCTCAATTTTTGACCAACGGGTTCAAAATTTTACATGAGATTCTTTTTGGGGTTTTTAATCTCTCTTTTAGGTGTTCATTTTTTCTGAGTCTTCTGTCAATTTGCCTCAAAATTCGTGCCTTTTCAGATATTCACATTTTTTCCATCAAAATGTGTCATGGCATCTCTCACCAATCTTCTATTGGAAGTTAGTCAACGATCCAACGAAAAGAACTACAACACCTAGATGCAAAGTGATGACAAATTTTTGAGTACTGTTGCCTTGAGGCGATTGTTCTAGATATCGAGACTTGTCCTACCGCCGTCGATGCTACTCAAGAGAAGTTTGATGAGCGTAATCATAAAGTTGTTATGCTCAGTAAACTTTCAGTTACTAATGATAGGCTATCTTAAGTGCTGTCTGAAAAGATAGCCATAGAGATTTTGATTACACTGAAGGAGTCAGACAAAAGTAGAGCTTTCTTTCTCAAGCATCAACTATTCTATTATTATGGATGAGCACATGTCCTTATAGGAACATCTTTTGAATATTAAGGACCTCGGAGATCAGGTTGAAGCCATTGACCATACAATAGAGGAAGAGGATATGGTTGCCATTTCTTTGAAAAATCTTATACAATCCTATGAGCACTTTATTGAGATGCTCAATATTACTGCAACTTGATGGAACCCTAAATCTTTGCAAATTCAGAAGTCCTAACCCATCACCATAAAGCAAATTTCTCCATATTTTCAAGATCAGGATGAAGTAAATAATTACATATGCACCATATCCAACAGGTCATTATTACTAGGGAAACATTGCTTGATGAAAAGAGTAAGCAATTGCTAAGAAGGCTCATCGAAGAAAGTCATATCGAATAGGTTGTCAGCATAAGAATGATGCTCAATATGACTAGCTTTGTATTTTCCCAATATTTAATGAAGTTATCAGTGTACCTATTGCCGATAGGAATTCATTGGTAAAACCTTGGGCAATGAAAAGCATTAGAGTAACCTGGACAATGAAAGAGTAAGGAATTGACATAACCTGGCTCTTGTGCTGTCCAATCAGAATAAGGAGATATCTCTTCCAAATCAAGTGGACTAGGTAGTGCTGAACTCTGTGCCTTTTTTATGCACAACGTAAGATTATAGTGCACATAAACAAGGTCATTAAGTAGTCTTTGAATCATTTGTTACTTTTCTTTGTGTGGATGGACTCAAATAAGCTCCAATTGCGCTCACAATGGGATGCGCTACAAGGTTGACATAGGACTCTGAGAGCAAAATTCTTTAAATTGGGGGTATTGCCACCCCAACTTGCCCACCAACTATCTACAAAACAAAATATAATAAGTTATAAATCAATAAAAAAAGGTAATAAAAAAACACAACTTATCAATTTGTAAAAGTTTTAAAGTTTGACACTTTACTTGGTGCTTAAGTAGCTCTTGCTTTCTTTGCTAGCATAGAAGAGAACAAATTACCCCTTGATTCCACAGACTTCTTGTTCGGTCACAACAAGGTCTCTCTTCGCTTCCTTAGATATCATTCTCCCAATGCATTTAGAGAGACCTTTCATGACCTGTCCGTTAGGCTCTGAGTAGGAATCATCAACCCTAAAACAAATAGAAAATGATATCAAGTCTTACTACACAACCTTTAAAAGTAAAGTAAAACGAAGTTTTAGTAAAATCTCAAGGACGATCATAGTATCTGAATTTGGGGTTGAGGAAGTAGCTTGCTGCATGAATGGGTTGGTGGAGCATATTGTTCCACCTCCTATCAATTATTTCCCAAATGGGGTCAAATTTGTGTCTTTCTGCATGATAGTAATTTCTAACAGCCTCTTTGGCCTTATCCACGGCCTCATAAAGACCTCCCATTGGGGATTGTTGCCCATCACATATGCGCACGACTCTAACCAGAGGCATAGACATCTACATTTGAAATTTGAAAAATACAAATTAGTTAATAACATAGTAAGTTACAAATTAATATTGAAACTTGAATCATGCTTTTGTGCAAGACTCTAACCAGGGGCATAGATATCTACATTTGAAATTTGAAAAATACAAATTAGTTAATAACATAGTAAGTTACAAATTAATAATGAAACTTGAATCAACTAAAAATATAATGTTTTGATTCTTAAAGTTACGTCCACAATCTCCGTAGCCTTTGCAAAAAAAAATATCATCAAAGACTATTTGTGCCATAGCCTCTCCTTCGGGCTTCTTTGAGTAAGGTGAAGCAACCTAATTGACACACACAAACATTTGTTTCAGAGCCAATATGTGGTCGAGAATACTTTGCAACGTCAAGAACGCCGTTGCAAACCTTGTCATAGCGGGTCTCACCAAATCTTTTCCTATAGTGGTCTTTCTCATCAAATTGAGAACCCATGGGTGATTATAGATATATTTGGTGACTCACCTAGCATCTTCCACACCCAATCAAGTTTTCCTATGTCCTTCAAAAGAAGGTCAAGGACGTGATGCACAAGGTGACCAAAAAAGTGTGGGATGCCTCTCTTGGAGGATTTTACCTAAAGATTAGTAAAAAATCAATAATTAGTCACAAACTTTCCATATTTACATCAAATCTAAATTGAATAATACCATAGCATTACATTCATGATTCATATTGTAATTGAACATAAAAAATTAAAAGTACTTGCTGCCACATATGCTGCAGCATTATCTGTGATGGTTTGCACCACATTCTCTGCTCCCACCTCCACTACAACATTCTCCAACATTAAAGCCAATGTATGTGCATTTTTCACTTTGTTGGAGGCATCAACAGATTTCCAAAACACCACATCATCTTTACAAGCAACCAAGAAATTAATAATGGTTCTACTTGTTCCATTTGTCCACCCATCAGATAAAATGGTGTAACCATATTTCTTCCACTCTTTTTTTGGGTCATCTATCAATACTCTTGCCCTATCAACCGCATTGTCAAGCAACCTACAAAATTTAGGTGTAATAAAGTGTTAGTAAAAAATAGGAAATAACAATTAAGATTTAAAATACAACAACTAATTGAAGTGAATCACAATTATTTACAATTACTAAATAATAAAATACTAACCTTTTACTCAAATCCTTGCAAGAAAGTGGCTTGTACCCTTTGCCTAATATTGATATGCATTCACCAAATTCAACCAATAGGGACTATCAGCCACATACATTGAGATATTGTTGAAAAACCAAAACTCAGTTTTTGCAATATCAGTTTGGTCATGCGCGTCCTTCTTCCATCCAGTGCCCTCTAATGATGGTTGTGATCCAACTGTGTTCCTGGACACAATATAACTCCCTATCCCTGATGCAGATGGTGATGAAGAACTAGGAAATGTAGAAGAAGTGGAAGTGGCAAAAGAGACACTTTGTTTGTGGATCCACGGGACATGAAAAGATCCTGGTATGTTCTCAAGTTTTTCTTCTTGCATATCAAAACTAGCTCCTTGAGATTCAGCTATGGCTGCCCTCATAGCCAATTTCACCCTCTCCCTATTCAATTTTTTCTCTTTAGCAGCTGCAAGTAGGGCATTGATGAATCTTTTTTATTCTTCAGTCACCTTGAGACAAGGATTTGAATCATGTTTCTTTATGCCTGCAAGGTGGTATTTGAAGTGGTTTATGCCTCCAGAAATAAGTTTTTCACATGGAATGGATATAACCTTCCCAACATCATTTGGAGCTTTATAGGCAAACCACTATGCCTTATCTCTTGCATTTCTAGGCTGAGTGCCTATATATCCAGATGGGCATGGTGTTTGTGGCCACTCTTCTTGCGGATTTATCATGCTTTTTTAATGCTTAAACACTGCCCTACACATAAATTTATAGAAAAATGAATAAACAAAGTTAGAACTTAGAAGTTAGATCTATGAGTATGACGTAACAAACTAAACGAACAACTAGGGTTTGTTTTTAGAAAATCTTACATATTCTTCAATTTTTTTTTGTCAAACATAGAGCTAAATGGCTTTCAAATGATTCAAACATAGAGTTAAAATGCTTTTAAATGATTTGAATTCATTTACAAGCAACAAAAAACAATAGAACATTTTTTAAACTTATAAAAAGTTTTTCAACTATGATAAAAAGTTAAAACAATCTCAACAAATCTACCTGGAAAGAGATTTGTCTTCTAAAACCGGTTAGAATCCTCTACAAATCCACTCAAATCCGCTTTGAATCACTTGCAATCACCTAAAAATGCCTCCAAGCCATCTTCTCTCCATGCCTCAAGCCTTTAGAATGCACAAATGCAATTGGCGTTGCAAAAAGACCTATTTTTTGCCCTATATTGCTGGGCTAGCATGCGGGCTACTGTCTCCACGAGTATTTAAAAATAACTCTCTGAGTAATCGGCGGGCGAAGTACTCGACTGAGCTCAAAAACTTGGTGAGTGTTGGAAACTTGCCAAATACTTGATGAGTGTTCCAACTATGCATCTGAGATTTGTTTAGCCTATTGTGTCTTGTCTAATTGGTCTTTCGCTGTGAGAGTTAAATTCAATTAGACTAGTTGTGAGGATTATTATATAATTTCATAGCATTAGAAGATGGCTAGTCTAATGTCCCCTTCTCCGCACTAGGCCTTATGGCGCCTTGTTGGTCTATCTTTCCATTTGGATAGGCTAACAACATTTAATTTGAGGATGCCAACCAGTCACAGGATTCTATTTGGTTTCATTGGGGAGATATTTAAGTGTGGAACTTCTATAGTTAAGTCACTTTATTTTATAAAGTTGATTTATAAAGTTACTTTATCACAACTTAAATGACTAAAAGACGAAATTGGCTTTTATCCCACATTGTCGAATTGTTTGTATTTCTCCTCACATCGAGGTTATAAAAACAAGGAGCTATATTGGGATTCACCCATGAAATATATCAATATCTTGAAAAACAAAAGCTTGGTTGCTTAGATGTGATTGGTTTTCTCTCAAGGATGAAACCCCTTAATGGGAGTTGTGGAGATTGGACGTAGCCCTAGAAATCTCTACTAAGTTTATTAGAATTAGGTACGAATTGTGCAGACTCTTTTATTGTGTTTAGTTGGATTTACTTCAGAAAGGAATGAGCTAGTTGTGGAGACACATGTCTCTCCTTACAATAGTTGGATAGCCGTATGAAGGGTTCATTTATAGAGTGAATGTGGAAGCTGGCATCACCACATATAGTAGACGGTAACATTGTAGACTTGACCCACTTCAAAGGATATTAGACATAATAGTTTAGGCCTAAACGTAGGATACAGGGCATTGTGGCTCACTTTCCTTCATCGCAGAGTTAGAGGGAGTCGATAAGGGCAGTCAGCTAACCCAAGAGAAATTCGGTGTGATACTGGTGCTTTACAGAGATAGCGGGTGTATAGGCATCCATCATAGGTGCAATAGTATATAGACATCTCACCACAAGCTGACAGGATAACTCTCACGGTATAGATAGTTAGTTACAATACTCCAAAGGGCTTGACCATCAACATTGACAAGTGTGCATGACCTTTAATCAATCAAACCCAACACCATGTGAACTGTGAAGACTCTCACGTGAACATCATGTGCCGACATTTGCACTTGTATGTCCACCGTTTACCTTCAATATTTGTTCTACTATTTAAAGCGTTATTTAAATGTGTTATGTCATGCATTATTAATGTAAACCCTTATGAAATGAAAGGTCGAGAGTGAGTCTAAATTAGTGATTAGATGTATGACTGTAGTACATTGTAAATTCTGAACTTAACATCTGAAACTACTCAATTATTTTGTACTATTATTGTTATATTGTGAGAGCATATTTAATCTTGTTGAGAGCCAACTGCAACAATTCATAGATAGTTATCTATTCATTTGATTGAGGCTAGTAGTATATGGGCTAGGATCTTTACAGTGGTATCAGAGCCACAAGACCTGCCTACTTGTGGGTAAAGTTTTGAGTTATAGGCTGGTTTAAATAGGAACAATGTCAGATAGGCATGAATAGGAAACATTATAAATTTAGTCAAATCCGACCTGAACAGGTAGGATCTTCATATCAGATTGACATTGAGGATAGTTATATAGTTGACGAGGAGCTAACCTTTGGGACAAACATATTGGTTGAACAGGTTTAGGTCTTTGAAATGGCTCACGAGAGGAATGAATAGGAATGAGAAGTGAGAGAAACCTTGTGGGCTATTAGAGATGGACCAAATAACATCGCTACTGCGCTTCAACAACTTACAGGTGTTATGCAACAACTAGCTCCGACTCACAAGAGAGCATCGAGTCATCACAGTGGAGGTGGTAGTGTGGCAGGATCACCTCGAGCTGCTAGGGCCCCCACACAAAACATTGACAGGCCACTGATGCCCATTTTTGCTGAGAATAATGCCGAGGAGGAAGTAGCACAATCCGTAGCACTAGGGTTACTTCCAGATAATGTTTATGGCTATGTACGATGAATGAGATCTGTTCCTTGATTAGATTAAACAGAATCTGACTTTTGTTCAATACATGAATCACAAAAGGGAGACAAAGAGACCATAGTAGGACATGAGGCCTAGGGCACAAAATAGGGACTTGAAGCATGCCATGAACAAGTTATCCCTTCCCACTTTTGATGGCAACAGTAAGACATCTGCTAGAGCTTGGATTCACAAGCTAGACGCCTACTTGACACTTAAGCCCATGTCGGAGACAAAAGCCATTAGATTCGACACAATGCATTTAGAGGGAGCAACATATGATTGGTGGCATCATGGGTTGGTCACGCAGGATTATGGTCTCATCACATCTTATGAGATTTTCAGCACTAAGTTGATCGCCCATTTTGATAGGAAGGACATTGAGGTCTACTACAGGGATTTGGTGTAGTTGCAACAGGGTGGATCTCTAGATGACTTCATTGATGAGTTCCAACAGATCTCGGTGATGGTTTCGGATATGATAGAACACCGTAAGGTAATGCTGTTCACTGAGGGCTTATAGGACAGATTTAGAGGTTTGGTCAAGGTCCTTAAACCAAACACTTTGGATGATGCTATTAAGATCGCACATGATCTATACTCACCTTCTTCGATACTACAACCTCCTAAGAAACCTTATAAAGGATCTATTTCGTTCTAGAAGAACAAGAACCAGCATAAGACTACCTCTCCCAGCTTGGACTTTGAGACACGGAATGAACTCAGGAGGAAGAAGCTATGCTTCACTTGTAGGGAGCCATGGACACAGGATCATAGATGCCTTGGCAAAGGTAAAACACATTATGTCGAGGTTCTGTCGGAAGAGGAGGATAAGCAGCAGGGGGGCAGCGATGTTGATGGTAGCGATGAGGAAGAGAGGAGCAACCTCCTAAAGAGAGGAAGAAGAAATCTACTTCGGAATAGTCTCCTCTCATAGCTTCCCTTTCTAGTGATCCCACGGGTCACCCCTTTCATTTGAAGGGTATAGTTAGAGGCCAGCATATTGTGTTTCTTTTAGATATAGGTGCATTACATAACTTCATAAACACGTGCTGGGTTTCAAAGAGAAAGTTATAGATCGATGACATACTCGAGTTCAAGGTTAGAGTGGCAGGAGGCGATAGACTGAGGTGCACAGGGAAAGTGGCAGGGCTATTGATTCACTTCAATGACTTTCTTCTAGAGGTAGATTTTTATGTTGTCGATTTGGATGGACTAGACGCCATGTTGGGAAGACAATGGTTGTAGACTATTGGTAGGTACACAGTTGATCATGATAAGATGCAGCTGGACTTGTTAGAGGACGATTGATAGGTGATTCTGAAGGCCATGCCAGAGAGTGAACCCAGGTTGATTTCAGCTTATAGGATGGAGGCTATTATGAGGCATGATGACATGGAGTGGGCAACACACTGTTTTATTTCCTCTAAGGCTACATTAGATTTAGGATAGCAGCTTCAGGTTGACATTCAGCCAGTGCTTGATAAGCACAAGAGGGTTTTTGAGGACATATCGACATTCTCCCAGATAGAGGGTTTGAGCATATCATTGAGTTGGAGGAGGGTGCCAAACCTGTCATTACCATTCCTTATCGTCATCCTAGGCACTATAAAGAAGAAATAGAAAGGACAATTAAGGAACTCTTAGACATGGGACATATCAGACCTAGCTCTAGTCCCTTTGCTTCTTCGGTAGTTTTGGTGAAGAAGAAGGATGACACTATTCGCATGTGTATTGATTACAGTGCTCTCAACAAGAGTACCATTAAGAACAGAGTATCCTATCCCTTGCATTGATGAGTTACTAGATGAATTACATGGGGTAGTCCATTTTCTCAAAGATAAATCTTAGATCTGGACACCATCAGATAATGGTTTGTGAGGGGGATGTGCATAAGACAGCTTTCCAATGTCACTATGGACACTATAAGTTCTTGGTTATGCCATTTGGGCTCACCAATGCACTTGCCACGTTTCAGTCATGTATGAACCATATTTTTAGAAAACAATTGTGCAAGAGCGTGTTGGTATTTTTTGATGATATCTTGGTTTTCAGCAGAACTTGGGAGGAGCATTTGCAACACCTAGATGAGGTACTTAGCATCATGGAGGAGCACTCATTGTTTGTGAGGAGTTGAAGTTTTAGGTGGACAGATGATGCAGAGGTGACCTTTGATAAACTCAAGAAGGTGATTAGCACGTCCGGTTTTGGCAAATTCCCGATTTCTCTCGCCCTTTTGTCCTCGAGTGTGATGCTTCAAGGAGCGGAATAGGCGCAGTTCTGATGTAGGATAGGCATCCGATAACTTATGAGAGTTGGAAGCTCAAAGACAGTGAGAGATTGTACTCCACCTATGACAAGGAAATGTTAGCCATTATGCATGCTTTAACCTAGTTTAGATTGTACTTGGTGGGTGACAAAAAGATAGTTTGTGATACTTTTTAGAACAAAAGGATCTTAATGGAAGACAACAAAAGTGGGTCAGCAAGACTCAGGCAAATGATTTTGACATCGAGTATATCAAGGGTAAGAACAATATAGTTGCTGATGCGCTTTCTAAGAGACCTTCAATAGTAGAGTGTTCGTCATTTTCGAGATATCAGCAGATTGGAAGTCCCAGTTGTTGGTTGAGTATTCTAAGAATACTCAAGCTTGTTAGATCATGGATGGGCAGCTCCAGGACAACAGGTACAAGGCAATTGATGATGTGATTTTTTATGATGGGATCTATTTCGTACTAGAGTCTAAGCTCAAGGGAAAAATTATAGAGACTCTTCATGATGCACCATTAGACAGACACCCAGGTTTCTTCAAAACTTATAGGCAGGTTAGGGAAAGGTTTTCATGGAAGGGCTTTAAGGATGATGTCCTTCAGCATGTCAGAGAATGTCGGACTTGTTAGCAGAACAAGTCGGAGCACGAGTTTCCGACCGGATTATTACAGCCTCTTCCTATTCTAGCACAAATATGGGAGAGTATCTCCATGGACTTCATTATAGGATTACTGAGAATGCAAGGCAGAGATTCCATTTTCGTTGTTGTGGATAGATTGACTAAGTTCGCTCACCTTTTTTCTATAGTGGCAGATTGGTCAGCCTCTCAGGTAGCCAAGTTATTTTTATGAGAGGTTTTTCGTTTACATGGTCTCCCTCAAACCATTGTGAGCGATAGAGAGAGAAAATTTCTCAACACTTTTTGGCAGGAACTATTCAGATTGGTAGGTATGGAATTGACACCCAGCATGAGTTACCATCCACAAACAGATTGAGATAGTAAACAAATTGGTGGAAGGTTATCTCCATAACTATGTAGTGGGGCAATGAAAAGCTTGGGTTAAATGGTTATATCTAGGGGAGTACTGCTACAACTCCTACCACATGTCCATCCGGATGACACCGTTTCGAGCTCTCTACGACAGCGAACCTCTGTCGTTCGTAGATCTGGCTTTGCAGGATAGTAGAGCATCGCTAGCTGGAGATTGTATACTGGATCAGTAGGTCATTCTCAGATCTCTTCGAGAGAACATTCTACAGGCCCAGATTCAACAAAAGGTGTATGCTGATTGTCGTAGGACAGAGCAGAGTTTTGAATTAGGAGACATGGTTTACCTTCGTCTCCAACCTTATAGGCAGAGCTCCTTGAAGAAGAGTGGGTCCAAAAAGATTTAGCCTAGATTTTATGGTCCCTATCGCATTACTCGGAGGGTTGGAGAGTTTGCTTATGAGTTGGACTTGCCAAATGACAAAATAATTCATAACATTTTCCATGTTTCTTGCCTCAAGAAGGTGATTGGTCAGCATGTAGTGCCCTCTAGTGGATTGCCCCCACTTGATGTGGAAGGGAAGCTAGTTTTGATTCTAGCAGAGGTGATTGAGGTCAGAGAAAGGAAGTTGCGTAATAGGTCCATCAAGGAGTATCTAATTCACTGGAAGGATTTGCCATATGAAAATGCCACTTGGGAGGGCGAATCAATTCTGCAGCATCCAACACTGAGATTGCTTGAGGGCAAGCAATCCCGGGAAGGGAGGGCTGTAATGTCCCCTTCTTTGTGCTAGGCCTTATGGCGCCTTGTTGGTCTATCTTTCCATTTGGATAGGCTAACGACATTTAATTTGAGGATACCAGCCAGTCACAGGATTCTATTTGGTTTCATTGGGGAGAGATTTAAGTGTGGAACTCCTATAGTTAAGTCACTTTATTTTCTAAAGTTGATTTATAAAGTTACCATATGACAAAAGTGACTTAAGTGACTAAAAGATGAAATTGACTTTTATCCCACATTGCATAATTGTTTGTATTTCCCCTCACATCGAGGTTATAAAAGCAAGGGGCTACATTGGGATTCACCCATGAAATATATCAATATCTTGAAAAACAAAAGCTTGGTTGCTTAGATGTGACTAGTTTTCTCTTAAGGACGAAACCCTATAATGAGAGTTGTGGAGACTGGACGTAGCCCCAAAAATCTCTACTAAGTTTATTAGAATCAGGTAGGAATTGTGCAGACTCTTTTACTGTGTTCAGTTGGATTTACTTCAGAAAGAAATGAGTTAGTTGTGGAGACATGTCTCTCCTTACAATAGTTGGATAGGGTTCATTTACAGAGTGAATGTGGAAGTTGGCGTCACCACATACTGCATATGGAAATATTGCAGACTTGACTCACTTCAAAGGATATCAGACGTAATAGTGCAGGCCTGAACGTAGAATACAGGGCATTGCGGGTCTCTTTCCTTCATTACAGAGTTAGAGGGAGTCGGCAAGGGCAGTCAGCTAACCCAAGAGAAGCTCGGTGTGATACTGGTGCTTTACAGAGATAGCGGGTGTATAGGCATCCATCACAGGTGTGGCAGTATAGAGACATCTCACCACAGGCTGATAGGATAACTCTTACGATACACACAGTTGGTTACAATACTCCAAAGGGCTTGACCATCAGCAGCGGCAAGCATGCGTGACCTTTAATCAATCAAACCCAACTCCGTGTGAACTGTCAAGACTCTCACGTGAACACCACGTGTCAACATCTGCACTTGTATGTCCATCATTTACCTTCAATATTTGTTCTGCTGTTTAAAGCATTATTTAAATGTGTTATGTCATACATTATTAATGTAAACCCATATGAAATGAAGGGTCCAGAGTGAGTCTAAATTAGTGATTATATGTACGAGTGTAGTACATTGTAAATTCTGAACTTAACGTCTCAAACTACTCAATTATTTTGTACTGTTACTGTTATGTTGTGAGAACATTTTTAATCTTGTTGAGAGCCAACTGTATTTGATTAAGGCCAGTAGTATATGGACTGGGATCTTTATAGCTAGTTGACAAGTCCATTCAAGGGGTGGACTTAAAATTTGTCCTTAAGAGTTATACATGGAGTTGGGAAGTGGAAGACTCTATTGCCTAAACAAGGAGGAGGCACTGGTCTATTATATATAAAACATTCAAAATTAAGTCAGATCTTCGTAGGAAGATATCAAATCAAAAGATAGTTGTAGACAAAGAAGTGCAAATAACTAGGCTCAAAATTGAAAGGGGCTTAAGACTATCTTCAATTCATATGCCAAATTGAATTGGTCAAGTAACAAATAATACACAATAAATCTACCACTATATTGTCAATCAAAAGGAGAGAAGAAGCTTCAAAATATCAGGTATACCTACCTTGGTTTGTCAACTACAAGTTAGTTACTCCTGTTCGTTGGCCAGGTCAAGTGGTGAGTTTGAATATAGAATCAAGCATAATCTTAGAGCTTTCCAAGCTGTTGATTGGGGAACCAACACAACTAATGTTGACCTCTAATTTTCAGATTTGTGCACTAAACTCCTGCAGCAAGACTGATGGAAACAACAGTTTGGTAGGAGTGCTACTTCATCCTCCTCTGAACAAGCAAACATTTACAGCCAATCCTTTACAATGATAAAGGCCCATCCCAATTATCAACTCAGTCTCAGGATAGCTAAGAAGAGGCACAATTGGTGCAACTACTGCCACAAATTTGGTCATGTAATCCGAGATTGTAGGACCTGCATTGCTTTTGAAAAGTGGAAGCAAGGAGGGTTTCAGGCATAGGGCAATATTGCAAAACATGCAGAGGTCACTGATCAGCCTGAGTCTGCCTTTTATGCCTTCTGAGGATTCACTTGCAAACATTTGTTTTGAAGTTAGATTGACCATTAAGGGAGGATATTTAAGTTAAATCTCTCTATTTTTCTTTGTCTCTCTTTCATAGATTTATTTCTATTTCTAATGGTCACCCCTCTTCTATGTTTCCATATTCTCTCTCTATTCAATATGGAAACTCTTTTCTATTTCTCTCTTCATAATGTTTCTATTTCTCTGTCTTTGTTTGTTATAGAAACATTCTTGTGTATACTTAAGCTATCATTGATCAGAAAACAGTCATTTCAGTGAGGTGCCACCTTGCAAGAGAGAGAATTCAGAATCATTTGCCTTTTGTAGGTGTTTCCAAGGCATAGTAGGCCTTAATCAATGAATGCTTATGAAGTTATGAGTTAGCTTGCTGTACCATTAAACTAGGCTGGCATACCATTCAAATTTTTTAATTGATTGGTGATACAATCAGCAATTACGTCAGCATTTTTAGTCATTGTCAGCATTTCCAACAGCATTTTCTGTTATTATTGCCATCTTGGGAGCAGTCATTCAGCAGGATAACCCGATAACCCTCAGCACATTTCATACAAGAGGCTGTTAGTGTAGCTTTTTATTTTCCTAGTGCGATATTTATTTTCCCTTAGTCTTGGTCTTTTCCTACATTTTCATTAAGTTTTCTTAGATTAATAAAGTGAGTTATGTTAATTAATAACTAGGATATGACGAGGTGTACCATCCTTAAAGAGTGGTGCATTCCTTAAAGAGTGAAGCTTTTTCTATTTTTATGCTACTTTGGTGGTCACACTCAATTGGTTGGATTTACCATCTCTATCCTCTCTCTAGTTCTACATAAACCCATTACCTAGCTTATATTTTGCATTCTTGTTATTTTATTCTAGATTTTGAGATGCTTCTGCATTGCTGCAAGTAGCCATTTATTTGCAGCCTTTCCTTGAGCTCTTAATTAAATTTTGACATCTTGACATTTGCACCTCTCTTGCGATTGCAGGTTTGTGATTGCTTTATTATAGATTTATAGCTTCTCTATTATGCATCTGTTCCTGTTTCTTAAAATGCTATCTGAGCTTTGGTTTTGAGAGTTTTGAGTACTTGTAAAAGATTAAGATATTGAAGTTTCTTGTATAATGTTGTGAATTCTCTAATTTTTTTCTCTTGCCTTTTCATATGATCTTGAGAATTAGAAAGGTCAACAAAGACTGATTATCTTATATTTTCATGTGTATTTTGGCAAGACCTGACAATTGCAACTATTTTGGGTACAATGGCAGCATTTTCAATCATTCCATGGCATCTGGGAGGCTCAAGAAAATCAGATTTGCTTGTGTTTTGCTCAATTGAGCCACCATATAACACAGCAAACAAAAATTTGAAGTTCAGTTTCGGTGAACAACTTTTTTATGGGAGCATTTTTGGCTCAAATAAATGCAGCCATTTCACTTAGGAGGTTGGTTAGACAAATCTTGACTATGAAATTGTTTTTTCAGCTTGATCATTTTTAGGTAATTTCTATGGCTGGGAGATTGCATGGTCCCCATAACTATAGTAAAGTATGGTTGGGTTGGAAAATATTTTCAAAAGAAAAAAGTGCTTCACTCAACAATTGTCTATAGCATAGATTAAGATCTCTCTGAGAAGTGGCCACATCTCTACTTCTCGTGAGAACTTTTTCAAAACAAGAAAACTTAAGGTTTTTTGGCGAGAAATTCAAGCGGAGAAGATCTCAAATTCTCACCAATAAGTTGGCCATGTCTCTGCGATAAATCACGAATTTCTCGCAATAACTTAATTACTACTCTTGGGCAACATTAGTAAAATTGGGACACCCAGCGACTTGCCCATCCATTGTTTGTTTTACGATTTTGAGTGTTTGCAGGAGAGGAGAAGGGTTTCAGTAGAGAGAGTTTTTGGCAGCCTTGTAGATAGATCACAAGTGGATTAGAGGCAGATTTTGGATTCACAAGTAAGTTTTCTAAATTCTTTTTCTTTTTAGTGGGAAGGGGAAGAGGAAGATGTAGATTAGTTTCATATTTTACTTGACATTTGTATTTGCTTATCTTTTTACAAAGACAGCAGCATTCCACATGAGGATGCAACTTTGTTACATATTACATTTATATATATCTAGATCAGCTTGTTTGGCTTGTTTATTCATTTGCTGGCTCATTAGATGCCTATCCTTATTGAATTATGCCAAAAAATGCATTTCCAATTAAATTTACGTCATTTTAAAAATTCCCCATATTTTCTCGAGAAGTTGCTGATTTATCTCCAATATTTGCCGAGAACTTCATTTTTTGCCTTGCCGATAAGTCATAGAGAACAAGATTTTGAACTATGGTCTATAGATTGGGATCAATGCTTAACATACCTAAAAATTGCAAAAATTGCCATGAGTAAGCATAAGAACAACTACTATCTCTCTAATTTCGACCTTATGACCATAATGTCAAGGGTCAACAAGCAAACCACCAATTAATTGCAAAAAATGCCCAACCACATGTCAATGACAATTTGTTGACTAGTCGCCATACCACTTCTTAGTAGTCATTCTTGTTAGTGGTGCTGCCCAAGCACCACATCGGGCCACCAAGGATAGGCCATATTGGACATTATTTTCAATTTTGTATTATCTTTGCCTCAATGGTCAAGATTTGGCAAATGAGATATTGGCAAAAAGTTGAAGGCGAGCACTTCCCTTCCATGCAAGTCTCGATTCAAATTTTGTCTTCTTGGCGTCTCTTTTGCATTTCACTCTCCTTTTGTGCATTCACAACTAATTTTTCTTTTTGGTTAAAATGAATTAAACAATTCCAATTCTAACACCCTGCAACTATTGTGATTGGAAAAATAAAATGACATTCTTCTTGAAAAAATAAGGATTTTGTAGGGAAACAATGTAACTAGAAATTGAACCATTTAAATGTCAAAATGATTTAGTAAGTGCAATGAAACATTTGGAACCGTGTGTATGTCTAGATCTCCAGACTTGCTCTTTTATGTTGAGCCTATCTACACCAAATGAAACTTTGGACAACAACCCTTTAGTAAAGAAGATGAATTGAGAGATTATCAATTTAGTCCTTCAAGTTTTGATACTATATAAGGATTTCCTCACAAAACTAAATGCTCTAGGATTGCAATTGAAATAGTATGGAGTTGAGAAAGATGATTTATAGTTAATCTAGATATTTTCTCTAAACTCCTCACGACTGAACTTTGTTTCTACATTCTATGCTACTACTAAAAGTGCTTTGAGAGCTACTTGCGCAATGCCTTCCTTGATGTATTTGCTAATGAACTCACACAAGAATAGGATAAGTTGGTTCAAATGGGAACTAATAAATCTTCTATGTCTCATGCTTTGGCTGCAAATCAAGGCTCTAAAGATTAAAAAGATAATGAAAAACAAACTAAGAAACAAGGAGAGAACAAATAAAATGAATCTTTGTCCATGGACACTAATTCTTCTTCAAATCTAGGGAAACCCAAGAAGTAGAAGATTTAATGTGCATAGTAAACAACCTGGTCTTGATGAACATAAATGTTTGAATAACAAATTGACTACCTTGCACATCTTTTTGAGAAGATCAATAAAGGGGTCACCGAATCTCCATCTTCATCAATAAGAATTTACAAAGGAGAAGGCAAAAGGCCATGTTGGTTATGCTTCTACATCAAACAAAAATAAAGGATAAACTCTTTTTGATTCTAGAAGTATTGGATCAAGGAGAGGGCTTCTAAATTTCAGAGGTTCCCATCATGTGACTTCTATGCTATCCATGTTCACTTCTTTGTGTTATGCCTCCTATTTTGATGGGTAGTAGTAGGCTATAGCTATATGAATGTAATTGAGAAGGGATTTGTTGATGTTGGGGATATCACTTCCAATGATGTATTGTGCACATTGCACATCATTTGTCCAATAATATTCTTTGGACATTTATTAGATTTTTATGGTGGAGTAGGGAACATTGTTGAATTCACTCTTGATTGAGTTCTCATCAGAGATTTGGAGAGCATCTAGATTATTGCTATTGGGATGGTTAATTATGCATTTGGTTGTACAACTTTTTAGACATTATTCTTGATGTTTTCTCCTTTGGATGATAGTCTCACTTCTAATGGGTATCTTGATTTTGAGGGGACTTTGGTCACTTGAATTTGGGCCCTCTCACAAATGTTCTCGTTCTTGGACCTTGCATTCCATCTAGCCCATCTATTGTCGCTACTTCAAAAAGTTTGAAGTTCCTTCATCGAAAACTTCTAGTAACTTTTGGCATCAGGTAATACACACTCTTTTAGACATAACTTTGTGGGATGATGTCTTCATAGGTATTTTATGCTTGTTCGTGGAGTCTCGTATTGTAGATCTAGGAGCCACTATTGATTGCATGCATTTTCTCTTTGATGTGGATAATTATTTTTATAGTTCTTGCAAGGGAACACTCTAACCATCTTCTTGTGAGGGAACACTCTAACCATCTTCTTCATTCTCTACATGGTCATTCTTCACAGTATGACATGACTTTGGATACTTTGGAACAACATATAAAGTGTCATAAATGCTTTAGAATAACTTCGGGGGGGGGGGGGGGGGGGGGGGGTGAATCAGTTATTCAAGGTCCAAATGTTCTAATAGAACTTTTTCACTAATAATAGTGAGCCCTTCCAAACTAACCATGCATCCAAGTTGCTTAGTTATTTTAGCGAGTTACTGAAAAATCAACATGCAAGAATGAAACATGAAAGATCAACACATAACACAGTGATTTACGTGGAAACCCAATTTGGGAAAAACCATCAGTAACATGCTACTCCTTTCTCACTCTTCTGAAGTGATGCCTTGTGAAAGGCCTGCCCTGTCAAAGGCTACAAAACACACTATTAAATGTGACCCTGTTAAAGGATTTCAACCACCCTGTTAGAAGTGGGCCTGGTTAGAGAACTTTAGAACATTCACTTGGAATGCCACCCTGTTAAAGGATTTACAAATGATTATTAAACCAACCTAAGTCCATAGGATTTTACCCTAACTGATACAATTGCTAGAGAGTAACAATAAGGGCTTTTGACTTGATACAACTCACAACTTAACTTGCAGATTTCAGATCTCAATTCAGCTTCATCTCCTTGAGTCTCTATGCTCACTGTGCCAATGCAATCACCTCTGTGGTCACCTATCGAAGCAGAGTCTCTATACTCTATTCCTCTCTCTATACTCTGTTCCTCCCTCTCGATGTCTTCTCCTTAACACCGCATACTATCTCCAACCAACCACTTAACCACTTGGCAACTCTTGCTTCTTGACCTGTAACTCCTTAAATATAAGTTTGGAATACTTTTCCCTCTCTTCTTTTTAGTTTGAATGGATTAGGCAAGATTCAACGAATCTACCCCTTATCTTGTTCCTTCTAGAAACATCATGAAGAATTCTCCTGAATTCGCCCAAAAACGGTTTACCTAATATTCTGTGCCACCAGTTCATCATCCTTATCTTCCATCTGGTTCACAAACTTAAAGGTAACAAACTTGTCGGCCCAGATCTGGCAAATCTTTGACTTTTCAAATAATGCAGCAGCTCGGCACTATTGAGTTTCTGATGCTCGGCACATACTGTGTTACTCGGCACCATGTTTTACTGATGTTCAACACTTACTGTAGGTTCACTCGACATCAACTAAGTTTTCTGATACTCGGCACCTATTACTTGCTCGGCACCCTAACTTGCTTGACTCTTTCTGTTTCACTCGGCACACACTAGATTTTTTATTTGCTCGGCACTTATTGAAAATTTGCTCATCATGAACTAGCTTCCTCGGCACTCACTGATGAATTTAGTCAAGCTTTGCAGACAACTTTGTTAGAACTTATCTTTCTAGAGTTTCTAAGTGTGACCAACCTCTGTATCTTCAAGTGTATTGTCAATACATCATTTTACCAATGTCTTAACTGATCTTTGTACTTCATTACAAAACCATAACTCAACCTTTCCCTTAGGTGCTTTTGTTACATCTTATTGATTAAATCCTCTTCATCAATTAACTAAGTGATAGTACTTGGATCTTATAAGCAATTGTCAATTCCAACAAATAGCAGGTTTGACATCAGTGACAAAACAATGATTGAAAACATTATTTATCAACTATTTCCCTTCTTCTCAACAATCTCCCTCTTTGATAATGATCTTTTCAATCAGATTTCAACATAAAGGTCTTTTTTTCTTTTGAGAAGGTGCGTCTCTTAGAACTACTAATCTGATTGTGACAACTTTCAACATTCACATGGAGACCCTTGAGCAATTTTTAAAGACTTCATATATTTTGAGCTTTCTTCCTACATATTCTCTTAAGGAATGGGATGATCTCATGCATACACCTGTGGTATTGTTTCATCCTAATGGGAGGAACATTGTTTGAAATCATGGACCATCTTCTACATCCAATTTAGAGTAGCTACCACTTGCTGTACACATTATGGATGGGGGCTACTTGGTCTTTTCATTTCTTTTCTCTCTCTATTTACAAGGGAGGTGTCCTTGTTGTAGGAGGTTTTTTTCTTTTCTTTTTCTTATTTAGGCGGTGGGTGGGGTGGGTTGGGGGTAGGATTGGTGGGCATCATATTCTATACATGTGGGTACCTACGTGGCTTCATTTGTGGGGACCTATCATTATTGTTTCACCACCTAAGCCACATTAAGGAGCATTGTTAGTGTAGGTATTTATTTTCCCAATGGGATATTTGTTTCTCCTTAGTCTTAAGGTTTTTCTTAAGCTTTTATTACTAGGAAATGATGTTGAGGTGTCTCCATCTTAAAGGTGGAGCATTGCATTTCCTATTTTTAAACTACTTGGTGATCACACCCTATTTGTTGGATTTGCCACCTCCACCCACTTGCTAGTTCCATTTTTTTCTCAGTGAAGCTTCCTTACATCTTGATGATGGATCAAAGAGTGTGATTTGAAACATTGATGTGAAAATTAAACACAATCTAATCCAGAAGTAGCATTACCAACTAACCTGTATGTTGCATTCTAGTCATTCTATTCTGGACTTGAGACATTCTAGATATTCTTGCATCATTGTAAGCAGTCATTCTTGTGGAGCATTTTTGAGCTCCTAATGCAATTTTGTGATCTTGACATTTGCATATCTCTTGGAATGACAAGTCTGTAACTGCTTTATTTACATTTACTATTTAATAGCTTATCTCTTTCATAGAAAGATCTTGGTTATTCATCCGTTTTTTTTTTCAACACTGGCTATATAGCCTTTGGACATATAAAGGTGAAATAATGCTCTGAGGGTTTTTCAATGAGATTGTCATTCACCTAGGGTTTTCACTTTTGCAATTTCTGATTTTATCAGCAAATGAAGGTTTGAATTTGGTAATCAGTTGACTGTTGTTTGTTTTGTTTCAATTTATATCATAAAAATTAGAGAGTAGCATAAAATATTGTACTGGGGACATTACAATCACTCTAGCGGAATAGTATATTTTCTCAATTATTTCAAAAGCATGCATAGATACACTAAAATTCCATTTGTGGAATTATTACATACTAAGCCAAGCCTCTTACTTGAAATTCTTCATCACATAGTTAAATCAGAAATTCAGTTGCTGCATGTGTCAACTGCACTTTCATGAATGAACCAGGGTTCCAATATTCATATGAGTTGATTAATTTATTTGAGCCACATTCATAAAATATCAAATATTGTGGAAGAAATTATTAAGGTTGATTGTGGTCAGGGAGTTGTATGCTGATGACCGGGTTTTGATGAACACTTAGGTGGTTGTAAATTGATCTCTAGGTTGCCAAAACATTCCTACAGATAATATGGTCGATGTCATTCTTTACAAAATGTCTTTATGAAATTCATTTATCTTTCTACCGGAAATATTTTGAAGTTACATGGGATGCCTCATTTTGTCAAGTAGGTCTTGTGGTTGAATCATAAGGGATCTAATTGGCAAATGCTCTGAGGTCTAGCAAATGTTTTTAAGCATTGGGTTATTAAAAGTACTCAAGACAAGACTTCAATAGAAAAAGATGTAATAAGTACTTGACAGGACAGCTGAATTGGGATACAAAAGCACAAATCTGTTCCAGAAACAGCTGCTTCATCATCTTCCTCAAAAGTTGGACAGGCCTAGTGAATTCTGGATTGGAATGAACTAGTAAATTCTTTCATTTTTCTTTCAATACTTGGTCACATGGAATTATAGATGGTTTATTTGGTTTAATATCTGCAGTAACAAGAGTTGAGTATCTATGCACTAGTTCACACTTCGCATCCAATGTCTTAAGATTGCACAAAACTAGTAAATGATTTAAATACATTTGCCAAATTTGGCACTACAACTGTCTCCATGTGTCATCCTATTTGTTTTGTAGTTGGATCAAGGTTATAACTTTTTGGATTAAGTAGACCTTAAAGCACCCAATTTTCATTGAAATTTGTTGCTTGACTATTTCTGCCACTGAAGTATTAAGGCATTCTGCAGTAATATGCCTTTCTACAAGTATGAAAGAAACTAAGATTTTTTTTTTTTTTTTTCTTGGCTGTTTTAAAAACTTCTGGGCACCTAAGATCTGCATAAAAATGACATCTGAGCACCAAATTCTGGCAACATAAAGTTCACAAGATCCTTTCTGTAGGAGAGGATGAATTAAATTGATACAGCTCCTATGGGAAAATCTGTTTGGAGTTTTTGGTGGGGTTAGCAAATTGCATGGGGCATTCTCAGTCAATGTCAAATTTGGATACAATTCTTTCTTCATTAATCATGAACATCTATTTCTTCACTGGCCTCTCCAGGATCCTCAGCACACGAGTATCTCTCTTTTATAATTGAAGCATGTGATTTGTGTAAAAAAGAAGGAAGGGATGAACAAACAAGAGAGCTAAATATTTCAATTTGCATATTACCAGCCAAGAGTAGCTCAAGATGTTGAGCTTCCTCAGTCACAGATAAACTAATTTTGAGTTTCACAAGTACTTGGGTTTGAAAATCAGTCAAGCAAACCTGTACTTAGTGGGGATAACACCATTTGGAGTTGGGCATGAAAAATTGTTTGAGAAAATTGAAACAAACAATCTTCAATTCTGTAACTAACGCCATCCTACAAGATTGCTATTTTTGGTCATATGATGTATAGCACCTCTGTTTCTGTAATGTATAGCAACATCTTGGATGTAATGATGTCTTAGAATCATCCGAAGTTTAGATGAAAGACCTTTATATGATGTCAGTGTTGGTGCTTTTCTGTATAGACTGCATAGAATCTATTAGTACTTTGTTGTCATTTTGTGTGTGTTACCGTATCCTCAGGATCACCTTAAAAGATTAAAAGGGTGAGAAGGCTTATAGACGAATTTATTGTCTTTCTAATAAAAGAAAGTTATTTAGCAAAAAATGTTCTAACCTTACCAATTAACCTAAATCTTTATGCACCTTTAAACAATTTATCAAGCTCACAATTACATAGTCTTTTTAGAATTTCACTTCATTTTTCTGACATTAAATAATAATTCATCTGAGCCTCAATGTTATATAAATCAAGTATAACCATATTGCGCATTTCAACTATCAAAGATCAGATCTAGAACTCCATTAGGGTCTGTTATTCCTCTCCAAACTCTGTATCTTTGAAGATGAAAGACATTTCTAAAAAAATCTGGTTCAAAGCTTCAATATCCTCTGTACAGTTTTATCCATAGAAGCACTGGCATCCTCTGTACCAATCAGCTTACCCTGGTACACTACTCCTGCATGAAATAGTTTCAGATAGGCATAAGGACTCACTTCTAAGATCTCCCTAGCTTCATTGTAATTTGGACTAGGGTTTGGAACTTGTAATTGTGATGTTTTGCTTGATTCCATGTGTGTATATGCAAATCCATTAAGGATCATATTAATGAATTTAGTTATAAGTTTCTGTACAAGGTACATTGAATGCATTTGATTATGTTTTTGACTATCTTAGACTAATCCCTATCAGGCAAATTGTGCAAGGGACGTTGTCTAAGTTGTAGGCATTAGGGAGCAAAGTGAAGTGGATTTTGTTGTTCCACAGAGAATAAGAGAGTCTACTACTAACTTTGTTCAAAGACCTTGAAATGAATGTCCTGTCTTGACCATAGGTCTTACTAAATTAGATGACGTTTAATATGGTTCATTCATTGATCAGTTGAGATTGCAGATCTTGCTTAAATCCTTACTACTGACACGAGGAACCTATTCCCTGTCTATTTTGAACTCATTTGCTTACGGATGTGCCTTAATTCGTTTGCAATAACCTCAAATAACAAATAATATAGAATTAAATAATCAAAACATTTTTATAATAAATATTATTAAACACGAATATGTAAAGAAATAAATCTACTTCTCTCTCCAGTGATCCCCTTTTTAAAAATCAGAAAAGGGGAAAAAGGAACTTTTAGGGGCTGGGGAAGGATAATGGCCTTAATTAATGGCTTGGCTGACAAACACTATGGCACCCAAGGGGAGACCATGCTTGCCCATTAAATGTACCTTTGTGCCTCTGCAAACAGGATGCCTAGCCCTGGGAATAAGGAAAATTGACTTGGGTGCCAAAGGAGGATGTGAAAGAGAAATAAATAGGTTTTTGGAGGCATTATTATTTGGAGCTGAGGAAGCAAGGTGAGAGGAATGGAGCCATTCTTCTACAGCTCATTCAAAGGTCATCTTCAGGTGCCAAGTAGCCAAGTTGGGGATGCCAATACAGCAGATTCCCCTTCTTCCTTTTCTGTTTCTTTATTTTATTTTAATTGGTTTGCTTGGAAAGGGCTGTGCCCAGTTTAAATGATTGTTTCATGATGTATATATATGTTGGAGGGATGGGGTCTATTCCATAGGGTGAAGTAGTGGAAATGTCATTGGATGCTCATACCTAGATTGTTTGGACAAGTAGGCTCTATATTAGCTGTTTTGAACTACCTAAAGTTATATGCTGTGCCACTCAGAATCTTATCAAGTTAATACTTTATATTTAAGTTGCCAATTTGGGTGTGGATGCAAATGCACAACTTTTTTTTGGTTTTGATTATACATGTGTGTGTGTGTGTGTGTGTATGCAAAGAAATGCAAAAAGTATACAAAATTAAATCATTTGATAGGACGACACTTCATCATTGATCAAGATAAATCTTAAATGCCACTTGATAGCTCACAAATATTCAAATTAAAATAAGTAATAAGCCATATCATATACGTCTATGTTCATGATTCTAGTGCAAATCAGAAAATCATGACAACTACATAATCAAAATCTAGTTCATGATTCAATGTTCATCAATCAAGATTCAAGGTTCACCAATTAGAATCATAAGGATTCTTAAAAAGATTCTCATCATCTTGGATTGCTGCAAGTTCAAGTTCATCTGAACCCATAGCAGTTCCACTTGTACTAGATGCACCTTTTGTCATCATCATCACCATCATCTAGGATTGTACTTAGATTTTGAACTGTTGCATCCAAGTTGAGACACTTAGGGGCTACATCCCAAAGCTTGGCTGCCCCTTCCTTGTAGCGATCCTCCTTAGATCCAAGTTGGTATGTGTCATGTCCCCAATTTTTGGTGACAGTTCAATTTAATTAATTTAATTAATCTGGTTGTCCAAGGACGACTAATTAATTATTTTAATTAAATAAATAAATATTAAAAAATAACCTTATATTTAATAAAGTGACTTGGAAAATATTTAATAAAGTCACTTAAAAGATAAGATCAAAATTGTTCTAGAAGTCTCTGGAGAGGGTGGAGAGAAAAGAATAAATAGGCACCCCGGGGCTCCATTCGAATCAAGCAGTTGTTTATCTCTCTTTTGATTTTAAGATTGTGATTCAATCTCAGGTGCATTGTGGAACCTAGGGTTTTCGCAATTGTCACAGTTGGCCATTGAGAACGAAAACTCTCATTTGGTACGCAATTTTGAGGGTGTGAAATATCATCTGAATTATTGCAAATTGGAGGTGACACTCAGTCATTTCATCAGGGACAAAATCTGTGGCCTAAGGCCAAATCTTGCGATTCATTGATCATTGGAGGTTTAGTTAGGAAGGAATTAACTTATTCCTTATCAGGAATTAACTGGAGAGAGTCGAAGGGAAGCTGGAAGCACATTTGTGGTCATAAATTATAAAATATTCATTATCAGGATTGAGGGCCGAATGGAGGAGTTGGTATTGTGATAAGTTTCATAAGGAGTTCGAAGAGTAAGGGACATTTTTTGCATTTTATATAGACACCAGCAGTGAATCGACTCAGGGCAGAAGAGCGAATTGCTAGAATTATCCCCTCTAACAGCGCTGCCGAATACCATTGAGGTCATTTCAAGGAGCATGGAAGATTAGTTAAGGAGTTCGTGGGTCACCATCCAGCACCTCTGTATATTGATCAAGCCAGATTTCATTCACCTTGGACAGTCGGTGATGCTTATTACCGTGAGCTGTCTACCAATCCAGATGATTGACTTCAAGGAAACATGGCCGGTGAGTATCGAAAGGTGGAGCGTTTGCAAGTGCCAGAACTGACTTCCGCCTAAGATTGAAGAGGAACACGCAAAGGAGATCGAAACAGGAGAGCATTATAATCTGCGGTTTAGACAATACCAACAACGAGCATGTTATAGGAGATAATTGCCAAGTGCGGGTTTCATTATTGATGGCAAGGTTTTTGTTCTTGGGAATCTGAGGTTCTGTAACTTCTGGAGTTTGAATTGGAGGTGGTCCAGGTCTAATAAGCGGAGATTTGTCAGACTTCCTAGGCTCTCTGGGACTGCTCCATGAAAACTGTTATTCTTCATGTCCAGAGCTTGCAGGCTCGTTAATGTACTCAGATCTGGAATCTCTGCGTTTAGTCTGTTGAAGCTGAGATTCAATGTTTGAAGTTTAGATAAAGCGCCAAAGTTTTGGATCTGTCCAGTGAGCGAGTTATTGTGCAAGACCAATTTCTGTTGCATTTGGAGACCTTCTAGATCTTACTATAATTCATTACTTTCAGTCATTGCAATCAGTGTAAGACCTTGTTATTACATTTGAAGTTTGATCTTCTCTAAAAATTATGGGTTTCTCGATTATCATTATTACACTCATAATTTAGTGGCCTTTAGAGTAAGGGCTTCAGTGCTTGTTGGCTAACTGTTTGACGAAATGCCTAACCGTTGAAGTTTAAGTTTTGGGTGTAAAAAGGAGCAATACACATTGGGGTTATTTCAGTGGTATCAGAGCCTGTTTGCAAACTATTCGACGAACTTGAAGAACGTATTGGCACCTGTTGTATCAAAATCTGATTTGAATGAATATTTCTTAAAAGATTTTGTATTAAAGGATTTAGAATCGTTCCAGAAGTATTATTTTTTGGAATACCATAAATACTATATGGAATTACAAAGATACTCTTTGGAATTACAGAAAGTATTGAATAAGAATAAATACTCTTTGGAATTACAGAAAGTATTGAATAAGAATAAATACTCTTTGGAATTACAGAAAGTATTGAATACGAATAAATACTATTTGAAATTACAAAAATACTCTTTGGAATTACAGAGAGTATTGAATACGAATAAATACTATTTGAAATTACAAAAATACTCTTTGGAATTACAAAAAGTATTGAATATACTGTGGCAATTCGTCGAATAGTTTGCAAACAGGCTCTGATACCACTGAAATAACCCCAATGTGTATTGCTCCTTTTTACACCCAAAACTTAAACTTCAACGGTTAGGCATTTCGTCAAACAGTTAGCCAACAAGCACTGAAGCCCTTACTCTAAAGGCCACTAAATTATGAGTGTAATAATGATAATCGAGAAACCCATAATTTTTAGAGAAGATCAAACTTCAAATGTAATAACAAGGTCTTACACTGATTGCAATGACTGAAAGTAATGAATTATAGTAAGATCTAGAAGGTCTCCAAATGCAACAGAAATTGGTCTTGCACAATAACTCGCTCACTGGACAGATCCAAAACTTTGGCGCTTTATCTAAACTTCAAACATTGAATCTCAGCTTCAACAGACTAAACGCAGAGATTCCAGATCTGAGTACATTAACGAGCCTGCAAGCTCTGGACATGAAGAATAACAGTTTTCATGGAGCAGTCCTAGAGAGCCTAGGAAGTCTGACAAATCTCCGCTTATTAGACCTGGACCACCTCCAATTCAAACTCCAGAAGTTATAGAACCTCAGATTCCCAAGAACAAAAACCTTGCCATCAATAATGAAACCCGCACTTGGCAATTATCTCCTATAACATGCTCGTTGTTGGTATTGTCTAAACCGCAGATTATAATGCTCTCCTGTTTCGATCTCCTCTGCGTGTTCCTCTTCAATCTTAGGCGGAAGTCAGTTCTGGCACTTGCAAACGCTCCACCTTTCGATACTCACCGGCCATGTTTCCTTGAAGTCAATCATCTGGATTGGTAGACAGCTCACGGTAATAGGCATCAGCGACTGTCCAAGGTGAATGAAATCTGGCTTGATCAATATACAGAGGTGCTGGATGGTGACCCACGAACTCCTTAACTAATCTTCCATGCTCCTTGAAATGACCTCAATGGTATTCGGCAGCGCTGTTAGAGGGGATAATTCTAGCAATTCGCTCTTCTGCCCTGAGTCGATTCACTGCTGGTGTCTATATAAAATGTAGAAAATGTCCCTTACTCTTCGAACTCCTTATGAAACTTATCACAATACCAACTCCTCCATTCGGCCCTCAATCCTGATAATGAATATTTTATAATTTATGACCACAAATGTGCTTCCAGCTTCCCTTCGACTCTCTCCAGTTAATTCCTGATAAGGAATAAGTTAATTCCTTCCTAACTAAACCTCCAATGATCAATGAATCACAAGATTTGGCCTTAGGCCACAGATTTTGTCCCTGATGAAATGACTGAGTGTCACCTCCAATCTGCAATAATTCAGATGATATTTCACACCCTCAAAATTGCGTACCAAATGAGAGTTTTCGTTCTCAATGGCCAACTGTGACAATTGCGAAAACCCTAGGTTCCACAATGCACCTGAGATTGAATCACAATCTTATAATCAAAAGAGAGATAAACAACTGCTTGATTCGAATGGAGCCCCGGGGTGCCTATTTATTCTTTTCTCTCCACCCTCTCCAGAGACTTCTAGAACAATTTTGATCTTATCTTTTAAGTGACTTTATTAAATATTTTCCAAGTCACTTTATTAAATATAAGGTTATCTTTTAATATTTATTTATTTAATTAAAATAATTAATTAGTCGTCCTTGGACAACCAGATTAATTAAATTAATTAAATCGAACTGTCACCAAAAATTGGGGACATGACAGTCCGCCCTTCCTGAAATTGCTTGTCCCCAAGCAATGGCTGAACCATGAACCAATCATACTTCCTGGATCCCAAATGTAAATCTGTGTATCATCCCAATCCTCATCATACTCCCGTGGAGAAATCATCAATACCAGTATTTGAGAAACTGTACTCAACATCCAAACAACTGACAACTCTGATGAAATCATCTGAAAACCAACTGTAGATGTCAGTAGAAGAAACCATTCTGCGGAACTCAAGCCAACTGAAACATCAACTCTATCAAAACTCAAACCCCTGTCAGAATGACCCCTGTACCCAACTGCACTGTAGATATGACAGCAGCCATAGGTACCTGAAACACTGCTATCAGATCCAATCTCTGAAAAACTGCTCCGGGCGTGTCGATGCTGCAGGCCGAGTAACTTGCTACTACCAGTTTTATTTTCAAAAGATGGTGCTAATCTATCCCCTAATGGATGGTAAAAAACTGGAGCCAATCTACATCTGCGTGAAATAAAATCTTCTATCTTTGTGTCAAAAGAAAAATGATGAGCATACCCTACCGCATAACGTCGATAAGAACCTCCAAACTTTGTTGCTGGCTCATCATCACTGAACTGGGAATCAACATATGGCTCCAATCTCTGACTCTGAGTGACTGTAAGTCGGATAGGTCCCTGTGCACTCTGCTCAACAAACCCCTCCTCGAGATCCCTGTGAGGTAGCATAGTAGAAAGGACCCCTATAATCTTCTCAACCAATCTGTAAATAACACTAGTATCTTGGATGAGAACACCCTCTGTCACTTTATGCGAGTCCAAATGAACACATGCACTATCCAACAAATACTCCATGAACGGTTCAGTGCAGTAAAAATTATACGAGGAAGCATCAATATACTTCCCTGCACACCACAACTGATCCTCCTGTGAAGGTGGCATACCCAACTGTACCACACTGTCATTTATCAGAGAAGAATCAATCTGGAGACTTGACTCTACTGGTATCCCAAACTCATTAGGACCAACTTCTTCCAAACCCTGAACATGTGTGTCAGTCTCAACAATAAGCTCCTCAAAAGCAACTGTAGGAGTGTACTTACTGTCATCTACCTCAATAGACAAATGAACTGGGTCTGGGGCTAGTTTTGACCGCAAATGCTCCAACTCCACGGTCACCTCCTTCAACTGAAACTGCGACTTTTGTACATCTTGCCGTGTGTCCTCTAAAGCCTCAGTAGTCGCTATGAGCTCCTGGGAAAGCTCACTCGCCTCCTCTTCATGATCCAAGAGTGCCTCATAGGCTGTACTCCCCCACTCAACCAAGTGATCACGAACGGCTACCAATCGTAAATAATCCTGCTTCAAAATCCGAACAGCTTCACGCAAGGCATGAATCTCTGCCAAAGAAAAGTAACCACCACTGGACTCATCTATCATAGAAGAACTCCAACCAGTAACAGCCAACAACTAATGAGCAGTATCAAAATGCTCACAAGCGATAGCAATGTCTCGTTCACTAACTTTCAACTGGCTAATCACATGATGGCTCTGGCTAGACTGTCTTCTATAAACTCCCTCTGACGCATTGCCTAAAGGAGTATCTTCAAAGATACTGGTCTCTGGATTATTACCATCCATATTTTGCGAATCAACTCCAAAACTCATATCAACATCCAAAGTGTCAAAATTTGTAGTTCTGCTGTCAAGCTCTTCTGTACCTGAAGAAGCTGTCAAGGAGGCTGAATCTTCAAAACTGTTCACTTCATTCTCCCGGATGCCATCAAGGTCAAAACGATCCTGGGACTCATCTGTACATGCTTCCAAATATGAAAAATCTTCAACACCCTTCAGAAAGAATGGTCGTCTACATATATAAACCAAACCTAACACCGGTGTATAAAAACTAATACCAACTTCGGATGTTCTGCTGGCACAAGGAAAGACAACACCGTGTATTCCGCTGATCAAATCCATGATAGCATCCAAATAATCACGGCTACCATAAAGTGCTCTCCAGTCAACTAAATCCCAAATGCCCCTGAAACATTCTCGAGTCCATATCCGTAAACAAGGAACAGCTAGTAACTCAAGCAAACTCCTTACCTGAGTAATGTGACCAACTGGCTCTACGAACCTGTCTGACCTTGTCCTTGTATCCTGGATGTGAATGCTAGATGAATGCGCAACATTATCAGCAACCTCATATGATCCCTCTTCTGTCAAAAACTGAGTGCAAGATGAACTTAAGCTCAGCTCCATGTCGTGCTCATTCCTATGTCTCTCCCAGTCCAGTAATGCCAAAGTTGCTCGAGTGTCCTCAAGCTCGCAAGAAAGCTTGACAACTTCCTCCTCCTTCCTCCTCAAGGCATCTGAATAGTCTTTGGCAAGGCTTAGAAGATGGTCACGATCTGATAGAAGATGTAAATAGCTCAACTTCGTCGTTCCCATTCCTTCACCAATTGCATGTAAGTCACAACAAGAAGATTTTGCCTGAACTCCCTTATGTCTTCCTTGTAACTGAATCATCTGGATGTGCTCTTCTAACATCTCCCGCATCCTGTCATGATGAGATAAAGAAGCCACAATACTATCTTTGCTTACCTTCAGCTGGCTGGACAAATCATGTGAAGTATTGCCATTCTCATCCGCATGTGATGAAGCATCTAACTGAGCCTGGTAATCTCTCTCAGCAAAATCATGAATACTCAGTGTTTTCTCATTCCTACCTGGTATCTCATCATCAACATCCTTATCATCATCTGAACTCACTTCACTGTAATCATTGACTGTCGGAACCAAACTACCTTGAGTACCTGAGACATCACCCTTGGGAAGCTCGTATTCAACTGTCTCAACTTGAGTGTCAAGTTGACAGTTACTATCCATCAGCGTAATATCCTTCACCACTTCTTCCTGTGACCGAACTGAAACCTCTGATCGGTTGCACACTTGTTTCTCGAACTCCTCATTAAGGTTCCTAGTAACATCGCCCACTGTATCAGCTAGTGCTTTGCGAGAAGATTTTCCGAATCGAAATCCAGTTGACTTATTCACCTTAGTTGGGACAGACAGCCTGTCAATCATACGGTGGTGCTTATCCAACAGTTCAGACATGTTATGTCTGATTTTTCTGAGCTCATCCTGAATGTCTGAATAGTCCTCCTTTCCACAATTCCGACTCTGAATACGATGTCTATTACTTGTCCGAGATTGTGTCCTTGGAGACTTTGTGCTGTACCTGTCCATCTCGGTTGAAGTAAAGCGCTGATCACTCATGTAATTCGGTTCTCACCCCACAGGATGGCAAGAAAACCGCTCTGATACCACTGAAATGATCCTAGCTATAAAGGTCACTAAATCCTAATATTGTACTGTGGCAATTCGTCGAATAGTTTGCAAACAGGCTCTGATACCACTGAAATAACCCCAATGTGTATTGCTCCTTTTTACACCCAAAACTTAAACTTCAACGGTTAGGCATTTCGTCAAACAGTTAGCCAACAAGCACTGAAGCCCTTACTCTAAAGGCCACTAAATTATGAGTGTAATAATGATAATCGAGAAACCCATAATTTTTAGAGAAGATCAAACTTCAAATGTAATAACAAGGTCTTACACTGATTGCAATGACTGAAAGTAATGAATTATAGTAAGATCTAGAAGGTCTCCAAATGCAACAGAAATTGGTCTTGCACAATAACTCGCTCACTGGACAGATCCAAAACTTTGGCGCTTTATCTAAACTTCAAACATTGAATCTCAGCTTCAACAGACTAAACGCAGAGATTCCAGATCTGAGTACATTAACGAGCCTGCAAGCTCTGGACATGAAGAATAACAGTTTTCATGGAGCAGTCCTAGAGAGCCTAGGAAGTCTGACAAATCTCCGCTTATTAGACCTGGACCACCTCCAATTCAAACTCCAGAAGTTATAGAACCTCAGATTCCCAAGAACAAAAACCTTGCCATCAATAATGAAACCCGCACTTGGCAATTATCTCCTATAACATGCTCGTTGTTAGTATTGTCTAAACCGCAGATTATAATGCTCTCCTGTTTCAATCTCCTCTGCGTGTTCCTCTTCAATCTTAGGCGGAAGTCAGTTCTGGCACTTGCAAACGCTCCACCTTTCGATACTCACCGGCCATGTTTCCTTGAAGTCAATCATCTGGATTGGTAGACAGCTCACGGTAATAGGCATCAGTGACTGTCCAAGGTGAATGAAATCTGGCTTGATCAATATACAGAGGTGCTGGATGGTGACCCACGAACTCCTTAACTAATCTTCCATGCTCCTTGAAATGACCTCAATGGTATTCGGCAGCGCTGTTAGAGGGGATAATTCTAGCAATTCGCTCTTCTGCCCTGAGTCGATTCACTGCTGGTGTCTATATAAAATGCAGAAAATGTCCCTTACTCTTCGAACTCCTTATGAAACTTATCACAATACCAACTCCTCCATTCGGCCCTCAATCCTGATAATGAATATTTTATAATTTATGACCACAAATGTGCTTCCAGCTTCCCTTCGACTCTCTCCAGTTAATTCCTGATAAGGAATAAGTTAATTCCTTCCTAACTAAACCTCCAATGATCAATGAATCGCAAGATTTGGCCTTAGGCCACAGATTTTGTCCCTGATGAAATG
This sequence comes from Cupressus sempervirens, assembly GCA_028749045.1. Lineage (NCBI taxonomy): Eukaryota > Viridiplantae > Streptophyta > Pinopsida > Cupressales > Cupressaceae > Cupressus > Cupressus sempervirens. The sequence goes on from CM053785.1 coordinate 438,708,605, forward strand.
ACTGAGTGTCACCTCCAATCTGCAATAATTCAGATGATATTTCACACCCTCAAAATTGCGTACCAAATGAGAGTTTTCGTTCTCAATGGCCAACTGTGACAATTGCGAAAACCCTAGGTTCCACAATGCACCTGAGATTGAATCACAATCTTAAAATCAAAAGAGAGATAAACAACTGCTTGATTCGAATGGAGCCCTTGGGTGCCTATTTATTCTTTTCTCTCCACCCTCTCCAGAGACTTCTAGAACAATTTTGATCTTATCTTTTAAGTGACTTTATTAAATATTTTCCAAGTCACTTTATTAAATATAAGGTTATCTTTTAATATTTATTTATTTAATTAAAATAATTAATTAGTCGTCCTTGGACAACCAGATTAATTAAATTAATTAAATCGAACTGTCACCAAAAATTGGGGACATGACAGTATGAATGTAAACCAAGTCTTCATCGTTTTTTGAGCCCAATCGGTTGCACTTCACCGAGTGGATAAATGAGTATGTACCCCCATTTCGTTCAACAACTAAAGAACTTGCAACTTGAATAGTGTTCACAAAGTGAAACTGAAAAATGAAAAGCAAATTGCAGAATGTTTAGTGCTAAATTGTAGAATACAAGTGGTACACAAAAAGTCAAAAACTACTTACTTGTGAGAGGATTTTAATTGCGAGAGGTTGTAGATGCTTAAATGGTTGACCATACATGTACCCCCATGTGATAGCTCCCATGTTGTTTTGGTTCTTTATTGCAATTGGACTAAGTTTTCCTCCCAAAGCAAATAAGTCAAATTTTGTCAAATCTTTTTTTGTGCATTTCATCATCTTGAAAGAGTCTTCCAAAAACTTTGTAGCACCCATTAGCAACTTCTTCATCTGCATATGGTGCTGCTCTATTTGGCATAACAAGTATTTTCTCACCATAGTACCTCAAAGATAGGGCTTATGTAAGGAGGTGCAATGAGGTGGTCATCTTTTCCCAATGATGATGAGTGATGCTTTCCACCTTATTGCACAAGGTGTCACATTATGTGGAGTCATTCTCATGTGTTTGTATGACAAGTTTTATCTTCTTTGCCATTATGTCCATGCCATCATAGACATCCGCCAAACAAAGTTTATTTGTATTAGCAAAGGAAAGCATAGTCACGAAAGGCTTGGTGAAATCCAATACAAACTGCAGACAAGCCCACCAACTGTCATCGAAGACCAATGCCTTGACCTTTTGAGTCCTCTCTAAATAGCCTTCCATACAACCCTTTTGGTTGGAAATAACCATTTAGCTCAATGCCCCTTGCGGCTCGACAAGTCATCTTTTAACAATAGTATGAGATGCAAATTGGGTCTCAACAACTTAAGCAAGTTAATAATAATATGTCAATAAGTATAAGCAAAGTTATATACAATTTGATAATTGAAGATGTGACGCAGTGCAAGGCAGAGTATCTCTAAAGGAGATGTCCTAGCCCCCAGCTATACAACCACACAGCGGAAACACAACACCAAGAAACAACAAAGCAAGATCTGAAAATAATATATTCATAAAATATAACTGATTACATGCAATGTGCCGGGCTATAAGGCCTTCCCGGTTACGGCCAGATATAAAGCAAGTAATAGTTCTGCAAGATCCCTCAAGATCCAATCCAAACACTAGCTAGTCTAGATCCACACTTTGGTAGAAACCCCCAAGGAAGATCTCAACTTGTGCTCGCAAGCCCACCAATCAATCCCCTTGTTTTCCAAGCTGCAACTACTAGTTCTTCTCCAAATTCGCTCATCAAACTCCTCTTCTCCACGATGGATGAATACTAACTAATGACTTCCCCCCAACCCCTACTTATACCAATCTAAGCCACAAGTCGGCCCAGAACACAAATTAAATACAAATACATAAATTAAATGCCACAAGTCGGCTTGCAACAACAATTAAATGCCCAAAATCGATATCCGAGTAAAATCGCAATATCTCCTAGCTTCAAATGAATTAGAACTCATGCTTCGAACCATAGTTAGTACTCTAGGCCCTCTTCAATCCCTGAAATTTTCATCCTCTAACTCATTATAGAAAATTAGTTATACGGCTTGCAACAGGCACCAAATTCCTAAGCAAGGCCACGCTTCTCCTAGACCATGCCGAGCAACCAAAGACCATGCCGAGTAACCAAAGACGATGTCGAGCAACCAAAGAGAATGTCGAGTTCCCAAACCATGCCGAGCAACCAAAGACCATGCCGAGTTACCATAGACCATGCTGAGTAACCAAAAACCATGCTGAGTTCCCAGACCATGCTGAGCAACCAAAGACCATGCCGAGCACTAGTATCTGCCAAGCTCCACAACACTTAACCAAAATCCCTCCAAACATACATGATTGAAAGAAAACCCAAGATGCTCCTGCATCAGACACCCTAGGTTCAAAAAGATGTTCTAGTAACTGGAAGAACATCTTCTGGGATTCAGCACATAAATCCCAAACTGGTTCTTCACATACATATCCTCTGAGTCTTCAACTTGTACACGCCTTCCCTTGCTTTTCTTCTTCTTCACATCCACCACAGGTGTTCCACATGTCTGCTTTCGATGATGATCTCCATCCTTCTTAGAATCTGCCAACTCAACTCCGCTGCCAATACTCAGGTTCCTCCTACTGAGCTCTTCATTCTGCATAGGAATCAGGGAAAAATTTCTACTACCTTTCTCAATAGTAAACACATTCCTAACACAATCATGCACAACCCTGCAATCATACTACCAAGATCTACCAAGTAACACATGACAACTGTTCATATCCACAATATCACACAATACTTGATCCTTATACTATCCAATCTGAAAATCAACAAGGTATTGCTCCTTCACTCCCAAAGCATGCTCATCTTGCAACCAGCCAATCCTATAAGGATAAGGATGTCTCATTCTCTTCAAACCAAGTTTTTGAACCATCTCTTCAGCAACAAAGTTATCAGTACTATCACCATCCACAATCACTTTGTAGACTTTACCACCAGACTTACAACGAGTTTTGAATAAGCTAGTCCTCTGACAAGAATCCAATATCCTCTCACCAACTAGTACTTGCTGAGCTAGCAAACTCTCTCCTTGCTTAGGCTGACTATCCTGGATTGCAACCTCATTCACAAAAATAGCTGTCCTACCAATTGGACATTCAAAAGATCTATTCCCTTCTTGACCACACTTGAAACAATTGCCTTTGAATCCGCCTCCACCTGTCCTCCTTTTTTGATCAACGGGTTTTGGTTCACCCTCTGCTTTTGGTTTAGCTTGTGCTAAGCTATCCTGCTTATCCTTCCCTCGGGAACTACTTTGATTCTTCCTCTTTAGCTTCTCCTCTGCCCTCAAAGCATACTGATAAGCATCCTCAACTGAAGAAATATTTAGCATGTCAACCTCATCCTGAATATTGAATCTCAAACCATTAATATACCGAGCTACCTTCTCTTTTGACAATTCTCTATGCCTAGACCGAATAGTCAACTTGTAGAACTCCTCTGTATAATCTTTCATAGTCATATCCTTCTGTTTTAGATTCTGCAACCTCTTAAACAACTCAAGTTCATAATCAGTAGGAATAAACTTAGACTTCAACTTAGTCACCATCAATTTCCATTTAGTGATCTTCATTTCACCTTCCTCTTCTCTGTTTCTTTATAGTTCCTTCCACCAAAGAGCAGCATGTGCCTTCAACTTAGTTTGTGCCAACCTTACTCTAAGTGGATCCTCAATATCCTCAAGCTCAAAGTATGCTTCCAATTCACCTATCCAATCAATCGGGTTTTCAGAATTCAAAGTACTCGAAAAATTAGAAACCTCCATCTTATGCTTCAGCTTCAACTGAGATCTAGGTCGAGCAAACTCACCAACCCTATTTCCCATAGGTCTTTCCACATGATCAGTTCTGGCCTCACCACTTGATTCAACAAATTCAAAGTCTTCAATAGCTTCCTCATAACCATCTTCAGTACCCACATGTCTAGGCACACCACCCAAAGCATTTACAATTTCAGCAATCATGTCACTCTTCATCGATGTAATCTCAGATCTGAACTCTGCTCTCATCTTCTCTGAGATCCGTTCTTCTACAGTATCAGTAAGATCAACAATTGCCCTAGGGTCCAATCTTTTTGGAGGCATCTTCCAAATTTTAGCAAACCCTAAGCAACAAATCCACCAACCAAAAGTTCAATCAATCGCAAGATCAACCTTCGTTAACCCAAGTCTTGGTGCAAACTGCTTTAGCTTCGGCGATCTATCTACACACTCAGGAAAAACCTTTGCTCTGATACCACCTAACGCAGTGCAAGACATGAGTATCCTCAAAGGGGATGTCCTAGCCCCCAGCTATACAACCACACAACGGAAACACAACACCAAGAAACAACAAAGCAAGATCTGAAAATAATATATTCATAAAATATAACTGATTACATGCAACGTGCCGGGCTGTAAGGCCTTCCCGGTTACGACCAGATACAAAGCAAGTAATAGTTTTGCAAGATCCCTCAAAATCCAATCCAAACACTAGCTAGTCTAGATCCACACTCTAGTAGAAACCCCCAAGGAAGATCTCAACTTGTGCTCGCAAGCGCAACAATCAATCCCTTGTTTTCCAAGCTGCAGCTATTAGCTCTTCTCCGAATTCGCTCTTCAAGCTCCTCTTCTCCACGATGGATGAATAATAACTAATGACTTCCTCCCAACCCCTACTTATACCAATCTAAGCCACAAGTCGGCCCATAACACAAATTAAATGCCCAAAATCGATATCTGAGTAAAATTGCTATGTCTCCTAGCTATGAATGAATTAGAACTTGTGCTTTGAACTATAGTTAGTACTCAAGGCCCTCTTCAATCCCTGAAATTTTCATCCTCTAACTCATTATAAAAAATTAGTTATATGGCCTGCAACACGCACCAAATTCCTAAGCAAGGCCGAGCTCCTCCCAGACCATGCCGAGCAACCAAAGACCATGCCGAGTAACCAAAGACCATGCCGAGTCCCAAGACCATGCCAAGCAACCATAGACCATGCCAAGCAACCAAAGACCATGCTGAGTTCCTAGAGCATGCCGAGCAACAAAGACCATTCCGAGTTACCAAAGACCATGCCAAGTAACCAAAGACCATGCTGAGTTCCCAGACCATGCCGAGCAACCATAGACCATGCCGAGTCCCAAGACCATGCCGAGCAACCATAGACCATGCTGAGCAACTAAAGAAGCTCCACAACACTTAACCAAAATCCCTCCAAACATGTAGGATTGAAAGCAAACCCAAGATGCTCCTGCATCAAGATGACACAAAATTTGTTAAAATTAATGAAGAAAATTAAATTTAGTAATTACAATTTACCTTCAACAATTGCTCTTAATATTGATTATGACATTTGATGTTTTGTCACAAATATCTATATCTCCTCTCCTTTTTGGTATATTTGTTTCAGCTGATCTAGTTGAGTGCCAATTTGTTGCATGACCAAGTTCAGAATATACGGAGCATGGTGTCCAAAAAATATGGTCATACTAACCCTCAACCATAGCACCTCCTACAATTTTTGGCATTGTCTATAATCATTTGGACCACATTCTCACTACCCACCATCTCTACAACTTCAATGAGAATTCTGGAATCGAACTATGCATATTTCATTTCACCTTCACAATCAGTCGCCCTAAAAAACATTGACCCTTTGGGAAACACTGCAATCACATTAATCAATTGCTGATTTTTTTGTATCCTTCCATCCATCATAGACAATAGAAACATCCAAAGTTTTCCAAGAATTTCTAATTGGTTGAAGAGATCTTTTTGTAGAAGTTCTTTCCTTTTGCAATAGGTTGGTATGCATCTTTTCATACCTGAGACTTGTGTATTCTGTAAAGACCCTTGCTCAAACTGATCACAATTGCCCTTATTTGGTACTTGCTATTTTGTCAAACAGTGCATGTGCAACCTTGTGACTTGCTGATATAGCATTTCCGTTTGAAGTTGCTTGATAGAAATGGTTGCTAAGATTTTTTTTTTAAAAAACTTCTATGATTACTATGCAAGCTCCTCAATATGATGCTACCTTTTTATGCATAAAATACTAAGGAAATATGATGCATTTACAGCCAAGACATTTTTACAAACACTTGACATGCAATCTGAACTGTGCTGCTGAAGATTAAGACTGGATATGTAAAATTTCATTAAACATTTGGCAACTATACTGCTGGAAGTAAATAACTGATTTTAGGAACTGTTGAGCAATAAATTAACTTGATGAAGCAAAAACAGTGCCAATATGTAGCCCTTCTTAGAACAATTGCATCTTCAGATTTGGCAAACTATTTGGTACCAAGAAACTACTTACAAAATTATGCAATGCTGGGACTGATTACAAAGATCTATCAAGCTCATTGAACAAGGTGTACAGTGATTATATAGCTGGGTACAAAACTGAGACTGAATTCAACAAACATTGCAAACCCTCATTATTCCTACTGATATTTAGCTATTGCAATGATAATAGAAGAACCTGGTACTGATGTAACTGTAGACGGTCATATGCTGATGAAGAAGAACAAATTTGCACTTCCCCAAACTGTCCTTTGCTGCAGGTCGTACACTGTTCTGAAGCAGGCTGTACAGTACGGCACTGTAGTGAAAATGCATTAATTTTTGCCTTAAACACTAGCAGTCAAAAATGGTACAGACTGAAATGCCCAGGCTATTGGAATGCTTTAAGAATGATTGCATGAGATTTGGACCAATATTGATGACCCAATGATGATAAAATGTAATCCCAGCTAGACCTCAGAAAATCACCAGTTGATATCAGATTTGTAATGAATCTTTCCCAGCTAGACCTCAGAAAATCACCAGTTGATATCAGATTTGTAATGAATCTTCTTGTGAAGCCCTCCAATTGAACAATGATGCAATCCCTCACCAAAAAGAACTCCAAAAATATCAAACCTCAATCCAAGTCGGAAACTCAATGAAGCTCAACATGAAATGGCCGAATACCACTTCCAATGTGCAACCCTTCAAAAGGTCTTTCACTTCCTCAGTTATGCAATCTCTTGAGAGGTATCGTTCTCAAGGATTATGCTGAATATTTGCAGACCTAGATGGTGCCACAAATGCTCATAGAGAGAGGTAGTAGAATCATCAAATCCAATGTGTCCAAATGAGAGGCCAAACCCTCTATTTATTCACTTTCCTAAGAAGTTACTAAGAACTTCTAGAAGCATCCTTATATAATCCCATTATAATGCACTTTTATAATAAATAAATTTAAAAGAAAAGAAAAGAAAAGAAAAGTGCAATCTCAACTTAAAATTATAACATGTAGGTCGCGAATAAAAAGTAATGATAAAATAATATCTCCAAGAGCATAATAAGCCATCCAATCCTCAAATAAACGCCAGAATGACTCTCTCATCACAACCACCGGTCTACGAGAGTGATGTCAACCAAAATGGGGACATTACATATTCAGATGGTGCTTTATTGATGGTTGCCACTATCTCCTTCCGTTATGGTGATCTCACCAAGTTGAACAGAAGTCCATTAGCATAAAGGCAACATGCAATGGCTTGATCAACAAGCTCTTTTGTCTCCATTTTAGATGCTGTGTCCATTGGACCTCTTTTGCAGGCTCTAATTTATACTTCTTCCTCTTCCTCTTTTAGTTTAGGTATTTGCAAGAATGGAAGTTTGGAGGATACAATTGGTTCAGTGGGCAATTGCATTTTTCTCCTTTCTGGATAGAGGTTGATAAGAAGTTTGTTTTGATCTTTTAACCAATTTATCAACCTGTTCTTGTTCTTTTAAAAAATTCTCTATTTGTGCAGTAGACATCCCCTTCCCATCTTTGCTTCCTTTGCACATTCCGATTCCTTTGCCAAAAAGAACCAAGAAATGAAGTTTGACCTGAGAATACGAGCTATTGAATGGCTTACTTGATTTGCTTACATTACACTTCTAAAGATCTCTGAAACCTATGATATTCTTGTGGCGTGTGTCCATAAAGCAGATCCTACATCAATTTTTGAATTTGTTGGCTCCTTGCACTCCCATTAAACTTTGGCTACCACTAACAACCATTCTTACACAATACAATCTAATTTCTTGCAATTATAAAAAATTAAAGAAATAAAAATAAGAAAAAAAACTATGAACTTTAAACATACAAGTGCAAAAAGGGATACAAAAATATTAAGATAGTTAACCAAACTTGTTTCTTTATTTCCCATTCTTTAAAAAATACATCAAAATCTCAAAAAAGTTCATTATAGAACTCAAGAATGGGAGCAACTGCTTACCTTAGATGCTTAGATCTTCTCTATGAAAAAGCAATGTGGCACCTCATGAATGATCCTCAAAAATAATCTCCTTACCCTCAAAATGCTCAAATGAGGACCAAATGAAAAGAGAGCCTAGCTGAAAACAAAATCAGATGAAAAAACAACGAATTACCTCCATTAGAGCCATTTTAGGGTTTAGAGGAAAAAAATGATATAGGCACATGTTTTAAGTCACTTTAAGTTGTGGTTTTTGCTTTCTAATGTCAATATTGGAGTTTTTTGTGGCTGGAAGCTTCCAGATGCACACATGAAGCACATCTAGGGCTACAGTGCATCCATAGGCCTTGGATGCGCCCCTTGGAGGCATCCAAGCGCTTCCGCGTCCGCCTCCATGCACCTCCCCCTCTGTAGCTAGTCTTCCAAGGAGTGCATCGGCTACTAAGCTTTATATTATAAGGCCATGGTAGTTTAAGATTCAAGGTTGCCTCTTAAGGTCTAATTGTCAGTTAATTGATTCTGCTGTCCTACAAAGTTCAACAAGGGATTCCTTTCGCAATCTTGTATCATTCCAAGGGATGGACCTTTAGATTAAAATTACTGTAATGCCCCTTTATTTAAACCAGTGCTAATAACTGAGTGAACAGTCCTAGATGAAGCAAGCCATAGGACTTCGGTTTGGCATATCTCATTACAAGAGAGTTTTCCCCATTTGTAGAACAAGTTGCTTATAGGAGCCAATTTCCATGGCAACTCAAGATGGTTGGAATAACAGGCTCTAAGTGTTGTATACTTAAATAAGATGTAGCTTGCGTCTTTCCTTATGAAATGATCATCGAAACAGTAAATTTTGTGACGTGCTTAAAGATGAGCTTATTGCTGCTCCAGCTTGATGACAGCTAGAAAGCACATTCTATAGGCAAACTGATTTGGCCATATCCTAGAGTTAGTTTGGCTTAAATGTGATGGATATTGGGATCTACTCATGAGCCTTGGATGGTTTTTACCAGTAGCAAGCAAGTCATAGAGCCGGTGGCGTGTAGGTGATGAATGCCATCTTCTACTGCTTAGCAGTCCTATGGACTACTGGTTGAAGACAACTAAAGATGAATAAAGTGAGTTTGAGATTGGGCTATTTCCTATATCCAAAATTTAGTATTTTTTTTCTTGTGTGATTGGGTTCCAAACTAGTAAGGAAGGAATATCTTAGCAAGGGTCAGTTATTGGTCAGCAACTACCCTACACTCATTAATAACCTCTCTCTCGGAGGTTCATAAAATCCACTGGATTGGGTGAATAGTGGCTCTTATCCATGCAGTTGAGATCACATTGCCTCTAGCCTGAACCATTAGCAATACAAAAAAGCTAAGGAACTAATTTTTAGGTAGACCGCAAAGGTGAAGTTTCTTTAATTATTGGTAACTATTATACATTATCTGAATATGGTTATGATTGTTAATTGGATATCCTACTTATATCCTTAAGTATTCTATTTGTTGCAGGAAGGTGTGAAATGTATTGCTTCCTATGGCCCAAAATGGGAAGGTAATGAGCAGGTCAAATCCTTGTATAAAAAACAAACCTTGTACTGATGATAAGATCAGGTTTAAAATTGTTGTACAACTGGAATATACATTTTCTTTTGCTAAATATTCTTCTTGTCAGTTGCGTGTTGGGCTATTAGGGAGGTTTAACCCGTATAAACCTTGTCAGGCTGCTGTAATAGAGCTGCAAGTGCACAAACTTCTGTTCGGGATATTAGGAATGTAACCAAAAAAATAGTAGTAACCAAGGAGGGGTTATTAGAAAGAGATAGTTTAGGCGTGGCATGTGAATTAGCAAGAAGCACAATTCTAAAGATAGGATCCCAACTCCAGGAGTATAAAAAACACCAAATTTAACTTTTAACATGTCCATTTGAGCGTGTTCATCCAATATGACACAATTTGTGACCCTTCGGCATCCGATAGAAAGCAAGGAAACAAATACAAAAAATTCCTACCCTCCCACAAGTTTCAGGGACAGGGATGGCAAGGGAGAACAGGGCGTGTTTCCAGTACAGGGGTACTATTGGACCATCTTTTAGGGACAGCAGGGGACTGCTATTAAAAAATAGGGGGCTTTTTAAAATTTTAGAGGAAATTTAAATATTAGAACTATAACGTTGATAAAGCATTCATCATGGACATTACAGAAACTTAATACATAACATTAGACTTAGTTGAGATTTCGCATAAGAATGACGAAAAGAATATATGAAGTTTAAATAGTTCATTGTCAGTGTGGATACATATTGTATAATAATTATATAATATGCATAGTTACTATACATATAAGAATTCTTCTTAGTGCTTCCAGAAACCAAAGAACACTAAACTGATAATTGAAATCGTTATATATATATATATATATATATATATAATACCAACAAACTGCTCTACAGCAGCTGTTGGCACTAACAACAATTATCAAAATTGAACGTTTGCCAGAATCCAAAGTAATTAAATTTCATATGTCAACACTTGTGCTATTAATAAAAATAAAGAAGGATGATTAGACATTTTCAGTTCATTTAATGTTTATTCTCTTAGAAAGGAATAAAAAGGGAGCAACTCACTCAAAACTCGACTTATCCATAGGCATTTATGATATCATCTGCTGGTATCGATTTTCCAAAGATATTCCATTAAAAACATGACAATTCATTCCAATGATTATATTGTTCTTATTTTGACATGGGATACATATTTCTTCATTTTATGGACGTTGATTATCCCCCTGCAAATATCAGTCATGTATTTTCAATTCTTAAACGACAAATTATCCTGTACAGCAAATCGCTTCATAAATTGCACCTTTTTTAAATTTAGAAACGTGTTTCACCTTTTTTTTTAAAATGCTAGTGCAATCGTTGTTGGGCTGTGGGGATGTTTACTTGTTCTTTGGACATGGGACACCTGGCCACCGCCCGGCCATCACATGCTGTACTGATAAATTCAAGAAACCCCAAATATAGAAGAGGATATCATTAAATGTTACGAAGTTTTCCTTTAGTTGGATTTTATTGTTGTTCGGTTGCAGGTATAGAAACGGAGAACAGGAATGCATATTGGGAATAGGAATGACTATTCCAATAACAACTATTTTTTGGATTGGGTATAAGCTCATTTTAGAGGCAAAATGGGAATACGTATTCTTATTCCCTATTCCAATTGATAAATCGAGCATAAAATAAAAAACACATTCCAAATTTTCTATTCCTATTCCAACAACCATACGGAAAATAGAAAACGTATCATCCCTACTGCTTTGGATACTTGAATTAACATCCATTTCTTGATTAGAAAGTTAAATTTTTATCAATAAAATTTTGTATTTATAGAGCTAAAATTTCCTTGGTGACTTTTTAAATTGTTTTGGTGTTTTATAAATCATAATTAGATGTTGCAGTAAATTAAATTGCAGTTGTGATTGTCGAGTCTATTGCTGCTAATACTAAATCTTTTGCTGTTTATATAGGAGGCTATCGACTATAATGGAGAAATCAGACACTAATAATAAGAAATCAGGCTCCCGAGAGCGTTGCCTCTTATTCAGCTTCAGATCTCCAAATTGTTGTGTGAATGGGTTCAGTAAATCGTTAGTTTTTTAATTAGTCTCAAAGTGATAATGAGCAAACGAATAAAATATCTATTGAAATTTGGAAAATGGTTGAGATTTCAAATATTTAAAGATAATGCTTTTATATCACAAAATTGACTTGGTATATTTTAAAAGGTAGAATTCAAGACTAAGATTAAAAAAAATGACATTGTGAAGGGACAATACATAATTCAGGTATTAAAAAATGACAATTTAGCTTGAGATTATGAAATTTAATCATCAAGAAAATTATCTTGAAACTTTAATATTTGTTGATAGCAAATATTACACTTTTTTGTTTACGAAAATTGATTTTGGTTTCAAAATTTGAAGTCCACTCACCACAACCGTTACCCTAGCTTTGTTGTTAATTCAAAAAATCATCAAAATGAGCTTAATGACAACTTAAACTTATGTTGGGAGAAGATAATCTTACCATTTCATGTTTGAATTCACACACGCACGCACGCACGCACGCATGCACGCCCGCCTGCCCGCCCGCCCGGAGCACTGAGCACTTGTATCTTTGAGGGATGCAATGGTTCTCCGGATAATCACACACACGCACACACATACAAAAAATCTTAACTAGCACTTGTATCTTTGAGGGATGCAATTGTTCTCTGGATAATATAATATATATTATAAATGTAGGGGTAGGGGGCCGACACTCGGGTTGATTCTGTTGACATGCTGCATGCACCATGTTATGCCTTGCCCCCTACAATAATATAGAAGGGGCCCTATATTTTAAGGGTAAGGGCCCCAAACAGATTATAAGGGATAAAGGAAGGGAAATCCCTAAGAACATGTTTATTATAATATATATTAAATGACAATATTGCATGGTAAAAATATGAAAAGTTGATTCCTTCATACATTTACATTGGACAACACAATGACACACATAGTTCATGTTTTGATTAAGAACTATTTGGATATTTTTAGAAACATGCCACATTGACTACTTTTCCCAAAGCTAAGTTGTTGAATAAAGAATGATGATAGTTGACATTGATGATGATTTTTTATAGTATGGAAATCATTGTTGGCAAACCATCTGACTAATCATTATATCAGTGACATTGTTTTACTCAAGTATCCAACCAATAAGCAATTATACCAACTAGTACACAACTAAGTGACTAAGGCAATTGGTGAATACACCAAACCATGAAAGTCCAAGCGGTAAAGGGCAATAGGTTTTGTCATTGGTGAACATGAAAGACATCAGTGAATAGTGAACTACCAGTACATGCAAAAGTGACGAAACTTGTCATGAGCCCTAATAATGATAGCTAATAGATAATAACTATGAGACATAAATTAATATGATATATCCTTAGTCTAATGATATAATATATTATTATAATAATAATATATTACTATTAACACATAATTGATGTATATATACAAAGTATTACATATAATTAATATACAATAATACTATTATAATAAATTGATCAAACAAATTCATTTACAAACATGTAGGCAATAATATATGAGACATAATCAATTAGCTAAATGAACTATGAATATAAGAAACAACAATTAATTGATAATACATATGAAACTTAATTTTATAATTAATTAATAATAATAGTCATAATCAATTATATAATTATAAACAAGATATAAGAAAGAAGAAATAAGAAATAATAATAATAGAAATTACAATCAATAATAAATTACTAATAAGCAAAGTAATATCTAAATTAACCCATATATTATTGATTGGTAAAATCAAATTAACAAAATATTAATTTAAACTAAATCCCCTAAAGAGTCACAAGGGGTTGCGATTGCAACAACATATAAATATTATATTAAAAAGGAAAGACATACATCACTCAATTTAAAGATTAAAAAATAAGAGATTGGAGAATGAGAAATAAAGATCCACTAGAAGTGAACAAATTAAACAAGGGGCGCATGTGCTAAAGTTCCTGCCTTCATGTTTTCATGGTTGACTAACTCGTGTTCTCATATGACTTTGTTTTAGATTGTTTCTTATTTCTCGCAGAGTCGTTACACCTTCGTAGCTTTTGATAAAATTGACATTTTAAAAGTATTTTTACCCCTCATTAGCTTTTTGATAAAATTGATAGTTTATGAAGTAATATAGTTTTACTCTTGTATTTCTAGAAAAAAATTCGAAAGGCCAATCAATTTGCATGCATTAATTACATTGAGCGATGTTCCTTACAACAACTCAGTGTAAATGAACTATTTGTGTACATGAAAAAGAATCAATTACAAACATTGATTTACGTATCTCTATTTCATGAAAAGAAACTAATTTAGTTATTTAATAACAATTAATCAATGGTGTCAGCTTTATAAGGATTTGAAATTTCATGGTAATGTTTTCAAAAAGAATTTTGTACAATTCCTAATCCAAAGTTTGCAGATATAAAATATATGATCCTCTCATCATACTACTTTTATCCATAGAAGAGTAGATTGTTAATAGGCATCCAAATACACATCTTCTCAATCATCCTATCTATTTTCATCTCCTTGCTTTGGAGGTAGGGCTTTTGTGTGCTCATTTTGTATAATTTGAAAGTTTTTCTTTAGAATAGAGCCTCTTCTTTCTATTTTATTTATTTAATTTGTTGACTTTCAATTTATGAAATATGAGTCCTCTTCCTAAAATCCATCCAACCATACATACACTAGTTTAAATATGCATGTACGTATGTATGTATATGTATATGTATATAACACACTACATCAATGTAAAACTAATAAGAAATATATATAACATAAGAATTAAGAAATATTTAACTCTGTATTTGAACTTGGTAAGGTAGTTAGTAAAATATAGTAACATTAAAGAAATAATATTTTACAAATTACAAAAATAAACATCAATGTAAAACTAATAATAAATATATTTAAAATAAGAAATATAAAACGCTTAACTCTATATTTGATTAAAATATCTAAATTATACAGCTTAAAAAACGTTTGACTCTATAAATTCATATGAGTTCTTCTTCAGAAACTATCTTGAATAATAAATATATTTAAAATAAAAAATAAAAAACATTTAACTCTATATTTGAACTTGGTAAGGAAAATAGATAGGGATAATTAATATTGATTAGACATTCATTTGTGAGGTGGAAGATAAAAATGATTTTTTTTTAAAAAGTTAATCCACTTGTTACAAATGTGGAAAAGATAAAGTTGTAATTAATGCATTCATTAATAGAGTTATTAGAAAATATTTGTATTTTTGTTGGAGAAAATTGAATTTTTTCATTGCCTTTTTTATCATGAGTCAATACAATTTTCAAAAAATTGGATTTTTCAATTTAAAAAAAAACATGCAAATTAATATAGCTTTTGCAAACATTAGTATATTTTCAAATTTTTAGATTAATGTAACTAATATGGAACTTCATGATTCCATTAGTTTCCTACCTTTGGGAGGAACTAATAATAAAACAAGAAATAGATAAATACCAACATAAAAAGAGGAACCCATATCCATCAAGCCATGTTTTTTAAGGAAGGACTGATCTATAAACAAGGCTAAATAAAAGGAAAGCCAAAATTATAAAGAGAGTAACTTTATGAAAGATAAGTAACTTTATTTTTTGGTTTACTATATTTTTCTCAATTTTATGAATAAGATAAAAATAACAAGACCACTATTTGTATAAACTTCAAATAAGTTATGAATCATTTTAATATTAGTAGACATTAAAATTATTATATAAAGAATATTAAATATGTTATTATTAGAAAATAAGTCTATATATAGTAGAATATGGTGTGAAACTATATACATGGTATGGATATTATATATACACATATATAAATTTATGTATGTTCAAAGTTTGTTGTAACATAATATATTAACTATAATGAATTAATTTAATATGTTGTATTCATGATGAACTATTTTAAGTATGACATGTTAAATAGATAAACATGCAATAGGAATTATGCGAAAATTCATGTAAAATAAGAATGTTAATTAATGAGGAAAAAGTAATATAGGTGAATTTAATTTGGTAATTACAAATTTTACATTAAAGAACAAATGGTAAATCCAACCCTATTCCATATTACTAGGAGAAAGGTACATTACAAAACTATCCATCGGTTAGTGCAAAGAATAGGTAAAGGTCATGAACCAATTTTGAGTAATTAGTAAATTGGTCATGAAGGAGGACAATTCAATGAACCTGGACAACATAAAAAATGTGTTACACTGATCAAGGAATTGAATGTGTCAATTCATAGAGAATTGTGTACATATTTGCATATGAATTCAATACATGTTTTGGTAAATGAAAATGGAGAAATATTTCACATTGGTAATGATAAATATTTCTAGGGATACCTCTGGCCTAATATATACTAGTTAGTGATAACAAAGTTGAAAAAGAAGAATCATCCAATTTCTAAGGATTATAGTAGTTCACAAGAAAAGAAGCCTAATAAGCCCACTTTTTACAATTGTGGAAAGCCTAAACACATTACTAATGTTAAATAACTCAAGAACTACTCATTTTGATGGTTATTGCTACGATTGTGATAAGTAAGATCATTGAGCTTATGAGTGCAGATCAAGACATAATAGTATATCATGTGAAGGGAGTTTCTATGGCTACTGTTACACATGCATCTATGGTCACATGATAGAACATTGTAGATTAAGAATATCCAACAAATTGGTGGGTATTCTAACAACAACAATAAACATGAATGTAATGTGCACTATTTTTGGGAACTATGGACACATAGCTGTGAAACACGAATTAAGAAACCCTAGAGTTGATGTTGGACCCTGGAGAATAACAATTATGACATGTTTTATTTGTCACAAGGTTGGATATCTAGCAAGAAATTGTCGATATGGGAACCGGTTAACCAAACAATAAAGACATGAAAGGTAAACAAATTGTTAACGATGAAGAAGTGAGAAATGAGATGAAGAAGATATGGGTGAAGAACGAAGGAAGAAAAACATCGATAGATAACTCACCATCCTTTGGCTCAAGGAGTTCATCTTCAAACTAGGAAAGTAAATTTTTTTTAAGGGTTGAATTTCATTGTTATATGTAACTGATCCCTTATAATAAAGAGTGGTAACATCTATTTGCATAGCGAGATTCGTGATAATTTTGATGAATCACATAAAGAGGAGCTATAAAAAGTGTTTGGTCATCACTTATTTTATCATTTGCAAAATTTATGTACTAATGCCATCAATTAGTATTGACAGTGGAGATAACTATCAATAAAAGTGTGATATTGGTAAACTCCATTCAATGTTATTTACCACCTAGCCGTTGAAGAACTTTTTGGAAAAATAAATAAGGACGCAGCTATCCTCCATCCAAATTGTACAGTTGACCAATTTTCAAGAAATCGAAAACAACATAGATTTTTCTGAAAATTTCAGCGTTTGATCTTCATGATCTGTGTAGTTTGTAGTTGAAAACAACAAAAAATATGGAAAAAATCACTACATTTCCCTGAATCTTGAAAAATAATAATTCAACTTTGTTTTGTCTTTAGTGTATTTTGGGTGGAGATTAGCCTATCCCAATAAATAATGGATCAATCTACTCATTACTACCTCGCATTTTCAAGAAGCGGCAGAGTGTGATTACCAATTGTGATTGATTGTGCGAATTATCAGTTGTGAATACTTACAGAGGATCAAATTATGAACTTGTGAACCCTAGTTGAGAGGTGACAATGTTTGAAGGTACTCGAGTTTGAGGGCAAGAACTAACTAAATCAACATTAAATCAATTGATACACTGAAATTGATCGAAATCACTAAAGAACTAGAACCAGAATACTAGCTGTATCTATTGAAAGCTGCATAAGTAAATAATACATGTGTCCTATCCCTAATTCCTTCTCGTGTACTGCTGCTTAAAAATATTATGATATTTATCCATTGCAAAATCGTCGAATTAAGTGATGCATAGACACAAGTATTTGGTGATCTGCGAGAATGGAATATTGAAGGATGAGTTGAAACAACTTAACAAATTGATATCTAAGGATATAGTCGAGGAACTTAACAAATCAAAATGAGATCACATAGCCATGACGATAAATGACATAGAAGATCAAGAGGTCTGCTTCACATCAATGATTATTGGTTATAAGATTTACAAGTCAAGTTGGTTAAACAATATACCTTGTGGATCCATTCATATAGCATACCAAATTGTGAAGGAAGGTGTTCGAGATGATCTAGAAGGGATGATGAAAACCCAACTGATGGTTAATTTGAAGAGAATTCAGCCTTGCAAGAAGCAAGAACTACAATATAGATAATTGTTGGTATGTATGTTCTTCTATGTGCAAAATTTCTTCCTCGGTAAAGGTACCGTAACTTGGCAAACAAATAGACCTGCATTATATCAAATCAATGAGTATATACACAAGTTAGGTGAAAACTCAAACAATGTTCTGTGGGGATACTTTGAGGATTTCAAGAAAGAATGCATATAAGATGCAAAATTCCCCCTCACATTATAGAGAAGTACATAGACACTATTTGTTTCTTAGTTAAAACTGAGTCTTGTGGAATCTAAGTTGTACAACCCAGAACTTCATGGGTACTTGTAATGGGATATGATTCCAGGCATTACCTGATTTCTTCTATAGACATTGTAAAATATCTTAAATGTTGATGACTAATAGTTTTGTTTGTAGATTTGGTCTAATTTGCAGGATTTCATTAAAAACTTTAAGTTTCTTGGGGATGTTTTATGTATGCGATTGTAGATTTTCAAACTTAGCAAGCACAAAACACAAAGTGTACATCCAAAATTGTTATATTGGGTCCTTTACAAAGCACACATTATAGGAAATATAAGTAATGTCAGATTTGTCTTTTTAATCATGTCTCTAAAAAGGTAGGCGTGTTACTTTAATAATATTTTAATCAAATGATCCATTTAAGGAGCCTTTGCTTTTACGTCTCAATTAAATAAAGCTTTCCACCATGTGCAAAGAAGGTTTGGCTCAATCCTAATAAGGACTTCTAGAGGAAGTTTTATTACAAATGCTCATTCTCTCACACCCCATAAAACATGGAAGTGTTTCATTTTATAACGAGTTAGACTAACCCTGGAAAAATTAGTTTCTATCTCACTTAGGGTTGTCCCTCACATGTCTATGCTAAAGCACTTGGGAGGAGGTGCCATTCTATGGATCTATTCTACCTACAATATTCATTGAGAGTATTGAAAAGAAAAGAAAAGAAAGTCTAGGAGTTTGATCACCCTAAGAAGGACAAGAGCATATCCCTATTGCCTTCCAATTCCAAACACAATAGACAATGTTCTTTTCCAAGCCTCTAATCTAGTAGAATTAGAGCATGTGTGGGAGTTTGATCCTCCTAAGAAGGATGAAATCATATCCCTGATGCTTTCATTCACAAGAAGACAAGCTTAACTTTTAGCGTTTGGTTCACCCATAAGATCTTCTTCCTCTCAAACTTAGCATGTTTGGGAATTTGATCTCTCCAAGGAGGATGAGATCATAGATCCATAATGCCTCGTCTAAGATACCAAATCACATTTTCTAAATTAAGCTAGGTGTCTCAAATTGAATGCCACAAGTTAAGCATAGTACAAAGGTTGAGGCTTACCTTGTTTGATGCTAGCTAAAGGTTTCACGCTTTTTATGAGCATTTTATAATTTTATTTTCTTATCATAGCACGTTCTAGCTTTGGCTAAGAATCCCCTTCGCCAATGTTAGCTCTAGCACACTTACAAACCAAGTTAGTGTTTATGTTTGGTAGCTTCAGTCAGATAAAACTATGAGACTAAAGTGCAGATATGTGTGTGTGTATGCGCGCGCGCACGCGCGCGTGTGTGTGTGTGTGTGTGTGAGAGAGAGAGAGAGAGAGAGAGAGAGAGAGAGAGAGAGAGAGAGAGAGAGAGAGAGATACTACATACACACATTAAATATAAATGAGATAATCTTGATATAATCTCATATATAAATAAGTCATCATTGCCAATTGGAAAACACATACCAAACATTATGGCAATGCTATTACATTTGCAAATATCCCAAAAAACTAACATGGTATCAGAGTAGGCTACAGATGTAGAAAAGAAGACAAAGATAACAAAATTGATAACTTTCTAGACAACTTTGAGAAAATTATTTATGGAAATTGTTTATGAAGAAACTGTCCATTAGTGTGAACTATGTAATAGACTAAATCATCTTTATCTGTAGAAAAGTATCAACATTTGAATATCAACTTAAATAAATTGAAGTTTGTGGTATTATTTTAGAATTGGGCTCAAAGTTATGAGAGCATATTGGACATTAGACTAATAAATTATCACCAACTCAATCAGGGATAAAATCGACAATTACCAACCATTAAGAAAGGAAACTCATTGAATAATAAAAGAGGGTAGAAATGATAGAGTTCAAAGAGAGAAATATGGAAAAGGAATAATCTTACAAAGGCCAAGTATTATTTGGCACCAGAACTAGAAACAAACATAGATATTGCTAGGTATCTGTATAAAGAACATCAGGTGGATTGTTATCATTGAAGAAAGAGTCACAACCTCTAAATGACAAGTAGGGAATGACATGGAGGTTCACTATATCACAAGGATTCATGTAGTAGTACAAGGGGGAATCAATGACAAGGTTATATATATATATAAAAAATCACAACTCTCATGCAGAATAGTAGACTTCAACTCAAACATGACACCATGTGGAAAATTATAATGATTATGACCTTCACATCACAACACTACAACTACATTCTCAGCCACACTTTATATATATATCTAAAATGCACAATATTTGACACTCATACATGAGATTTTAGAAAGACAAAGATCATTAATTGGCAATGTACCAAGGAGAGCATGGGAGAAATCATCATATTTAGTATTTTTGAAAAAGAGGGGTAAAAATTTATTAAGACAGAAATAAATACAACAAGGAGAGCTCAGCAAGGAGCTCAATCTTGAGCAATAAGATCATCAAATTCTTGCACCATCTCAAAGGAAAGTTACCCCCTATCCATAATATTCCAACCTGGATCATGACTAGAAGCCCATTTGGCTAAACAATCAACAACTCTGTCCCATTCATGAGGAATATAAGTGAACCTAATGAACTAAAAAGAGGTACAAAAGAGAATAATCTAATTAACAATAGTGGCCAGCTGCCAACTAACATCCTCAAGCTCCTGCGAGGAAAGCAAGTTCACCACCATTTGGGAATCAAACTCATAGATAATCTTACTCCATCCCCGCAAGAAACACTGTTCCACAACATATAAGATAGCCCGAGCTTCCATGAGATTGTTAGTGTAATCACCCTTATGAACTGAGAAAAAGAATTTAACATCACCAAAATCGCAACGAGCCACTCCCCCAATACTAGTAGGGCATGGATTCCCTCGGGAAGAACCATCCGTGTTAATTTTTAGAACTCCACAAGGAGGAGGAGTCCAATGCCCATCCCGATTCACCTGACCTTTCCTTTAATGTTGAAGTTGCTTGGACATAGAAAGAAACCTTTGAGTTGCAACCCCATCCTGAAGATGAAAATTGAGGCAATTGCATATAGCAAGATCAACCTAATCATACCCCCATCAAGCTCACACTTCACTTGAATAGTTTCCTGAAGAGAATGTGAGATCTTCCACCAAAGATACAAAACACCAAGCCAAACATCATGGAATATTCGACGATTCCTCTCCAGCTAGATATGCCAAAGCATGAACGATGGGCCAGCAATCCAAGCAACATGGAGAGGAGAAGACTTGCAGGGAGTACTGTCCAAGCAGGTCCAAAACTCAGACAAAGAGGAAGCATGCCTACAAGAGCAACCCCAAGCACTCCACCAAAGGTTCCATCACTGAATAGAATAGGAGCAATGGAAGAACATATGGGAGACAAACTTCTCCCCATTACCACACAAAACACAATAAGAGGGGCCCTGAAATCCATGTTTACAAAGATTATCTCATGTAAGACAACGATTGTGAGCCATTAGCCACATAAAAAAATTGCACTTGGACCAAGAAACTTTATTCCAAACTTGCTTCCACCAAGGGACCTCAACATCCCCAAATAATTGTCTAGTTATCTCCTGATACCCAGTAGAGACATGATATTTACTAGAAAAGGTACCTCCCCAAGCCAAAACATCTAGACCTAGCAAAGAGGAAAACTCTTTAGAGGCTAGAATATGAGAAAGCTCCTGACGATCCATGTCTTTGCCTCCAGGAGGCCAATCAGAAGAATGCTTCCATCTGTAACCAACAACAGGTCCCAATTGATAAGAAGTCTTGTAATGAGCCACTTTATCCCATCTAGTGATATGAAAAGAGTCACAAAGAGTCTGAAGATGAGGGTACATGGATAATATGGATGGGAACCCATCCCAAGCATCAGACCAAAACAAAGCCTCAGAACCTCCTTTACATATCCAGAATAGACCCCTCTTGACTAACACTGCACCTATCTTTAGAGTATGCTAGACCATTGAGCCACGACCTTCAAGAGGAAGTGCAGAAACAGAGCAAGGATCAACACCATGAAAATATTTATGAGTGATAATACGAGCCCAAATTTGATGTTGTCCAAAGCACCATCACCAATAAAGTTTAGCAGCCAATGCTTGACTACTCAAGTGAGCTGATCGAAGACCAAGACCACCCTCCTTTTTAGGCCTACAAAAAATCTCCCAACTAATCAAGCTCCATTTAGTACTACACAAATTACCACTCCAAAGGAATTGTTGAGAAAGAGCATCAAACTCCTTGAGAAAGTAAACAGGAGTAGCCTGAACCATACTTCTATAAGTAGGAAGAGCTTGGATAATAGATTGAAGAAGAGTAACCCGAGCAACAATAGAAAGCCATCTATGAGTCCAATGATTTACCTTATCCTAAAGCTTGGTAATCAAATTTTTCTAGAAGAGATGTGGCTACCTAGAAACAACAATAGGAATGCCAAGATAAGTCAAAGGAAGTGACCCAATATGAAACTGCATGATACCAACAATCCTATGCTGAATAGAATCAGGAGTGTTAAAAAAGTAAATGGAAGATTTGTGCTCATTAACTTTCTAGCTTGAAGTTTCCAAATAAATGTCCAAAGTATGTCGAAAGGCTTCAGCTTCCTTGATCCTAGCAAGACCCACAAGAGCAGAATCATCAACAAATTGAAGATGGGAAAGAGAAGGTAAACCATTATCCCACTGCCACCCCTGAATAGAATCCTAGGACACCTGATACTTAATGAATCTACCCAAGCCCTCAGCCATGATGATGAATAGATATGAGGAGAGAGGGTCAACCTGGCGTAGGCCTCTAGAGGCACCAAATAGTTGAGAAGGTTGACCATTAAGAAGAACAAAAAAAGAGGCAGAAGTAACACAATTCATAGTCCAACTCACCCAGTTAGATAAGATAAGATAAGATAAGATAAGATAAGATAAAAATATTAATGTCCAAAAAAAGACTAGAAAGAGGTCTATGGGACTGAAAGATTACAACAAAGTAGGACAGGAACCAGCAGGAGCACACAAAGGTGTCCGAAGAGAAGCAACAAAACGCAACAAAAATCACTATGATGCTTTCATGGGTAAAAAGAAATCAGTCACAACATGAAACATGTGCCAATGCATAGAAATATCATACTGTCTTAGACCATTCCCAGAAAAATGTCGCTGGTGCATATAAGTAGAACAAGATCTAACATATCTAGAAGGCTCTTCAAGCCGAACAGAGCTAGAGGGCCTTTTCACACCACGCAAGGGGGATAAAGGTGTAAAAAAGGTAGTAATGAGCTGAGTAGATGAGGGTGGGTGTAGAAGCGGAGTCCGAATGATACTATCCCAAATCATAGTAGCCTTACGAAGATACAGTGCAAGGCATCTCTGATCATAGTAGTTGAAGAAATCATAGAGAGAGAAACACTCTCTGAACAAACAAAAGAATCTCCCTCCGATCTCATAGTAAATAGGGCATCGAAAAAGAAAGTGAGTTTCATTTTCCACCTCCCCCGAAGTATAGAACACAAAAGTCTGCTCCTCTCTGGCAATCTGATGATCCAATTGAGCTCAAAGATGGTGAGAACCAACTCTGAAAGAACCTAAAGAAATCCGCAGGGCATGAAACCAACGTAGTGAGAGATAGCTCAGCCGGGTAATAATCCCATCTGAGATCTCCAAAAAGTGTGTTGCATAAAATGACATCCGTGGGTGTAACCCCCCAGGAGGGTTAACCCAGGTAGCAGTAATATAACATCGATAAATATCAAAACGAACATGCTCATTCAACTCCTGCCGAGAAGGGAGAAGATGAGCAGGGGCATCCAAAGAGAACTGAAAAGGAGGGAGACAATCAATATCAATCCCAATAGAACTCAAGAAAGAAGAAACTTGCGCATACCAACACCACGCCCGAGCACTAGACTCAGCAGTTGCTGTGGAAATCGAGGAGCAATAAGCTAAATAGGAGTAACGATCACAATCACTCGCCATATCAATGAACCCACGAAGGCGATGAAGAAACCATACTAAGTCAAAGATGGCTATGAGTCTGAAAGGATGAGCTCCAAACTCAGCAAGAATGATACTGTGGGGAGTAGATCTATGAGATATGATGATGCACCGTAAAAATAAAGTCTGAACCCGCTCAATCGATGCCCAATCTAAGCTAAGGAGAGAAGGGCATAAAACCACAGAGCCATAAAGAACAGTCGGTCGAACAAGGGCATCAAGGAGAGATAGCTTAGACGAGTTATCCTAGAAGTGATGTTTGAAGCACTGTTTCTCAAGCAAAGCAAGAGAACCCATACCCTTATTAACTCTGGGTTGAATAGCAGGTCTCATACTGAACCGCGGTCCAGCAAACAAAACACCCAGATATAAATAGGATGAAGAAATCTCAATCTCCTGGCCCTGAAATATGAAGCAGAGATGAGAAGTCTTTAAAAAATTAAAGACCATGACCCGAGTCTTACCCAAATTAACGACCAGCTCTCTTTGATCACAAAATAAAGCCAATCTACCAAGAAGTCTCTGTAACCCATTAGGAGAGGATGCAAGGAGAATAATATCATCTGCAAAGAGGAGGATTGAGATCAGAACCTGATAAAGATAACAACCATCACCCGGGAGCAAAGACTTCAAGAGGAAGTCCTCAAGCTCATCAATATATAACCGAAATAAAGTCGAAGAGAGAGGACAAACCTGCTTAACCCCAATAGTATTGTGGATAGGATCTGAGAAGCCATTAGGAGTTTGAAATATGCCAACCACAATCTCACACAGTCTCATAATAGCAATACGTAGCATCTCAGAAATATCGATCTCCCTAAGTCTCTCAAACAGAGCCACCCTAGGAACAGAATCAAAGGCTTTATGAAAATCAACAAAGTAGCAATAAACTTTTTCCAATCTGTGTCTAGCCTCCTCAATAATAGCCCGTAAAGTGAAGATATGATCTATAGTTTGATAATCTATCCGAAAGCCTGCCTATCCTCTGGCCCTACAACCAATCCTATCAAGTTTCGCAGATAACATATTATTTAGAGTAGTAGCATAAAGTTTGGAAAAAGTATGCCCGATCATGATAGTTCTATAGTCCCCCGGATCAGAAATAGGCCCAGTCTTATGAATGGGATGAATCAAGTGCCTAGACTAGGAAACTGGAAACCCAGTATAGATCACTCTATTAAAAAGAATAGAGAGATAGGGACCCAAAACAGAGGAACCAAACTTGAAAAGCTCAGCCTGAAAACCTTCCTCGTCAGTATCTCTACTACACTTCATAGATTTGATAGCCTCAGACACATGGGAAATGGTGAAAAGGCAGATGAAAGGAGGTGAGGGGGGGTGAATGGAGGGCTGCCCAGGAATATCATAAAGAGCCATGGTATGTGATGCAAGGGAGTGAAAGTCAAGGGTGGAAGGCGGAGGGGAATGATGGGGGAAAAGAGTACGCCAAAAGAGCTAGGGATTGCGAATCAGAGTGGAGCAAAGAGACTTACACTTAGAGGTAGTGAAATTATGCTTCTTCTTCCGAAGAAAGCGCAGATAAGATGAGCGAATGCTAGCAAAGTCAGTGGAGTGAGCCTCAAAAGAAGAGAAATAACACGATGAAGGGATTTGCAATCTGAATCAAACCACTGGTTCATGGGGCAAGTATTATGTCGTTTACTGCGAAGGAGCAATGGAGAGCAGTGAGGGATGGAAAGGGTGGCCGAATCAAAGATTGTCGAAGTGAGCAAGTCAAACATGGAGGTGGTCTCAGATGAGTCAAAGAAATATGAAGGGCTAAGGAGTCTAGAAAGGTGAGCAGAGAAGAGCTCGCAATCACCCTCAAAAAAATGGAAGCGAATGGGCAAAAGAGTGGTCATCGAGGAATGATGAGGCAACATGAGTGAGGGCGCAGAGAGAGGGGAGAGGCTACAATGCATGCTGAGAAGAGAGTGATCCACAAGAGAAAGGCGCTAGATAGTGAAACTGCGAATACAAGAGATGAAGGAAGGATGGGCAAGAATATAATCCACAACACTACCACCACCACCATGAGGCCAACATGTGAAAAGCTTAGAACTAGGGAAGCAGGAGAGGCCGTTTAGGATGACCAAATCAGAGGACTCACATAGCCGCAACAAATGTCTTCCATACACAGATAACGACCCAAGAGCATCCTTAGAAAGTCTATGAAGCCCTAAAGAAGTAGGATCAATCTTGGTGGAGCAAATGGAGTCTGAGCGACGATCAAAAAGTGGAGTCTGCAGCTCTTTGGTTCTTGCATTGAAATCCCCAAGAATAATGATGTCCCCTAATGCAGTGAACTGAGAGAAAGTCTCGCAAAGATCGAAAAAAGGATCACCGTCTTCGATACCATGAATAGAATAGTGAGACACAGCTGGCAGAAAGTAGCATGCAGCCAAGTAGATATCCCTCTGATGGTAACCCTTACGATCAATATGGACCCACATAAATCTGGCAAATGAATCAGAGTGTACAATAGAAGTGCTACCAAAAATATCATCCTTAATCAAACAGGCCACACCCCCTAAACCCCGCACACCCCCCAAAGTATGAACCTCATCCCTAAAAATTGATAACCACTAATATCCTATGATACCTAGCAGAGGACACACTGGACTCTCGTGAGTTTCAGATATGACCAGAATATCGGCATAACCCAAAGCATCAAGAAGAAGACTAGGTAAGGACCACAAGGATCCATTACCATTCCAGTAGTTAACAAGAAGGGAGCAAGTGGGGGCCTCCCTCTTGTCTGACTACTGGTGAGACCGTCACTTGGCCTTGGGGGCCCGCCTGTCTTCCCAACCACTCGGGGCCGAATCTCTAATCACAGCTCTCAAATTTTTGATAACTGCCCATTTTCCATCAAGTCTCGCTTTAGCGACAATACCACGAGCATGTTTAAGCTTTGCAACCTATGTCTTTGTGAGATCTTCATCCAGGAAGATCTTTGAAGGAAGAGAGAACAACTTCCTCTTAGCACGAAGAGCTTGAAGCCTGTCTGTAAGTGAAAATAATATGATAAAAAGGACATCTCCCTATCCAAAGCAGCACCTATCAAGCTTAATCTCGAAAAGACCAAGCTGATCACCAAGGAAAGAGTGGCCCGCGGCGAGAAGATCATGGGTAAAGGGAAGTCCTCGAACCCGCAGGTTGAGCTCGCAGGACTGTCGCACTCTCACATCCACAATCTTACCTTGTACAATTTTATCAATACTGGCTAGAGGTTGAGAATCTGAATTAATACAAAGGGAGGCCCATGTCTTGACTTTCTGTTATGTTTTTGCAACCATTTTGGTATGCTGATCCTTGATTTTATCCAGTCCAACAAGCTGTTCTATAACTGCCTCAATATTGGATTTCAGCATTGCTGTTTCGGAGATGAAAGTGTCTAAAAAATGTTGGATATTCGATTCAGTAGACAGTTTGAGATTAGTGAGTTCTGCCGTCAGATTCCCAATCTGATCTCTCAATAAGATGTTATCGGCTTCTAACTTGACCACTCTGTCACAAAGTTTCAGAGAGAGCGAGGATGCGTCCACAACAATATCCTTTAGGGCTGTATTGTCACTCTCTATTATCTTCATACGGTCAAGTAGCTATTGGACTGTGAATGGGTTGGGTTGGGAGTCTGCCATTCTGTCAAACAATAAACCCACCACGACGCTGCAATATAGATCTACCTGAGATCAATACAGATAACTATAAAGGTTTGACATTCTGTCAAACACTTCCCGTGCAGCAAGATAAAAGACACAAGGGCTTGTGTGTAGAAGATAAAATCCATGTAGACTTCCAGTTAGCAAAGCATTTAGTCAAACACCTGCCAAACACCTAACACCTGTAAGAAATCAACAATGCAACAATGCAATCTCTAGAAAACCCACAGCTCACTGTTCATGCAGGAAAGCCCTCATCTCACGGCTCAAAGAAGAAGAAGAAACAATGAAGAAAGCCCTGTGCCAGAACACCAAGAACACTGCACACACGGGAAAGCCCTTGCGAACGTACAAAATGCCCTAGGGTTGTAGGTCTCAAACAAATCAGGCAACAGATGCACTGGAAAACCCACGGCTCACTGCTCAAACCCACAGCTCACGATCAGAGGGATTGTCGAATGAAAATCAAACCCTGTAGTCAAACCCACAGCCCACAACTAGATGCTCACAACCATGAGAATCAAACCCTGTTGTCAAACCCACAGCTCACTGCACAAACCAACGGCACATGAAACACGAACAGATTAGGCACCAGACGACAGATGACTCATAACACACAAACAGATCAGGCTCAGACGACAGAATCTTTTTCTAATCAAATGACAGAATATTCCTTAGGAAACTCCACTTAACTCTATCGTACGCCTTAGCCATATCCAACTTAACAAACGTTGCTCTCTCCCTTGAAGTAGCCATAGAGTGAATAGCCTCAATAGCAATAACCACCCCATCCAAAATCTGTCTTCTAGCAACAAAACCACCTTGTTCTTCTGAGATAATAAGGGAAAGCCACTTTTTAATTCTCTCAATAATCAACTTAGTAATAACTTTTTAAACCATATTACATAAGGAAATTGGTCTAAAAAACTCCAATTGATTAGCACCCTCTCTCTTAGGAATAAGAGTCAAGAAAGTAGAATTCAAAGCTCGAAGCATCTACTTGCTAGAATAGGATTCCTTAACCACCTCCAACAAATCATGATTAATGATGTCCCAAAATTCCTGAAAGAACTCAACTAGAAAGCCATCAGGACTAGGAGCCTTCCCCTTAGGCATGCCAAAGACCACCTCCTCCAACTCTTCCAAAGATATTGGACGCATGAGATAATCATTCATTTTCTGAGTGATAAGGGAAGGAATACAAGACAAAATAATATTTTTTTCATTATCAGTAGGAGGAGAGTCCTTAGAGAAGAGGATAGAAAAGTACCGAGTAGCCTCTTGGAACAAAGCTGGCAAGGAAGTCAGTTGCATACCTTGAGAATTAACCAAAGAAGAGATATTGCTTTGATTCCAATGAGACTGCACCGTTTTATGGAAAAAGGCAGTGTTCCGATCCCCTTCTTGGAGCCAATCAACTCTAGCCTTTTGCTTCCAAAAAATTTCCTCTTGAAGTTCCCATTCTTCTAGAGCTCTAGAAGCAAGGGATTCAACCCTTCCAAGATCCTCTGAGAAAGCTCGATCTCTTATCTCCCTTGTGATGACATCAAGATCTTCTTGAGCAAGCCTCTTCATAGAGTGAAGGTTCCCAAAACATTGTCTATTCCATATCCCAAGCTGCCTTTTAACATATTGAAGCCTTTTAGAAAATGAGAACATAGCAGTACCATATGCAGGAGTGCCATCTTTCCACCAACATAAAACAAAATCACGAAGAGAGGAGTCATGAAGCCACATCAACTGGAACTTAAAAGGAGGACGCTTTGGAATACAAGCCCCAATAGCAAAAAATTTGATTGGCCAATGATTAGAACCCTCCAATCAAGGATTTTTGAAGAGAGAGTAAGGGAGCTACTAACCCAGAAGCAAGAAACAAGAAATCTATCAAGATGTTCTGAGATAGCATCAACCCCAGTCCTTCGATTATTCCAAGTATAGAGACCATTAGAAGGCTTAACATTAGAGAGATGCAAAAGAGATATGTGTTGCCGAAGAAGAGTAGAAGAAGGCCCCAGTCTAGCCAAACCACCTTGCTTCTCCTCTAGACTTAAAAATGAATTGAAGTCCCATGCTAACACCCATGGATGAAAAGGGTGACAATTTCTAACATATTGAATATGCCTCCAAAGTTCCTCCTTTCCCACAAGATCAATAGGCGCATACACATTAGTAACCATGATTAGCTCTCCTGAGTCTAAAGTAGAAGCCACCATAGAGAGAGCTGAGCGAGAAGACATCCAGCTAAGGGGATAAATTCTCCATGGATCCCAAAAGATAGATAAACCACCAACACTACCCATAGCCCCAACACACTAGCATTGACCATGAGACCAAATACTAGAGGCATGTTGGACCATAGACTCCACAGAGAGCTTAGTCTCTTGGATACAAAAAACATCAGGACAATGATAAACCACCAAATTATGAATAGCCTTTTGTCTAGGGATGCTATTAAACCCCCTAACATTCCATGAGAGAATAATCATGATTGAGTAGAATGGGGAAAATGAGCATCCAAAGGTTTCACTAACCCAGACTCAATCAATATATCTTCTATGAGTTTAATCTTCTCTTGGTTTTTTTTGCACCCACTCCTTAGAGGGGGAGTAAAAGTAATCTTCTTAAAGGGTCTATGCATCAACCCCAAGGGGAGAGGAGATCCCTTACCCTTACCTGATGGTAGCACATCCTTAACCAAGTCGGCCAGAACAACATCATTATCTTCCAACACCATAGGTGTCACCAGAGCCTTTGACATTGGAGCTATAGGGACATTACAGTTCTGATATACCACAACTTGGGATTTCCAAAGAATCTGGTAATGGGTTATTCAAATTAATTTCAACACAAATTCTAGCATAAGAAATAACCTTTTTATTGAGGGATTAATGTGCGATCGCAGTCGACTTTCCCAACAAAGCAGCAATTTGCCGGAGGATGTCTTCATGCCAAAATTTTAGGGTAAGGCGAGGCAAGCGAACCCAAACTAGCATTGTTGAAGGGAGATCCTCAATAGAATTAAATCCTGAATGCCAGGGTTTGACAAATAACCCCACATGGTTGTAGAAATAAGGGCCTCCTTCAAAAACATGATCATGATCAGACATGCAAGAGAATACAACAAAAAAAAAAAGCTATTCCCTGCCAACATAATCTCCATATTGCCTTCCACCTACCACGAGCAATAGATCCATGCCTCAAGAGTGGATAGGGAAATTCAGATTCCAAGAAATTTGCATATCAAAGCATGCTTGGTCCAATATTCAATGTCCTCCATTACAACCACTGGAGGAATAACCAAAACAGGGTGATCATGGCTATGCGAAAAACAACCATTAACTTTTTTCAACTTGGAGCTCTCCCTTGAATAAAATGATTTAGATCTCATTGCATGCACAATTGGAGAAGAACCATCTGTTCTCACCAACACAGAAGAAATCCCAGGCTGTGCCATGCAAACAATAAAAACCCCAATCCAAAATCGATTGCAGAAGATTTCCAAAAACCAAAACCCACGCAAACTTTGTCCAGCAACCGACAATCCAAACAGAACAAGGAAAAATATTAGTAAAGATCAAATAACAATCACAAGCTAGGGATAGAGCCCTAGCCCAACCGTTAGCTAGCGCTTCTCATCACTTCTTGACACATCCTTAGATTAGGAGGAATCATGGTTGCATGAGTTTGAATCACAAATATTACAATTAGCCATTAAGGAAAAAGGCCCATACTATACAAGAAAGAAGATTAAATAATGAAGACACGTAAATATGCAAGGGAAGCATCATGTTGGATTCCTATATTAGCGTAAAGAATAGTAGATAAGCCACCATAAACAGAGATTGATTACATGAAGGAAAGCATAGTCGAGGACTATAATTATCCTTGAATGGGAGGTGGGTGCTTGAATGGGGAGAGAACATATTTGATTCACGAGAGATGATTTCCATGGTCGATGTATCAGAGCGAGATGTAGCCGCATAAACACTCGCATAATATCAAAACACAAAGGTAAATGAGTTACTCCATGCTAGTCATATTGCAAGTACATTTTTATATGAATAGTCATCATTGGGTATGAATCCAATATGGTAAGCACCTGTATGTGTTCATTTCATAAAATATTGATTCTATGCACACACACACACACACTCTCTCTCTCTCTCTCTCTCTATATATATATATACATATATACATATATATATATATATATATACATATATATATATATATACATATATATATATACATATATATATACATATATATATATATATATACATATATATATACATATATATATATATATACACATATATATACATATATATATATACACACACACACACACACACATATATATATATATATATATATATATATATATATGAAATATTTATCAATACAAATGGATAATATTTAATAAATATTTAAATTTATAAAAGGACTAAATATAAATTTGATATTTATTTTATCTATATTGCAATAATCTTATTATGTAGAATTGAGTATTATATTAGTCTCCCTCATATCTTATTTATATTTTTATAAGAGTTATTTTCCTTGATCTTTTCCTTCGAGAATGTTCTTACAGGAAGAGAGAGATTGATATCAGATTTAGAGGCAGTCTAACACATCTATCTGAAGGAGTGAATAGAGGATATGCTTCAACCAATCTTTGAAGATCTTGATCATATCAGAATCAAAGGGAGTTTTGACATCAAGTGAACTTTTGGTATCATACATGGGACTGCAAGGTTTCATGGGCCTCCCCCCTATGTACACCATGAGGAGGTAATGACTTCCAAATGATCATCACTTCTATTTGCAGAAGTTATTGAAAGGTGACAATCTTACAACAACTTAATGATGGATATCTTATGATGTCTATGTAGATCATGATAGATTATAGTTTGCATAGTACACATTATGAGAATACATGTGCACATACCTTATAAATATTTTGACTACATGGTGAATGTATGAAAACTAATATTTTAGGAGGCCATTACATGGAGTACTTGGTGAAAGTCATACGACTTGATATTCTGGAGGGCCATTACTTACAGTGTTTGGAAAACATCTTACATCTCAAAATTCTGGAAGGCCATTACTCAAAGAGTATTTGGTGAATATCATGTATTCTGGGAGAAAAATACTCTTACTATTAGATGTGATATCAAACCTTATTGAGTACTTGGTGAGTATTGTTGAGAATTGTGTCTCAACCTTGCAAGCTTTTTTTGAAAAACTCTAGATTTTTTGAAGAAAAAACTAGAATTTGTTTGTGGTAGTTTTTCACATGTTTATGATTTGGAAAAAGATGTATGAATTGTTAAAAATGTTTCTAGTCTCTAGAATAATGTAGAAGGGATTTTTAGAGTGTAAACAACTCATTATATGACTTTTATGGGGGTCTAAACTAGAGGAAAAAATTATGGACAAAAATGGTATTCTTGGAGTTACAAATTATAGGTGGGTAACATGTGGCATGGTTGTTTTGCCCATGGTTTCTACCCATGGTTTTGTAAAACCACAAATGGTTTCCAAGTGGAAAATCACTATAAAAGGAGGGCTTTGGGAGGTGTTTGAATCATCAAGTTCAGTTCACAAGACTGGTGGTAGTAGGAATCTCTTTGAGTCTGAGTCTAAGTTTGAGTTGTGGTGATGTGTTCTTGTAAGAACTTGCATTGCAGGTGTATTGCAATCTTCTAGATTTGAGAATACATTGTGCAGGTTTTGGAGAGTGGGGCTTTTTTCCTAGAAGAGTTTCCCCACGATAATCGTTGTGTTATGCGTTCATTGTTATTTTGATTAAGTTATTATTCATTTCTTGAGAACTCTGCAATATTAGTTGAATTTTCATAATTGTCCTCTCAAAGATTAGTGTAGGAAGCGATTCCACGTACTTGTGCTTCCTTACAAGTGGTATCAAAGCCTGACTAGTTTTGGTTCTATTTGTTGGGTACAGGGTTTTTTGAGCTAATTAAGGTTTGAGTGGGAGCTTATGTAGAGGTTTTTAATTTTGTGTTGTAGGATTGCAAAGATGGAAAGCACATCAGGGAGGATCAATGTAGAGAATTTTTTTTGGCACACATTGTGAAACGTGGAAGCTGAAGATGGAAGAACTATTGATTGATCGGGGATCTATGGGATGCAATCGATGTAAAGAAGGTGAGGCCCATAGATCCAACTTCAGTTGCAGAGTATGATGTGAGAGACAAAAAAGCTAAAAGTCTCATCAGATTGTGTCTAGCAAAATCTATACTGATTAATGCCCATGAAGAACCTACCGTGAAGAAGCTAAGTGAGATCTATCAAGCAAAATCACTTGTGAACAAAATTTTGTTGAGAAATAAGTTGTATTCCTTGAGAATGGAAGAAGGTGGACAAATTTATGAGCATCTTGAAAATTTTAATATGTTGGTGACTTAGTTGACCTCTGTTGGGGTGTGGATGGATGAAGAAGGAAGGTGCCAAATATTGCTATATTTGTTGCCAAACTCATGGGACAACCTTGTTATGGCCATAGGGAGCACTTCAGTCATCTTGAAGATGGAGGACATTGTTGGTTCTCTACTTTATGAATAGATGAGAAAGAAGGTCTCTTTAAATGCCAAAGAGGCTTTGAGTGTTTGAGAAAGATCAAAGGAAAGAGAAAAGAACAAGAAGTAACTAGTATGACCGTTCTAAGTCCAAGAATAAGGGGAGATCAAAATCTCATGGTAAGTCCAAGGTGATTTGTTGGAATTGTGGAAAACTTGGATACTTCCGAAAGGACTGCAAAGAGGAAAAGAAAAAGAAGAAGAAGAAGCAAGATTATGATTCTAAGTCCTGAAGGAAGATGGAGATGCTTTCATCACAGCCTTGGCCACTCATGCAGGTGACAATGCATGGTTGATAGACTCAGGTGCATCTTTTCACATGACTACTAATAGAAATTGGTTTAGTAAATATGAAAAGTTTGATGGTAGTAAGGTGTATTTGGGTGATAGCTCAGTTCTTGATATTGTTGGTCGTGGAAGTATTTGTGTGAAATTTTTTATGGAAGAATTAGAAGATTTGATGGTGTCTTGCATATCCCGAGACTAGCGAGGAATTTGTTATCTATTAGTAAACTAATAGATGCGAGTGTGCATGTACAATTTTTTGAAGTAGCTGTGAAAATGGTGAGAGGTGCTATGGTAATAGGAAGAGAAAGTAGATTGGGTACATTATACCAGCTTGATGCATGAACAATTGAGTGCAATAACACTTTTGATAAGACTGTGAAGAGGACTACTTTGTTGGAGAAGGAGAGGGTTTCTCTTTCAACAGATGGTCATGGTTTTTGGGTACCCAAGGGTGCTCTATCCACTGAATCAAAGTTACTTGTAAAGAAGACTATGTTATGACACCAGAGACTCGGCCACAGAGGTGAGAAAGGTCTACAAACCTTAAAAAATAAAAACTTTGTTGATGGGTTGAATGACTACAATCTTGATTTTGATTTTTGTGAGCATTGTATCTATGATAAACAAAACCGCGTTCAATTTTACTCAAGTTCTCATAAGTCCTCATGTATTTTGGATCTAATCCATTCAGATGTATTTGGTCCAGTTGATTTTCCTTCTAGTGGTAGATTAGTTTATTATGTTTCTTTCATTGATGATTTCAGTAGAAGAACATGGGTTTATTTTCTTAGAAGTAAAGCTGAAGTTTTCAATTGTTTCAAAGAATTTAAAGCAATGGTTGAGTTATAGACTGAAAAGAAGATAAAGCATTTGGGAACTAATAATGGCAATGAATATTGCTCCAATGATTTTGATACATTTTGTAAAGATTGTGGTATTAAAAGAGAGAAGACAACTCCATATTCTCCATAGTAGAATGGAGTTATAGAAATAATGAACACCACCTTAATGGAGAAGGCTAGGAGTATGCTGAGTAGAGCTGGACTGGAACAAAAGTTTTGGGCCAAAGCTATAGCCATTGCCTATTACCTGATAAACATGTCTCCTACATCAACTCTTTTTGATAAGACACCAATGGAAGCATGGTTAGACTACAAGCCTTACTTAGACATCTGAGAGTTTTTGGTTGTAAGGCATATGCTCATGTGCCAAAGGAGAAGTGAACAAAATTGGACAACAAAGCTGTCAAATGTATCTTCATTGGATATAGTTACGGTGTGAAAGGATACAAGCTTTGGGATCTTGTTTCATAAAAGGTATTTTACTCTAGAAGTGTTATTTTTAGAGAAATTGAGCCTTCTATTATAGTGTAGCCATAACAGATAAAAGAAAACAAAGATGTGATTCAATTTCCTGCTACACTTGAGAAAGTTGAATCGATGCTTTTAGAAAGACAAATTGTTGAAGAGGAAGATCGAGAACCTAATCATAAATCTAAACCTGAACCTGGAACAAATCTTGTTCGAAGGTCTAGTAGACAAAGGAAAGCACCAAAAAATTATGGATATTCTCCTAATGATTGGAGGTGTATATTTTCTTTGAATACTAATATTGATGAACTAAAATCTATAGAAGAGGCTCTTGGTATGAATGATTTAGAGTCCTAGAAGACAATCATGGAAGAAGAGATGACAACTCTTAAGAGGAATGACACATGGGACCTTGTACCATTTCCTAAAGGACATAAATTTGTTGGTTGTAAATGGGTGTTCAAAAGGAAGACTAGTTCAGATGGAAGCATTGAGAAGTATAAAGCATGATTGGTTGTAAAAGGTTACTCCTAGGTTGCAGGAATTGATTATGGTGAAATTTTTTCTCCTATAGCAAAAATGACATCCATTCAATTTTTACTTTCTATTGCAGCAACTTATGATCTAGAAGTTGAGCAGATGGATGTAAAGAGAACTTTCCTTCATGGAGACTTGGAGGAAGAAATTTATATGACACAACTAGAGCACTTTGTGGTGAAAGGTAAAAGTCATTTAGTTTTTAAATTGAGGAAATCCTTGGGTGATCCCACAATAATGGGTTCCACTTTTTGACCAATTTTGACTCTGAAATCAATATTTTTGCAACAAACGTCACATTCAAGTGACTATATCTCCAAAACTATAAATAATTTCAAGATGACATAAACTAGTGATTTTGAGTACTTTGTTCCTACTTTTTAACCATATTTTTTAATCTAAAAAGAAAAATTATTTATGTCAATTTTTTTTATCTCCTCCAAAAAGTGGTACATAATAAAATTCAATATTTTAAAAAGTGACAGTCCGTTTGACACACATAACTTTTTTTCTAGAAATGATAATGAAGTAATTCTTTCTGTGTTGGATTTGTAGCATCAATATCCAGTGTCTGCATTTGGTTTGATTTATTTTTGTTGAATATTGTATAGTTTATGAAGTTTTGAAGTGACATGAACCGTAATTCAGACATACGTTCCGTTTGATACAGATAATTTGAAGTCAATTTATCATAAACCATTTTTTTTTTTGAATAGAAAGGTATCTTAATAAGCCAGTGCCTCCATATTTTTAAAAATTTTTTTGACCTAATTTACTAATTTTCTCGAGGTGTCAAAGTCGGTTGATGTTCAATCAGTAATGAACCTATAATGAGTTAAACTCATATTTGAAAGTCTTAATGATTAAATTATGTAATATAATTATAGTCGTTGGAAAGCTTGCTTCGAGAAGCACATTTTGACATTTTTAATTTTATAGTAGGAGATCATTCTCCTACAATTATGGCAGTCAAAAGAGCAAAAAAAAGAAAAAAAAAAAAAAAGGTTAAAATTTTTGTGATTTTGCATGTTCGTGCGAACATGGCGTTCACGCGAACACGTTTACCATGTTCGCGCGAACATGCAAATCATGTTTGCGTGAACATATATATCACATATGTTCGCGCGAACATATGGTAAACTCAATTTCTCATTTTTTATTTTTTTCATTTTTGTTCGTCCCACTAAAGTGGAACCCATTATTGTGGGTTCACCCCCTTGTATGGTCTAAAAACAAGTCCTAGGATGTGGTACACGAAGTTTGATAGATATGTATTGAGTTTTGGATTTGTGTGATCCAAATCTGATCACTATATATATTACAAGCCTGATGGTGATTATTTCCTAGTTATTGCCTTATATGTTGACGACATGTTGTTTATTGGCAAAGGTTTGATTGCAGAATTAAAATCTCAGCTCTCAAAAAAGTTTGAAATGAAAGATCTTGGTGCAACAAGGTACATTCTGGGAATGGAGATTATAAGAGATAGACAAAACATAAATGTTTAGCTAGGTTAGAGTAAGTATGTTGGTAATAGTCTAAGAAGATTCAATATGCAAGATTCTAGACCATTGAGTGTTCTTGTTACTATAGGAACAAAGTTTTTTAGCTTACAATGTCCTTCATCCCCATTGGAGATGGAAGAGATGAGTCAAGTACCATATCAGAGTGCTATTGAAAGTTTGATGTATGCTATGGTCTGTACAAGACCAGGCATTTCCCAAGTAATGGGAGTACTTCCCCATTATATGTCTAATCCAGAAAGAGAACATTGGGATGCAGTAAAAAGAGTTTTCAGATACTTGCGGGGTACCTCAAAGTACTCTATATGTTTTCATGAAACACATATGAGAATTTCTTGGATATTCAAGGCTATGTGGATTCAAACTGGGCTGATGATGTTGATAGTAGAAGATCGACTAGTGCATATGTGTTTACATTATTTGGTGGTGCAATCAATTGGATGAGAAAGCGATAAGCTGTGGTTGCTTTGTCTACTACAGAGACATAGTATATGGCAGCTACTCATGCCTACAAGGAAGCTATCTAGCTAAAGAGACCACGTTCAGATATAAAATTCAAACAAGGTACAGTGACAATTTATAGTTATAGTCAGAGTGCAATCTACCTAGTGAAGAACCTGGCATTTCATGCCAGGACCAAGCACATTGATGTACAATATCATTTTGTGAGAGATATGGTCGAGGACAACAAAGTGAAGCTGGAGAAGGTAGAGACTTTGGTGAATGTTGCCAATGCACTAACTAAGCCCGTGAGCACAAAGAAGTTCAGATGGTGTTTGGAGTCTATAGGTCTCTTGGCCCCTAGAAATTAAGTCCATGAAACTATGGATCCCCTGACTCTTGTAAGCTGTTCAACAAGTGGGAGAATGTTGAGAATTGTGTCTCAACCTTGCCAGCTTCTTTTGGAAAACTCTAGAATTTGTTTGTGATAGTTTTCCACATGTTTATGAGTTGGAAAAAGGTGCATGAGTTGTTAAAAAGTGTCTAGTCTCTAGAAAAATGTAGAAGGGCTATTTTTAGAGTGTAAACAACTCATTATATGACTTTTATGGGGGTCTAAACTAGAGGAAAAAATTATGGACAAAAAAGATATTCTCGAAATTACAAATTACAAGTGGGTAACATGTGGCATGGTTGTTTTGCCCATGGTTTTGGCCCATGATTTGTAAAACCACAAATGGTTTCCAAGTGGCAAATCACTATAAAAGGAGGGCTCAGGGAGGTGTTTGAATCATCAAGTTCAGTTTGCAAGACTGATGCTAAAAGGAGTCTCTCTAAGTCCGAGTTCGAGTTTGAGTTGTGGTGATGCGCTCCTGTAAGAACTTGCATTGTAAGTGTATTGTAATTTTTAAAATTTGAGAATACATTGTGTAGGTTTTGGAGGGTGGGGTTTTTCTCTCGGAAGGGTTTCCCCACGGTAATCATTGTGTTATGAGTTCATTTTTTTTTTGATTAAGTTATTATACACTTCTTGAGATATTTGCAATAGTTAGTTGAATTTGCATAATCGTCTTCTCAAAGATTAGGGTAGGAAGCAATTCTATGCACTTTTGCTTCCTTAAAAGTACCATGTATTCTAGAAGACCAATACTCATGATATTAGATGTTATATCAAACCTTATTGTACTTGGTGAATACCATGTATTCTGGGAGACCAATACCCATGATATCAAATGTGATATCAAAACCTTTTGAGTACTTGGTGAATATTGAATGTCAATATTATGGGAGACCAATACTCATGGTATCACATGTTATATCAAAACTTTTTGAGTACTTGGTGAATACCGAATGTCGATATTCTGGGAGACTAATACTCATGATATCCAATGTGATATCAAACCTTATTTGAGTACTTGGTGAATATCACATGTTGATATTCTAGGAGACCAATACTCACGATATCAAATGTGATATTAAAATAGTAGAGATCCTTTGATCAAAGATGTCCTTAAGATTTGTCATTCCTAATATTAACAATGGTGTAATATATGTCTTGTGTTTATCCTCCCTAGCTAAGAGGCAGTGTTGATATTTGGTAGCTTCAGTTGGATAAAACAATGAGACTAAATTGAAGATACATATATGTGTGTGTGTATAAAATATTGTACATATAAAAATATAAATTAATTAAATAATAAACTATATATATGAGATATTATATAATTGTATAATTATATATTATTATGTTGTTACTATTTTAATGAATAGAGGGACATGTCTCTTCTTGATATAATCTCATATAAATAAGTGATTGTTGCCAATAACACATATCAAACATTATGGCAGTGCTATTACATTTGCAACTATTGATGTTTGATAGCTTATGTCAGATAAAAATATATGTAATTATATGAGATACAATTGGGATATAAATATATGAGATAAATTAATATTATATATACATATACACAAACGATTAAATATATTATTATATTAATTATCTTATTAAAGAATAGACGTGTCCCATGAAGGGACATCATGTCTATTCATGACTTATACTCAATATAATTGTAAGTGTTTGTTGCATCTGGAAAACACATTCTTAAAAAAGTGCTTAACACATTTGCAATAGACCCATGAAAATTCAACATGGCATCACAACAAGGTTCTTTCTATAAAGCCTAACAACTGGAAGGTAGATCAACACATGGAAAGAAAAAAAGGGAGTTAGCAATAGACTCAACAAAATATAACATGAATACTTTGCCGGAGTTAATAGATTCATCGTTAAAATAAATGCCTCTTCCTTCCTAATCTATTCTGATGATACAATAAAATGTTATAAAAGGTTAAAATCTACACCACACTAATACATTTGAAATATTGATCACACTTCTTTGCAAAGCCTTGGTTTTTGCACAGACTGCATCCCTAACTGTTACATTCGATCGTGGGTGGTGGAGTGTTGCAAGCCAGGACATGGATTTTATTAATTATCTCTTGGAAAGAAAATGTAAGGATGCTCATAAATCATGATATTAGAAGAGGCAACATCATTTTCATATGCTCATTAAGCATGATTTCATCATGAAGTTTTAAACTGGGTAGTTTTAGTTGATAGATAGAGACTCGTGGTAAAGACTAAAAATAATGCAAGACGGTGAGATCGAAAGTTTAAATCAGTGACAACATATTATTAAATGTAGTCCACACAATTATTGTGGCTCTCTTAAATTTCTGGCTCAAATTTTCATATTGACAATTGCACTAAGAGGCTCATTTTTCCTCTCGAAGAAAATCTTGATTATTTCGAGGTACGATGGGATTAGAATTAAGCGGAAATTAAATTTTCAAAATGATAAAGATTGAATGGTTTGATGTGGTAGATGAGAAATACGCCTCTCTTTTGGTACTGGATCGGGTTTATAAGATCACCAAATGTCTACTTTGGAGAAAATAATGTAAGTGGAGCTCGATCGAACATGCATGATCCCGTGTGATTTAATGAAGACATTTCTTGTGTGATCACACCTTGTTATCTATGTGGGTGTCATGTATCCAAGGAATCCACAAATAATGGAAAAAAGGTTGGATCTTGTGAATGGGACTCAAGCAATCTTTTATTTATTATCACTATGGATGTTGAAGACAGAATGTGGCTTGGTGCTCAGATCTTGAATTGGGCTCGTGCTAACAGATTTTCAATGTTCAACGTAGATTGAAATCCCACAGTTGATCCGAGCTTCGAGTCCTTACTGAAGTTTATAATATTGAAATCTTTAGTTCATCGAGTATGGTAGATATTGTTGAAGAAGCAGCAAATAGAAATATGTCACTAATCAAGTATTACGAAGTGCATATATTCTATAAGGAAATCATCGAAGA
Organism: Cupressus sempervirens; assembly: GCA_028749045.1. Taxonomy (NCBI): domain Eukaryota; kingdom Viridiplantae; phylum Streptophyta; class Pinopsida; order Cupressales; family Cupressaceae; genus Cupressus; species Cupressus sempervirens. The sequence goes on from CM053785.1 coordinate 438,750,859, forward strand.
CTTGGAAGGGTGGCCCACCACATGGAAAATAAGGAGACAAATTTGAAGGGTTTCTACGATACATCATTTGACACTCATTATTAGAGACATGGGAGTATATATCATGACAAGTTCAGATATATATATAAAACTCATGGGTGCGTTGTAGTTAACAACCAAGACACATGCTAAGGATCATAAGAGGCTCTATATTCCTCAATATTTTATGTTGGAAGGAAGAGAGGTAAAGTTCACTTGGAAGGATATAAGAGGTAAGTTTATGAATTTATTTCATTTTTGTGTGAATTTATTTTTATTTATACATAGAGATATTAATGTTCATATGTAATTATTAAAGGTGATTTTTTACTATAAGAGTTATGTACCTTGATCTTTTCATTTGAATGTACTTGAAGGAAAAAGAGGGAGACTGACATTTTCGACAACCTTGAAAGAGAGGGAGCATATAGAGGATATGATTTAGTCAACCTTCGATGATCTCAATCATATTGATTCAGAGGGAGTAAAGCATGTTGCCATGGATTCGCCAGTGATCAATGAAATGTAGGAATCAAGAGGACTATGATTCGCGCATATACCTCATGACTATGAGATTCTAATGGGCCTGACCCCTGTGTACATCATGAGGAAGTGATGACTTCCAAATAATCTCACTTGTATTTACATAAGTTAATGTAAGGTGACGATCTTACAATAACTTATAGTATGAAATCAAACAAATTGAGTATATGGTAGGCACTAAAACACTTCCGATAGGCATTACAAGATTTTCTAAACACTATTAAAATCTGCAAATGCTCATTCATACTTGCAAAATTGTCAAATTTACACCAAAACACTCCAAATTGACAAAAAAAATTCAAATTTTGTTAGTTTGAGGCATGAACTCCACAATCAACACCATTTTGTATGCACTTTGATGTATATTTATAGAAGATTAATTACATGAAACTCAACACTTTGATGAAAATAGATAGAAAACAAGTTTAAACTATCAAATTGCAAGCCCAAAATCATCTTATCTCTTCTTAAGAGGCTAAAAGTGCTCTTAGATCTTAAGCAATCCTAGTGATAGTCCTAGAATGGAAATTAAGAAAGCTATGAATGCCATGTGACTATACTGTGGATGCAATGCAAGAGAGTGGTGAGTGAGAGAACTTAGGAAATTAAAAAATGATTTAATTGATTTACTTTAGCAAGTGCACCTCTTGAATGGGTTAAAACTATGATTAAATATTTTATTTAACTATATAATTAATTAAAATCAATTCTACGATCATTTGATAATTTTGATTTATTTAATGAACTTTAGCTATGATAATCAATTAATTTGACATTTTGCTTATTCTTTCTAGCACATCAATTGTCACATGCTTTTTATTTTTTCTACACTTTCATCTTCCACCTCTCCCAAATTATTTAATTCATTCATGCAAAAATATTAAATGCAATCAAATCCACACAAATTGTTGCACATGTATATGCTTTAATTTCAAATCTTGTCCTATTATATAGGAGTTTCTCCCTTTTACTTGTTATTCTTTGGCAATTTTCTTTAGGGTGGGATTGAAAATTCCATTCACCAATTTCGAAGAGTTTTTTGGCTATGTCATGTATCTATAATGTTTATCATTAACTATTACGGAAAAGAGAAATTCAACTTTACTTTTACATCCGCTATTACAATAAATACCATATATTTATTAGCTTCCCAAAATTTATTGACTAAAAGTTTCAAGATTGGCCATGATCCTAGAAAATGTAATTTCTAAAATATTTAAGATGTGCATTAAGAAGTTGGCAATCCTCTAATTTGTTTTTGCAATACTAATGCTACAAAATTTACTAGAATTATATTTTGATTAATATCAAATATAAAAAATTATAGATATCTAACATGTTAATAAAAACAAGATTCTAATAAATGCCATAACCAGATGATTTTGTTTTTCAATCTCAGAAGATCTCTATTTCGATAATAATATATAGTGAAACGCCCTTCATAAGTCTACCTTTATTTCATTACTATAAATCTATACGACCACTTCTTTAAATTGCTCTTATAAATTCTCAACACTGCTCATTCAAAGCGTTTAAGAAACTCTCCATAAAACCATAGTCTAATTGATTGAATTATTTAATTGACACACTTAGATCAACTCACATGTAGTACTTTTATTATTTCCATGAAGGGAAATTTATCCATGCAATTTGTGGCGACCAGTTTTTCAATCACTTCAATCCATCACCATCCAAGTTCAGCAAGAAAAAAACGTTGATTTGGCTAGCACAGGATTACCAATGCAAAATTTCCAAAAAGCAACCCCGTCAAGAAAGAGAGAAGATTTACAAATTCAAGGGGAGCAAGATTTTGAATTGTGTTACAAGTTTTACAGATCTTGGTAGGAGTCGAGCGATTCATTAAAATCTACTACATCATTCTTTATTCCGAAAACTGTTATCGCTTCCTTCATCAGTAGGTGGACCAGGCTTTTGTTGGCCTTTTTCTTTATGTTTTTTCTTTTTGCGTTCAGCTGAATTAAGTGTATCATTGCTCTCAAGTCGTCTCTTCTTTGAAACAGGGTCGCCAATTGCTGTGACTGATGGTGTTTGTAGCCGTGCAAGAGTTGAAGATTCTACTCCACCAGTCTGCAAAAATTGTACATTTTGGCATCAGATTCCAGTAATAACACTTCAAAGAAGCATATTAAACCTTGGCTTGTGATTGAAAAATAGGTTAAGTGGCACAGAAACCTAGTACAATGGTGGTATCACCTGAGCCTTTTATTTGAGAGATCTTAAATTCTAATATACTCAAACTTAACATATAATAATAATAATAACAAATCTAAGCTACAGCCCATACCTTAAAAATAGAAATCTCTACTTATGTGAAAGAGCCATTCTATCAAGTAAATATCTAAGCATTACAGCTCAGTGCAGAATCTTCTTTTCTGATTTTCATTGAAAGAAGCAATTCAAAATTATAAATTAAAGGGAAGCAAAGAGTCTTACTGTTTCAGACAGAGAAGTTTGAATAGGCATGCCTCCAATTAAAGCCATGTTGCTTCTGTTTTCGCACATCATTTTCAAGTGATCTTTTGTAGATGCTTCTGGAACTGGCAACTCCAATAATTTCTTGGATTCAAACATTCTTTTTTTAGATTTCAAGAATCTGGACATGATTGTGGCATTTGATTAGTATTTGGTAGACATTTACAGAACATTAATGAAGACATATGTAAGGACAATATCTAGTTCCACTCTTTTTCTTTCTTGTTTGTTTTTGAGAAAATAATAGAAACAAGCGGATGCAACTTCTACAAAGGAAATGAAACCCCCACAAACCTTACTTCGGCCCCCAGCTGCTTCCTGCGACCTTTGCCTTCATCTAGCTTTTTCCTTAGCACCTTGATTTCCTGATGAAAACACATATCAGCCAAATAAAATTTCTAGATTCAGAAGCATATGCATCAAGGAATGAAATCACAAAAAAAAAAAAAATGCCACTGTAATTTTATTGCACCTTCTGATTTAAAACAATGTCAAGAAAGATTTAAATGCAAAGCAAGGGAACACACAACTCCCATAGTGAATTTTGAAAATGAAACCAGTAAAGGTTTATGAATCAAAATGAATTCAGGAGTTCCAAAGAAGTGTAGGATTCAACCTTGGGTACGTTGGGATTTGTGGGCATCCAATAGAGTTTTTGCAAATCAATTCAGAGGAAATTTATGAATCGAAATGAATTCAAGATTACAGAAATCTAGAATTCAATCTTGGCTATGCTAGGATTTTTGGGCATGAAATAGACAACACTAGGAATTTTGAAAATGAATCCAGGAGTTCTGAAGAAGTCTAGGAATCAATCTTGGGTATGCTAAGATTTTCTAGTATGAAATAAGCAGCGGCAGGAGTTTTGATCAATTGAATTTTTAAGCCGCCTTGTGGAGAGATAAAACATCACAAAGACCCAATCGGTAGATAAGTTTGGCACGCCATTGGAGGAAAGAATGACATTTGTGGTGGAGAATGAAATTTGTTATGCCAATTTCCCCCATCTAACCTGCATGGAAAGGAGAATTCCAGACATCAACACAAGGACTTGCATTGGAAATTTACAAGGAGGGGAAGATGCTAAGGTCTAAGGATTTGCACATAAACATGCGACTTCGCCCAAGGATTTGTAAGGAGATGAAGATAATGAATTATCTACCTACAGATTTCACTAAAGGATTTGTAAGGAGAGAAAGATACTGAAGTCATGTACCCACAAATTGGCAACCCAAATTTGTATGCTAAGAATCCATCCGAAGATTTGTATACCAAACCTGGAAGTAGAGAAAAAGAATGCTAAATCGTCAACACAAGGGTTTGCATCCAAATTTGCAAGGAGGACGACGCTAAGTCGTCAACCCAAGGGTTTGCATCCAAACCTGCAAGAAGAGGAGGATGCTAAGTAATCAAACCAATTAAGTGCTCCCAATACCCTGCTGCTTCCTAATTGCCAAATTTTTCTCTGAATGTAATACCTTAAAAACCTAAGTTGTCTGACTGAGATAACAATTCAGCAATACGCACAATCAAAACTAAATTCATGAAACTGAACTTAAAATAATCGGGAAAACAGGGATTTAAACAATTTAAATGATACACAGTTGCATTGTAGATTCACACCCACGAAAACATACCCGTTGAAGCTCCAGATAATCTTCCTTTAGACTAGCGTATTTATCCATTTTCTTGGTTTCATTTTGTGCAATTTTGGGGTTGTTTGCAGGCATATTCCTAGACATAATTTCACAAGAAATCAGCTGGGGCAAATGCCCAACTGAGAATCGGGCACTTTTCTCCGGAATAAAATCCCTACCAGAGTGCCTCCCCTCATGGCCTGCAAACCCAATAATTTAAAACAGAGCAACGCGAGCAATTGGGCGGCCTGAAACGGTGACGTAACAGAAAAGTTAGTTATGGGTAGGGTCTCCCATTAATACCCACTTCTCTCCCCTGCCATATACAATACAAAGGCTTTGGGTCTGTGATTTGAATGGTATGGTGGGCAATTTAACAACAGAATTAAGGAGTGATGAAAAACGAATTCAATTGCCTGAGCAATTTGGATTTGCCGATCTGGGCGGCATGGATTTGAGCTGAGGCTAATACTTTCATTGCCTGGATTGGATTTGGACTGCATACAAAATAACAGATTGAAATTGACATGGTGGCACTTGGTTGAACAAGAAGAGTCTCCTTAATAATGCGAATGATACTTTGTAGGATGGGGATGCTGCGTAATGACCAGGTTATGCAGTGATATGCGATGATGAAGAGTTTGCGAATCCCGGCCATTTTCCCTAAAATATGTACATAATAAAAACAAAAAATAATAACAATAATAAATGGTTCTTTTTCTCTTTAATTTTGTTGATTATTTCTAGTAGCTAGATTTATAAATTTAAATTTAAAATATTTGATTATTCTATTTTTAACTAGAAGTAATTTATTTATAATCAAATTTTAATGATATTAAATATGATATAAAATGTCTAGATATTACTTAACAATATAATAGAAGGGTTAGTTTCAATCAATCTAATCATACTAAATGGCGTTAAGCACACATTTAGTGAACCTAATGTGAACCATGTGAACTTGTTCATCTATCTAATTGTCAAGCTTTTAAATAATGTTTAAAAGATCAGGTTGATTTCTTAGGTATAGAACTTGAAGGCCTTGTCATTTCATTTGCTAGCATTGTAGGTCAATTTTACATATGAAGATCAAGTTACTCACATCTACTTCACTTTTCCTTTAGTGCCTCCAACTTGTGTGTATAGAAGAAGAGTCAAGGACACCAAAAATCACAAGAAGAATGCTAAAAATCACATGAAAAATATCATCTAATCTTACCATGATCATGTACTCATTAAGAAAATTTACTCAAATACACTAATAGTTAAACAAACTTAAAGGTAGTGGTATAATAATGGTACCAAGGTCTAAAGAAAAAGAACAATTTTCAAATTCTCCACATTTAAACAAAGATGCAATAATAGTGAGTTGTGTCAAGTTGTATATTATACATGTAAATAATATAATTGATTATTAAACATAATCTTTTTAGCATGGAAAACAGATCTTACATTTCACATTTATCATTATATCTTTTTGCAACACATATTCAAACATGCATGTTATATTGAATTTCATATATAACGATGCATCAATTTAAAGAAACTTAGATCATAACTAAAATATGTATATAACAACAACCCTAGAGAATTGATAAGTAGGAGATATTTTTCCATAGCAAGTCAAATGGTGATATTTCTACCAAGATTCAATTATGTAGTTTTTAAGCGAAACTCATTAACCCATGTTTCATGAGTTGTGGTTCACAAGAATCCATCTCATGAGAATGTAGGGAACAAATAACACTTTCAAATATCTTGTAACTATCAATTGATGAGTTAAAGAGGCTTTAGAATAAATGGATCAAGTTGATGTTGATGTAAGACACACCACTTGTTGAAGGTTTTACAAATGATGGAGGAAATTAAGTGAGTTTAATCTTGGAGGAATTACCATAATTAAGTGCGCTTAAGTTGAAGTTTCACTAGAATAATTGATCTCTTGAGAAGGCTGAATGTTTCACCATTGTGAGCATCACCTAGATAAATGGGTGCTAAGTGTTCCATTCATTAGATCATGAGATATGGGTTCTTGAGAACTACTTCTCATGAGACATGGGTGTATACATTTGAATTCAAAACTACATAGTCGAATCCTGAAAGGAATATTACAATTTGACTTGTTGTGGAAGTATCTCCTACTTATAAAATGATGAGCTACAGAGGCTCTATATGAATGATTCATAATACACAACACTTGAAGATCTTGCAAATGAGGTAGCAAGCTAAGTAGGTTTAACCTTGGAGGAAACTCAATGGTAAAGTGTGCCTAAGTTGGAGTCATATTGGGATAAATGGCCTTTTGGGAAGGCCCAATGATTCACCTTTTTTAGTATCACCTAGATGAAATGAGTGCTAAGTGTTCCGTTAATTCTCATGAGAGATGGAATCTTGTGAGCTACTACTCATGAAACATGAGCTAGCTAGACGTGAAAACTCCACAATTGAACGTGATAGCAATATCACAATCTTAGATAATTTTTAATAGTATATCAAAATATCTCCTTTAATGTAATACAATCTTCTAAAAAATTGATTATGGAATTAAATTGCATAAATATGGTCACATGACCACCGAATTTAGGTCTTGAGGGAAAGTGTGTGAGAAAACATGAAGCTGCATCTCGATCATTACCTAAATATGTACTAATACAATAAAGTTTTCTAATAAAAAAGCCATTTGGAAAAGTACTAATATAGAAACACACTTGGATTGAACATTAAAACAATCAATGAAATTGGTTATAACGACTTTGTTGAATTTTGTTAATAAGTTATATGCTTGAATTCCATCGTAGTGCACACTTAGGATAAGTTCTACTAACAAATGATACAATTGAGACATTAAGCTCTACCTTGTGCTAATTCAAGTAAAAATAATGTATTACGAACCTAAATTTGAGATAGTCTATAGAGAAATGTCTAGAGTCTTAGTTTTCACACCTACACATTGCATCAACATCCTTATGTTCAAAATTACTTAGTTGCAATTTTTTCCTTTAGCAGGAACTTGGTCTTCCTCAAAATGGTTTCTTTTACTATGATTCTCTAATTTATCATGAGGAACCTTGTATATACACTCTTGAGCTTTTGGAGGATCTTTGACAACCAAGAACTATAGAAAGACTTTTCTTATCTACAAAATACTACAAAGGAAATGTCATATATGACCCACAAACAAAGTAAAAGAGAACATGAATAGAACTGTACCATCTAAAATTGGAAGTACTTTAATTTAATGATGTTTTAACACCCATTTAATGCCATGTTATTATTTATTTGTATCTCCCCCCTTTCTTCTCTTCTCTCTTTACTCCTCCTAGGTGAAAATTAGGGTGGGATCTATTATATCCTCTTCAGTGTTCCTATTTTATGGCATAAAACTTGAAGAATGATCTATCCACTTGGGTCCTCCCTTGCCTTCCTCTAATCACTTAGAATCTATTTTCTGCATTGAAATCAACTTTTCTTGAAAATTGTACCTAATTTCTAAAGACCAGGACTTGTTTTGGGATCCTGAGTGATTACCAATAGTTTTAGGACATGATTAGCATGGACATAGTGCATCCCTTCTCAATTGGGGATGCAATATATACCTATTGGACCAATTAGGGATGCAGTGTTTCCCTGCTTGGGATCTATTTTTGGTCTGATCCTTAGGTCCTAAGTCTAGTTTAATCAAAGGTGTAAAATTCTTAGTTAGCCCTTGGGAGAAAGTTATTCTAAGCCCTTTATAAACCATCCATTTCCCTCATTTTTCATCCATCAATCATATTCACATGTATTCAAGCATTCATCATTTATTTTCCCTATTTCCTCTTCCTATCTATATCATAGGATCCATTATTTCCTTTTTTCTGATTTGTTTTCCTTTTATATGATGACATATTTTCTTGCATTCATTTATTATGATTACTTGTGGAGTAATGCCCCAAGTGCAATATTATGTTATCTTGAGATTACATGTTTAGTATAAATTGTAACCACTTAGGGAGACATGATACATCCTTCTTCCCTTCTTTAATGCATCCAATATACTTCATGAATTCATATTCTCTTATAATGTGATGTTATTTCTTTTATGCATTTATTGCATATGTAGGGATTATCATCCTAAGTGCAATCTTATGCTTGTAAGTGTGTCCTTATTATAGTGAATCTATCATTTAGGGCATATATTGGATTTTATTTCTCTCTTGTCTAAAGGATCTATTATCCCTTTGTTGTTTCTTTTTTGATAACTAAGTATGCACAACATGGTATCCATTCACCTCCCCCCCCGCCTCTGTCTCTCTGTCTCTCTCTCTCTCTCATTTCTTTATAGATTGGTGTTATTCTATGGCACATTCTTATCTATGGTATGTCATGCCTTTTTAAATGTAGGATCATGTGTCTCTACCTAGAAAATATATTTTCTTGCCTTAGATTTTAATGTTTTTCATTTCATAATCATCTATAGTCTACTTCATATGTAATACCTTTTCTAGCATCTCATGTTGTTTGGAATTGATTATCCTATGATGTTTCTTGCTCTAATTTTCTCTATGGTCTTGCACCATTCTAGGAAATTTTATGTAGGATAGAGGATGTTTGTGCTTTGTGTATGGCTATAGTTTCTAGCTACAACTCATCTTTGTACCCTACAAGATTTTTTTATATAATCTACCATAGAATTTCTTTCTTGCCTCATACTTGGGGGACAACATGATCTATATATTCTTTATCTATTTTTCTAAGTATCTACTTTCCTTGGGCTTAAGTGGAACTTGTTTATTATGTGACATTTTTCTTTCTTTATGAACGAATGTGTCTTGACTATGGATTCTCTTTTTGCAAGAGGTGTATGTCCTATCTCATCACCTCTTCTTTATCAAGAAAATATATGTCCATTATATACACTTTTCCTTTTTATGGGTTAAAGCTTTTCATCCTTAATCCAACAATCCCTATTCCACCAATACATGGGGGGGGGGGGGTTAAATAGGTGCATTATTGTTCTTCTTCCCCATGTATTTGTCTTAGAGATGTCATCTTAAGCAAGATTTCCTGTCAGATAGATGTCTTTTCATTAAAATTTCTTCCTTTTTGAGGATCTTCTTTCCATAAATGATACATCCTTTTCACAATTGATTGTGTTCTTAGATGGTAAGGGTTAATTCCCTTATCTTTGAATATATTCTACATTATTTCTTTAAGGATATATCCTTATTTTGTAAAGGAGATATCTTCTTTATCTTTCTTCACATTTTTATTATATAGACATGATAAAGAGGGGGAATATAGATGCCCTCCTTGTACATAGTTTATTCTTGTAATCATGGAGTAGAAAATACAAATTTTGAACATGGCTTAGAGTAATTTAGCCTTATGGGCTTGGTATGCTTTCTAGGTTATTCTCAAATCTATGCATTATTCCTTCATCTCTTTTGCACACATGGAATCACATGCTAAATCTCATATATAACACATCCAAATATATGTTAAATCTCCTATATGGATAATGCATATATAAACTTTCTAAATCTCATATATGAGTAACACATTCTCGACACATATGCTAATCTTATATATGGATATTCATAAGAGTTTGCTACATCTCATATATAGCTAACACATTCAAGCACAATATACTAAGTCCCACACGGGTAATACATTTTTATAGAACTATACCATAGTGATAGCAAGGTTGTTTATCTATGGATACAAATTTGATGAGTGACTAGAGGAATACCACCTTGTTAGACTATTCAATACCATCATTTACAAGAAGCCCTTTGTGTGGTTCATAGTAGAGTGGCCACCGTGTTGGGTGAGGTAATCACTTCTCTTCCCCTTCTCTCTTTTGCTTCATTCTAGTAGAAATAGATCTTGAAGCTATGTTATTAATGATTTTGTTATTTCATTTCTTATGTCATCACTTATGCTCTTACAATAGCTTTGCAAATATGATATTAGTGGGAGAGACTTTTCTTTAGCCAAGCTCTCTTTCTTTGGTTTATTTGGGTTTTTTTCAGTACTAACCTCTTTTTGTGTCTTCGTCTTTTCAATTTTTTTTCTTTGCTTTTGAACCCTTGTGCATGAATGTGGATTTAGAACCCTTAGTCTTGGGGGCTCATTTCCTTTGACTAAGTGATGCTCTATCTCATTGTGATTCATCAAAATCTTCTCTTCTTTCTCTTCTCTACTTTACAGTGAGTATGGGATGATCCACACTCTCACTAAAGTGGGGGTTAAATGTGTCATCTTAAATTGGAAGCACTTCAATTTAATGATGGTTTAGCACCCATTTAACATGATGACACCATTTATTTACATTCTTCTCCTTCTTCTCCTCTCTCTTAACTCCTCCTAGGTTTAATTAGGGTAGGACCTAATAAATCCTCCTTAGCATTCCTATTTTATGGCACATAAATTGAGGTAGGATCTATTCATATGGGTCCTCTCTTTCCTTCCTCTAATTGCTTGGAATCTATTTTTTGTACTAAAATAAACTTTTCTAAAAAAATGTACATGATTTCCAAAGACCTGGACATATTTTGGAACCTTGAGGGATTCCTATAGGTTTCAAGACCTGGTTGGTAGGGACATAATGCATCCCTTCTCAATCATGGATGCAATGTGTCCCCAATTGACCAATCAAGGATCTAGTTTGTCCCATCTTGGGACCTATTTTGGATCTACTTCTAAGGTCCCCAATCTAGGTTAATCCAAGGGGAAAAATTCTAAGTATAGTTAGCTCATGGGAGAAAGTTATTTTGAACCCTTTATAAACACATCCATTTTCCTCATTTTATATCCATCACTCATATCCACAAGTATCAAAGTATTCATCACATGCACTAGAACTCAAGCTCTCAAGCATTTTTCAAGCATTCAAGTAGGCTTTCCATTGAAGATCAAGGATGCAAGCATTCAAGAAATTGAAGGAGTTTATGAAATATGATCCTAGAATTTTTAACATTTAATATCTCTCTTCATACATTTGGAGTCCTTTGTTGTAACTTCTTCAATCACCTTTTCAAGGTCTATAGCCATTCCTAAGATGAATATCAAGCACATTCATTCATGAAGATTTTGATTTAATTTGATTTTCTTTCTTATGGTTTTTGAAGTTGACTCAAGGCTATTTCATCTACATACTTCATTAGATTCTAAATTCAAGATCATATCCATAGATTTGCATTACTTCATGTTAGATCTACTTCTACTACTTGATATCATTCTCTATTTTATATCTCAATTCAAAGGTAATTCTTAAGCTAGGGTTTGACCAAGGAAACCCCCACCCCACCCCACAACCCTCATAAAAAAAAAAAAACTCATTTCCTTGCAGGTTTCAAATCTTAGAGGAAGAATAGGTTGTACATTTAGACATCCTTTTCACTGAACTTTGGAGATCTAAAAATTGTTTCACTTTTAGACACTATTTAGCAGGGGCACATTGTGTCCCCACTTCTGAAAGTTGACCCTGTTGTCTAAAGTTGGCCCTACTTGAGAAAGCCAACCATGTCAAACAACCAAACAATTTCTAGGTTTTTTAGATCTCATCATTTCCAATATAGATCATAGTAGTTTCAAATATTGTTTGATAGCCCACTTATCAATTTGTATTATGCAAGGTATAGTATCCTTCCTTATTTATTTCAATACACATTTCCATTCTTCTACATTTTAGCCTTACATTGCAAAACTACTTGCCTAAAACTCTCTAAAGGTGGAGGTATGGGAGAAGTAAGTCCAAGTAATTCACCCTCTTGCATTAGGTTATGAATTGACACTTCCTATTTTATTAATCAATCCTTCATTAAGAGGTGAATCTTGGCTTTACCCCTTCATTTATAGGTAGGGTGGTTGATTCCATTTCCCCCCTATAGAAAAAACTAAATGATAACAAACAATAAGTGATTCTTTGGAAGAAGTTTAAAAATATTAGGCATAAGAAATATAATCCTACAAAAACATACACAATATTCAAGAACAAAAAATGAGAAATTATTTAGATATGGATTTCAAAAATTTCAAATCCCTACATTGATAAGCACTTAAAGTATTTCAAGGATCTAAATTTGTTTTTAGAGGAGTGTATGAAGCTACATATTGTCCCATCTCATATTTGTGATCCTTTTATAAATGTAATTAAATGGTTGACATTATTGGCTAAATGTGTCATGATTGTTTAGTAATAGATAATGTGTTAGAATTAGTGTTATTTGTTAAGATTTAAAATAAATAATGATGATGTATTATGTTATTAATATAAATTTATATGTTTCAAAATGTTTCACCTTTGGTTTTATGGGCCAACCTATTGACGTGGATCTAACTACCATTGAATGTAGGAATGTGGTTGAGGGTAGGTACCCTATCCATCTTGTAAAAAGTTGGTACAATGGAAGAACTTGTTTCACACACCCATGTAGTTGCATTCAATTTAAATTTTAAATCATTCAATATTTCATGATAAGTTTTCTAATCTTAATCGACAACAAAACAAGGTGTTTTCCTTTACAAAATTATAACTCAAGGGCGCAAAACCCATAGATCAAAATGATCATTCACATTAAAGTCAAGAATAGACCATTAAGAACACACTAGAAACACAACTAAGAGATCACATTAGGAGTAGTTAGATATATCACTCACCACATGGGGAGGATATTTGATTAACGAGTGATTTTTTATTCATCAACAATTAACCATCCATCCCCATGACTATAGAGGTATGTGTTGGAACTATCTTTTTAATATTGTCACCACAAGGAGAAAAGAGCTAAAAATATTGCACAACATCATCAAAAGGCTGGATAAAATCAAGAGTAGTAGATGAAATAGGCTCCACATGGCTAGAGGGGATTGCATCAACATTAAGAGGTGGAGTAGGGTCCTTTGGGTCTTTAGAAGAAGAAATAGAAATGAAATACCCCTTTGCACAATGGAAAAAATTAATGTTGAAACTAAGGATCCCCAATATATTGTCACTCAAAAATGAATATTTGGAAGAGAAGGCTAGAAATTAGAAAACCTACAACCTAACCAACAGTGTTTGCAAAAATCCACATTAACCACCACATATAGACCACACCGCATAGATGTTTTGCAATAGGAAAGTAATTAAGTTTTCTCCTTTGAATGAATAGTAATAGTAGATTAGGAAATACAAGAAAATATTCGTCTACTAGCAACAAATAGAGGCTTTCATTAAGGATATCCTCATTCATGGCCTTAATAGACCTAGAAACAAGTCTCAAAGAAGAGTGTCCAATGAGAGCCACACCACCAAAAACCATTCTACCAGTAGCTCTATGGGTCAAGAACCCATAGACCCCAACTTAGGGAGTGCCAAGGAATCTAGGTTGAAGTCAAAGAGTTGAAAATTTGTAATGACATCTTAAAAAACAAAAAAAGAAAAGTGCCTAAGATAGTGTAGTAGTGGTTGTGGTAGCATTTAGGGATGTAAAGTCTATAGTATGAATCTGCAACACAAATTTATCATTGGAAACACCTAGAGAATTTGACTCATTTAAAATCAATGAAGAAAGAAGAGTTAGCATTGCAATATAATTACAATTTAAAAATTAAATCAATCTTGGTTGTAAGCATTACAAACAAGAAGCCACACTATTTCACCAAGGGTTAAGGTCACAAACTCTCCAGTATTGACATAGTAGAGAGAAACCTCATGGGAACTTGAACCTTGGTTGTAAGCATTAAAATAAAGAAGCCTATAAAGTATTAAGCCCAATAAAATTTTGAACCTTGGTTGTAATCTCTATAAGCAAGGAGCCCCACTATATCACCATGGGTCAAGGTTAGATACTCTCCACTGTCAATACAATAGAGAGTGACCCTATGGGGACTTGAACCTTTGTTAAGGGCACTACAAGCAATAATCCCAATATTGCATTATATTTTATTAATAACTCTTAGTTTGATAAATATTATGTCAAAATAATTTTTATGGATATGAAAATTATTTATGTTTGTTTCAAATGACTTGATACAAAAAAACCATTTCCTTTATTTTACAACATTATATTGAAGATGACATATTTAATTTATAAAAACTAGGTAAAAGTATAAAGTTGTGTCACCTTTCAGGCTGACTTATTAGAACGACTGAATTTGAGTCTTTCTATCTAAAAAACAATTTTTTTCAAACATATGATCTTTGATAAAATTATTCTAGCTAAGTCATATATGGTCTCACACTTTTCCAATTGGAAAAGTCTATTAAATGCATGTTTTATACTAGTTAGTATCCAATTACTAAAAAAATACAATAATTTCAGAATACTAACATTTCAATAACTATTACTATTTATTATGATATTTTTTTAATAACATATAGACATAATTTTGTAGAGCTCAAAGTCAGGAATATTCTCATATAGAGTTCATAGTGTTTTAATTAAATATAGTATATTGTAATTAAAAAATTCTACAAGTGCATATTTTAACACTTGAGAAGATGTCAATTTTGAGAAAAAATATTAAATAATATCAAAAAAATAAATAAATTATATGACATTCTAGAAGAGAGAGTCCCCTTGTAGAATCTATAATTTTTCTTTTAGTTGGAATAGATTCATTTTGAAAAATGTGGTGGGAGATGAAAACTATCGATTTGAATAAGTTAAAATTTGAATCATTATAAAAGAGAAAATATAGGTCTAAAGCCCATTTTTATTTTTGATTGTTCTAGCTACATATATTACCGATAACATAATCTAAGATCAAAGGGAAATAAGTTTATTTTCATATAGTTTTGTGGTGGGAACTAGACCCCTAATTTCTAGCATTTTTAAGTAGCTAAAATTTATTAAAAAAAAGAAGGAAAATATACAATTGTTTATTTGAAATAATTGTTAAAAATTATAATCCTAAAATTCATCCATTTCTACACATTTTATTAGTTTACTTTATTTTAAAATTCTAAGTAATAATACCAATTTTATGTCATTGAATGTGAACAACTACACTTTTTTTAGTCTTTTCCTTTGTAAAAGGGTGACACAGGTTTGTGCTTTTATCCAACTAAAATGTTCATTTTTATTCTCAAAGAGAATATTGTCCACTCAAAATGAACATATGAACATATACATATGTATGTATGTATGTATGTTTGAATGTGTGTATGTATGTTTGTATATGTATATGTATGTATAGACATATATGTGTGTGAGGTATCTGAAATACAAAAATATATGTATTTATGTACACACACCATTAAAATTTTTAAGCAATTCTTTTTGTTATCTACTAATGCACTATATCATAATATTGTACATATGCAAGAGGATATTGTATAATACCAAAAATATAATATTATTTTTAATAATTGTACTAGTTTGAATAGTATGTTGAGTTAGAACAAGGAATTAATGATATTTGAATTTATGAAAATTGGAACATTAACATGTGGGCTCATCTTGTTTATTTATATTTTCAATATTGACAAAAATTTCAGCTATTATAAATATAAATACTTCATTTAGTTGTGATATTAAACAGAAAGCTAGGTAAGATGTAATAAAATTATAAAACTATTATTGAGTTGATACTTAAATAATAACTTGTAACTAAAAAAATATTACAACTCTTGTTACAATCATAATATGAACACCTTATAATCATAATCTACCATACTACTATTTGATTAAGGAAAATTTATGTAAGAGTTATATTTTAAAAATCGTGCAATTTTTTCATTTTAAAAAAAGACTCATATTTTGGCCTTATTATATTGGTTAACAAAACCGGCCTCTTGACAATAAGAATCTGTATTTGTCAAAACCTAACTTTTGATAATTTAAAAGTTGCATAAATTGGTAGGACGTATGAGTGAAAGAGGCCCGAATGAGGTGGTATAATGTAAATTATACCAAATCCCTTATCATGATAATTTTTAGTTAATTGTTAGAATCTTTTGATTAAATTCTAAGGCTACGATAAGTGATCAATAAGTTCATTGGGAACATAATGAGTAATTAATTTATACCTTATAGGCCCTAAATAAAAAATAAGATTTCACCTATAACAAAGTACTATCTATTGAAGGAGGGCTTAGAGATCAACCTTTAGTTGAATAACAAGTGGTTATATTGAGATACATATTAAATCTTTTAAAGGAGAATTAAAAAATAACTACCTTATGTACCATCTTAAAATGGACACACTTCATTCTGAGACCTTTTATCCCTCTTTAGTGTGGTTTTGGTATCTCTATTTCCTCCTCAATCCATTTCACACTTCTATATAATCTCTCTCCTTCCGATGTGGTCTCATAAGTGTTACTTTGCCACCTTTTTGGTAATATCTTCTAGCAAGCCCTATATCTTCACATTTCATTTGCACTCCCACTAAGCCTTCTGAAGGCCACATCCCTATGCCTCTCTAGGAACAAGATGACCTCATCTAGAAGAGGTTGACCCAAGTTGACCTCTTCCCCAATGATTTTGGGGCTTGGGGCCTGAAATACCTTGATGTTTCAATTGTTAACTCTCTACTTTCTTGTTGGCCTATATTATTTCTTGCCTAAAAACTACTATATAAGGGGGCTTGGGGACTTTATTTGCACACTATGCATTTGAAAGACTTGAAAAATACATAAAGAAATCAAGAAAAGGAGTTCAAGCAAGAAATAAATTGTCTTCAAGCATTTATCAAGCCCTAACATTTCCTCTTTGCATCAAGCTTCTGCCTTCAAGGTGGTAGTCAAGTTTGGCTTCAAAGGAGGAGATCTATCATTCCTAAATCCTTCAATATTATTCTATCATCCATCATTATGTGTCACATACATTCCTATTCATGAGGTTTTGGCTTCTTTGGTTTCCCTTTTGGTTTCTATGAGTCAAGGCTATTACATCTACATACTTGACCACATATCAAATTCAATTGCATCTATTAAGGTAATTGTATCTTTCATTTGATATTAATCAATCCTACTACATGTTAGCATTTCTTATATCAATTATATTTTAATTCAAGGTTGATTCCTTAATCTAAAGGCTTGACCAAGGAAAGTCCTATTCAAACCAAAAAAAAATTCAAATTTACTATGTACAGGAATATGTTAGCGAAATTGTGATTGAAAATATGAAAATAACATTTTCAGAGCTTTTTGAAGAACCTAGGTCTACTTTGTTATAGTAGCTTAGGAACACAGTGACCTCACAAATATTGATCTAGAATAGTTATGACAAGGTCAACCTATTCTCTACCCCTTGACTAGAAAATCAATTTCTGGGTTTTTCTTGGTTTTATGTTTGACTTAGGGATCCAAAAATGAAATTTTAGAATTTGGCCCATATCCTCACTTTTTGGAGAAAAAACACACTTTCCCAAACATATCTCAAGGTGTGTACTCTATTATTCATTTCCATTTTTTATTTTAGCATAATTTCATATCTTAATTATGTTGATTGCATATATTTAAGACCTGGACCTATCTTGTTCTCCTCATTTAGTCAATTAAATCAATTACACTTGTATATTTAAACATCCTCAATCAAATCTACATTTCATGATAGAGGACTTGATAGTGTACTTTTGTGATAAGTCTTTAGGTTTTGCATTGGGGTTCCTTTATCACACTTGGGTTTTGCTAATCAAACCTAGGTCTTATTGAGAGTTATGCTTGGAAGCCCCTTTTCCTCTCATATTTTAAATACTTTAGATGTGAAAAGTGGAGGCCCACATCCTATTAAAATGCATCTATTTTTCCATTAAATAATTTGGTGAACCCACCATCTTACCTGTTGATATCAGTTTGGTTTTGACATATGAGTGACAATACACTTAAGTCATTACTTCATAGTACTTAGTGCATGCTAAGTAAGTAGTGTATTTCGAGCATAAGCTGTCAGATAATGTAAGCTGAGAAAGATATATAGTATGTGCCGAGCACCAGTATGTACCGAGGAGACAATTAGTGCTAAGTCACCCCAGTGACGAGCAAGTTAATATATGTAGAGTGATTTAGATGCCGAGTGAATAGTGGATGCTGAGTCATTTAGAGGCCATGTTACAACATTGAAGATATAGTGGATGTCGAGCATCAGAGGCTTCAAGTGCTGAGTAAATATTTTTGGACATAGTTATTTTTAATGGCACAAACTTCTATGTAAACCATTTTTAGGCCAACTTAAGGATTGGTTTGCAATTCTAGATGATAAAAGTGAATATATATTGAGAATCTATATGTAGTACATGCAACCAATTAGATTGAGGGATGTTTTAAGTGGTGAAATAGGTGAATCACAATCATTTATTCCTACCTAACCTTAGGTCACATAGGTCTTCTTAAGGAGGACAAACCCTAAAGAGTTTAATGAGTAAAAAGAGAAGTTTGTATGCATAGATAGAGCATTCATGGTGACCAAGGATTTGTGATTGAGATATGAATTGCAAAATCAGTTAGAGAGAACAAAGGAAAGCATAGAGAGGACATAAGTGATACATCTAATCACAGAGGATCAAGTATACATTAGGAAAGAGGTGATCTAATATCTATCAAAGAGGTGCTAATCGGAGGATCAAGGCTAAGAAATTCTAATAGGTGAATCAGTAAAATCTCTTAACTGAGTAGTCCTTGTAGGATTTTGTAAATCCTTTAACAAGGTGCTTACTTCATTGTAAGTTGAAGTCCTTTAACAAGGCACACTTCTAATAGGGTTTTGAAATCCTTTAACAGGGCAGACCTTTCACAGGATATGTCATAATTTATGATCAAACATTGTAACATTCATTGGATACACTTTACAACTGAAGTAGTGAAGATTTGTGGGTGTCATCCCCACCCTAGTTTTACCATTTCATCAGAGGGTTTCTAGGTAACCAAATATCTTGTATCATATATGTGTTGAATGTTTATTTGTTTTCATGCTATGGATGAATATGTTTAGTTTGGTATTTTAGTTAACATGCAAATTGTGAGATGGATGTGTGGTGAATGATTTAATGGTTAAAGTTTTGAAGTAATGATTCACCCCCCAACTCAGAGTTTACTTTCCCTATTTTATTTCCAACACTTACCTTCTTTCTTGGAGTTAGATATTTCTCTCTTGAAATCTCTCTTATTTGTCATTAATTTCACCTAAATATTTTGGTAAGCCTGACCTCATGTCCCTTTCTTACTAGAGTTAGAGTTTTTACATTTAGTATTTACTTTCTTTTGCTGAACTTGTGCTCTTTCCCTCTATTCAACTTTAGAGATAGATTCTTTCTTGGTCTATCTAGATCAAGTTTATATGCTATTGTTTTATGGTATTATATCCACTTTACATTTTTTGCATTTCATATATATTTGCATTGTGAAAATACAAAAAATTGCATCTAGTCTCTTTCATATTTTTTGCATTTCCTTTTAATGGGATTATTATCTTTATTTTCCACTTATCTTCATGGTCTTCAAGGTATTCCATTTTATGCATATGATGATGATTCATTGTGTTCTTTTATTAAGTCTCACCCTTTTAAAGATGATGTTGATCAACCTTTGGATGGTAATGCTACTATTTGGGGTGAACCCTTAACTAAGGACATGGATTATCCTCTTCCTCATGAGGACACCTTTATAAAATTAAACAATAACATTACTATTTCTCCCAATGATCCACCACTTTCTATGCATTTCATGGACATTTATTCTATACATGAGGCCTTAAAAGATTTTTTAATCCTCCTCCTAAGAGTGACTTATCCATAGAATACCACACATTTGATGCTTGAGAGCCCCTTTTTTCTCTTGTATTTTAGATGATTTAGATGCAAAAAGTGGAGGCCTACATTCTATTAAAGTGCATCTATTTTTCCACTAAACACATTGAAGTCTATAAGAAATAAATTTTGATAATAAATTTGAATAATTGAATATTAAATCAAAAGTTTGAATAACACATTTGGAATACAATAATTATTATTGAATTTGCATGAGCTCACATTGGATTTTTTTATCTTGACTTACAAGATTCAGTTTGGTGGTACCACCCAAGTTTGGGGAATGTGTATGTAACTAGACTTCCCACTCTAGAGTAGATTGAGAAGTAGTCTAAAGAAAGTATTTATTTATCATTTCATCAAATTTTGTAATATTTTCTTTTGAGGAATTAATACAAAATTCTTGTGTTTCCCTTGTTTATGGAATGTGTTCTTGTTTGTGTTGAGCTGTCGTTTTGCACGATGCTTAACAACATGAATCCTTTCAGACTCCTCTCTTAAAAAGCTAATCCAAGGATCAACTCCAAGGTTTTGGGTGATCTTGTGACCTACTAGAATCTGCTCAATTGAAGATAAATGTGAATGTTCACGAGGAGGACTTTGTTGGTTCTGAAATGATTTAGATAATATGTATAATCTTCTTGTTGTCTCTAAAAGAATAAACACACAAAAAAGGAATATATTTTTGTATTTTCTATTTTAAAGATGAATGCAATCTAAAATACAACTATATGAATTCCTAATTTAACCAAGAGGTTAGTAAAGCAAATAACAAAGGTAGGGAAACAAGAAATTTAAGCTAATAACATGAAAAGTAAATCTTAACGGATATAAACTATGAAAACAACATGTCTGCAAGTTAAGCTTTCAAAAAGATTGGTAGGTAACCAATGAAAATAAGAGAAACACTTCCTTACTAATGCAATTGTCAATGGGAATTTAGTAACCGTAAGATGTTTCACTTTTCATTAAATTGCAAGGCCATAGAAGTACGCTCATGCGAGACAAAAAGTTATACAGGAACGATATGATGATCTCTTCTTGAACTAAGTATGTTAGCAAAATTTGTAAACCTGTAGCAAACACTAGAATTAAAAGATCCCACAACCAAAAATAATGCAATAAACTTTTGGCTCAATTACATTCCATGAAAATACATCCACAAAATATAACACACTTAGGAAAGAATCACTACACTCAAAATGTGAGCACCAAAAGCATATATTATTGCAAAATAATGGTGGCCATGATTACATATTACATTCTTGTATTTATAAGAAATCTTCTCCTCAATTTGTGTTGAGAGTGAGAGATATCTTTTTGCAATCATATTCTTCTAAACTAATAAAACAAATCTATTTATGTACAAACTGACTATCTAATTGGTGGTAAGTAGGACTCCATCCATTTAATATCATTAATTGGATGCATGAGCCTTTACATGTCATAAAACAAAGAAACCATAAAAGAATAATAAAGAGAAATCATTCAGATGATGTAGAAATTACTGGAAGTGGCAAAAATAGGAGCTCCATCTTCACCAGGCATCCGTAGGAGTTAAACTACTATCAAAATGCATTTTTGATGCATGGAAATCTCTAAATTTAGAACTAGCAGTTAACTGTAAGCACACCTTTGAATTCTTCAAAATCTTCCCAAACACTATTGAAAAAGAACACCAACACACTAGCACACCTGGAACACCTGCATAATAGTGTACCTTGGAAGTAGGTTCCAAAAAATGCAAAATTTCAGTAAGTGTCAAAATTGAAATTTCAGCTTCTAGATTTTGTTCCCCTTTATACTAGAGCTATGTTTGGGTATTTGCCCTTGAATTTCTCAATGATCTCAATGAATTGAGCCACATCTAGAAAATCTAAGGTTGCATATTTGTCTTTTACATTTGGCCTGTAGTTGCCCACCTTGATACAACTCTGAGCAAAATCTCTAAGTTTCACATCTAGTTCTAGTAAAACCTCTGCTATTCTATATACTTGCTTGATATCATCATCATTAGTAGCCTCCTCAAAAGTTCTCCAAAATTTCTCCACTAATACCTCTACTAGTATTAACTTCTCCTATGCATCATCCTTAAATATATCTAAACATGCATCACTAAAGTGCTTCTTAACTTCCAAAATTTGCTCTTGGACTTGATCCTTGAGCCTATGAATCTTTGTGTGTAATGTCTCCATCACTTTATTCCCATCTATGATCTTTTTGATCCAATCATCAATCTTGTCTAACTCCTCAGCTATATATGCACACATCAACATTCAATACCTTTGGCCTTTAATTGCTTGTAATGCTTGTAAATCCTTACCCCAGGTATGTATCTCATCATATCATACCAAAATCTTGATTCAAAATGGCTGCTAGCCTATCCAAATTCTCCTGCATGACATGTAATAGCTTTAGATTTCCTTGAATGATCCATACACCATTTTCCTCAAAAATTTCTCGCCATTGCTAATAAGCTCTCAAAAATGGGTCCAACTATACCACACCCCTATCCCTTCTTTCAATTGTTGTGTTCAAAGTTTCCCCAAGGTTTGTGGGGTCCAAGGGACCAACAACTTCACTTAGATATTCCTTTAGGATTTCATTTTTTTGTCAAAGTATTATTAGTTCCACCCCATCTTGATCCAAGCTCTTGAATACCTCCTTCATTCCTGTTGTAACCATTAGCTTAGCAGTATCCAATTTAGGCTTCCCAAGCATGACCTCCCTAATCTGATAATCCCATGGAGTCAACTCTTCAACATTTGAATGTGGAGGAGGGATAGCCACATGGGAAAACAAGTCTTGGCTTTGATCACTCATAATGAAGGCTAATGCCTGAGCATCTTTTGGAGGTTACATGCTTCCTTAGAACCTCAATTAATTCCACTCTATCCTCCTCTTTAGTGGTGAATTTTTGCCTTTTATTTCTTATTACTTCTTTCCTCAGCCATCTTGGGATGTGTTGTACCAAGGATTTACCTTTTGAGGATGAAGGAGTTTTCTCAGCTATTCCTTTCCCCTTATCACTCCTTTCTAGAGTCTTCTCCTTATGTATGAGATATGCACTAGGAGTTTGTGTACCTGTGGAGTCTATAGTCCTCACCTCAGTGTCTTGGGAAGTTTGTTGAGGCTATTCACTTATCTGCCCTTCTTCGAACACTTCGTTAGTGAATACTTGTTATGGCTCTTCCTGTTGTCCTACTTGTACCTATTCTTCTTCATTATTTAGAGGAAGGGATCTAACTGAACCTTTATCCACACAAAATGTAACATGATGTGGTGATGATGGAGCTATTTTAGGTCCTTGTATCTGAGGTGGTAACTGACTCCAATCCTCCTGTTGAGGTTGATTAGTTGGAGTGTCTACTATCTTATCTCCCACCAATTTAGTATCCACTCGCATAAAATCAAAATCTTACATTTGAAAGACATCAGTGTCTTCCACATTTTGGTCATCTATCTTGCATCTCATCTTCTGATGTTGTAGTTTGAATGGGTTGTTTAGGAATAGATGGAGGCATGATGGTGGAGCTTCTTCTCCTTTCTGACTCCGTAGCTCTTGCAAGATGAGTCCTCCTATTCAAAGGTAAATTATCCTCTTCATCCTCTTCTTCTTCTTTTGGAATAGGTTTGGGGACTAATGGGAAAGGAATCACTTTCTTGATTACCTTTTGTCTCCTTTTTACTAGAGCCTTAATCTTTCTTCTCCTTTTAGGCATGGAAGGAGAGGCTTGTACCTACTATTATGGCACTTCTTGAATTTCCACTTTATCTCCTCCTAGTACTTGATTAGCTAGTGGCACTTGAGGATTATCTTGGGTCTCTATAGTTTCAACATTTTTTGACCCTTGTATGTTTTCTTCTTCCTACTATGGAGGTGCCTAAATTTCTCCCTCTTCTGGTTTAGCTTGTTGAGGAGAATTCCTCTTCCTTTTTCCCTTACCTTTACCTTTTAGAGCCCAATAATACCCAATTAGCCTATCAAGTTGGTGCACCATTTCTGGTCTTATTAGTGATTGGGCTATGAATGTAGGTACTATGATCTTTGCCCCTCAACCTTGAGCTAGATAGGCTTGAGCATGTAAGATCACTGATTCAGGAATTGGATCAATTTTTAAAGGTTTCTTGATCCAATCATTTGTCAATTTAATGATGTGTCTTTCCTTATGATTAATGTCTGAGTTCTTTTTTTTTGTCAATCTCGGCATTCATTATAGATCTATCTCCAATCTTATCCTTATTGAATAATGGATTGAGAAGATCTTCTGTATCTTTTTGCACAATCTTTAATGGAATCTTGATCTTCAAAGAACTCTCTACAAGATATAGAGTCATCCTACAATAGTCCCTTCTGTGGACATTATAGTTATCTATTGCGTTCATCTAGTGATCTTCAAGGGCATCTTCATGCTGAAATGTTTTACCTGCTAAGTATTGCACTCTCTCGATGTTATCAAAATAGGGCCAAGGGGAATTATACTCATCCAAGGGATACTAATCCCATTCACACTCAAAAGATGGAATATCTTTCCTCTGATCCACATTGAAAGGTCCTATAGCCATAGACCATGTCCAAAATATTTTTTTATTTCTTTCTAAATCTATCATACGTAGACAAGAGTTATCAAGAGATTTCTAGGAGAACAAGTCTATCGCTAGGATACCTTAGTAGCTTCTTAGGGTTGAGAGTTGATCCCATTGCGCTCAAATATGTAAATGTTCAGAATTGGATATAGTAAGCTCCAACTTTTGATACCTTTGTAGCTACCTCTACTGACATCCTCTTCACATAATCTCCTTCTATAAACCAGATTAACATGAATATGAAAGCATCATTTACAATCCTATATTCCTTTCTTTGCTCTAAAAGCTTCTTTTCTACTAGCTGAGGGTATACGGTGTAAGGCCATGCATTTGCATCCTGCATGCTACCCTTCTTATAGAGCCTAGGGTAATTCATTGTCCTCATGGCTAATAGGTACACCAAGTATGATGTCATGTAAAATTTCCTATTGTTCTTCACTACCACCAACTGCTCTCCCAAGTTCTTGTTGACAATGGAGGCCTAGTCAAGTGGAATCTTTTCCATCTTGATGGTCTTGATAAAATGCACCATCCATATGTTCAAATTTCTAGAAGCGGGAAAACCCATGACTCTACTTAGGAGTATGATCATGCATCCAATATATTCCTTCATGTACCCTCATTTCATATCCACCTTTCCTACCTTCCACCCTAGAGGAGTCTTCTCAATGAGATATGATGACTGTATAGTTTAAGAGGATTCCTCCATATGTTCCCTATACCATCTCTCAGCTTAGTGATAAGTCAATCGGATAAATTGATTTGCCCTTGGTAGATGGAACACCTTTTTTGTATTGTTAGGTCAGAGATCTAGGATGATCTCTCTAGTTATTCTTTTCATGACCCTTTCCTTCGGAACATATTTCTCTACTAGTGTCATTATCAATTTAGAGGACTGCACTGAAACTAGATGCAACATTGTGTTAACCAGTCTCAATCAGATCAAGGTGGATATCATGGAAGACCTTTCTGTTGATTTGTTGTACAATGTCAAGAATGCACCCAAATTTGTGTTCCTAACTCAGTGTCCTGGATCTTTGAGTACTTGTCCTGTAAATTGTGATTTTGTTGGCACATCCTAAAACTTGAATACCACTAGCTTTGGAACCATCTTCTCAACAAGGGAGGATGATGAAGACATCATCAAATCTACACAAAAATGATGCCCACTAGTCTAAAGTCACAAAAAAATTAATTAATCACACCCTAGTACTGACATGAACAAGACCCAAAAAACCTAGTTGTTCGAAACCACTAAAAAAAACCTAGTTTATAGCCCTAAAATGCAAAAATAAAATAAATGGCACAGCTAGCACACCTAATAGGTGTGCTTGGTGCACCCTTTTTAAAAAGAAAATTCATTATATGCAGTGCACATCTATGCTCCTCATGGGATGCACTGATGCACACCTCATTTTTGACGTTGGTAGATGTTTTGATTTTATAAGTGTGCACAATAGTGTACCTAACTAGGTGTACTATTGCACACCCTTGTTATAGGTTTTGCATTATTTTTTAGCTTTTTTTAGTTTTTGCAATGAAGAGTAATGTGTGCAGTAGCACACCTAGTTAGGTGCACTACTGTGCACCTTAATTAACATTATTTTATGTCTTTGTGCAGTTAAGATGGGGTGGGAATGTGCACCTCAACTATGCATAGATGTGGTGCCAAGCTCAGAGAAGGAGAAAATAACAAGAAAACAAGTGCAAAGTAAAGAGGGTCCCCTGGGTTTTATAGACCCAGGGATCCACACACCACTTGGTGCTATGTAGCTACACAAATACACATCACCAAGGGTGATGACCTATTTCCATATGTTTTGATGACCTAGCACACCTATTTAGGTGTTCTGGTGCACCTTTTTTCTTTGTAAAAAGACTTGGCATTCTCTTTGGAACTCTAATTTTTTGACAACTGGGTTTTTGAGTCGAGACCTAGTCTTAACAAAGAAACCAAAGATAAAACCCTAAAAGACTTAGACTTTAGACTAGGGTTTTAGAAAAAAGGTAGAGGGCCTCCATTTATATTTGAAATGGGGCATGCATTATGAAACCACAATAGTTTGTTGTTTGTTTGTGTAGGCTTAAGTTGCAAACTTCAACATCATATCAAAACATGGATTTAAAAAAACCCATTCTCAATCTTTGAGGATTTGAGAATGACAAGGTCACCATGTCTATAGCCTTTTTTTATGGGTCTAGAAGTGGGTATTTCTTGAGTATCTACAATTCAATTCATTCTAGAGATTAAAAAATATGTTATTTTCTTGGAAACAAAAAACCATCTAGGTAGCGATTGAGCTCCCATTACCCATCCTAGAAAAAAGTAAAAAAGATTCAATCATAACTTTTCGTCTATGAAATTTTTTAGAAAAATAATTTTTTTGGTTTTGTAGAGCCCCAAAAAACCATGTTGGTATCTATCAAATCCTGCATGTAATGAGTGAATTTTGCATAAGACATATCAAAAGGATCATGTAGGTTAGCTATCACCTGACAAAATTAAGCCTATTTTTATTTTTTGATATAATATTTGTTGTTTACATGTGAGATAGTGTTTAAAATAGCATTTTGTGCCCAATTTGATGAGTTGATATTTTTCTAATATATTTTTGTTGGTATAGTTTACCACATACTAAGTCATATTTGGTTGTTTCTTTTTTTTCATTACCTCTATTTTGTTGACCTAAATGTCTTGAAGACTGACTGGTAGACAAACTAGTAGACTTATTCATCAAATTTTTTATCATTAATGATAACACATATGAAGGGATAAAGATTGGTAGAAAGGAATGACCAGAAAGCACATTGATATGCAACTCTAGGTCACATGAATTATCATAGAAGAGAATATGTCCAAGGCCAGGAGAAGAAATGAAAAAGGTGATCCACTTAGACAAAGTACTCTAAGTTAAGTCCATACAAGAATGAGGTAGAGTGGAGGGATAATTGTGTAAATCAAGTGAGTTGCATTGGTTAGGTCAACAAGGAAAGCTTAAGCAAGATACCCTTGACTATCTAGTCATGAAGAAGGAAAGAGTGCACTCAACATTGCATTTAATGGTGGTGGGGGAATGGATCAAGAAATAGTCCAAAGAATTCAAATTTGAATTCTTTCCAAAATTAGAAATTCATTGACGACACATGGCATCCATGAATCCTGTATGTACATGCCACATCTGACAAGAATGACACACTATTGCAATGAGAAGTCAAGCTAGTAGTAGGAGTGAGAATTCAAATTTTGAATTCATAGATTAGAACTTCCAAGTGAAGCTAAAAGAAAGTATAAAATGAGCAAGATTTGAATGAGGAAAGGTTATATTGCTGAGTGATTAGTGAAAGAGCTAGAAGATCTAAACTAAGTGGAATCTCAAGGAGTGAAGCAAAGTGAAAAGAGAAAAGTTTTTTTCAAGGAGTTATCATTCTAAGGAGAATCTAAAAAGCCCAAGAAACACAAGTTTATTTTGTGCAAATGGAAAGAAGATCCAAGCACATAAGTGATCAAGATTTGAAGTTGCAGAGCCAATAGAAGGTAGAGCATAGTTCTAGATAGAGATTTAGAGATAAATAAGGATCTATTCAACTAAATTATAGTAGCTCTCCATTAGATCATTCCATGTTTTTTACTCACCTTTACAATATTAAATATCATTGAGGGTGGAGCTTAATAGGTTCTTTGAACAAATCCCCTAATAGGGTGACCCATCAACCTGTGTTCAAAAGTCCTTTAACCAAGCTACTCTTAATAGGGAAAGACTTTAACAGATCTTATCAAAATCCCTCAATTGGGAGATACTTAATAGTGTCTTTGTAATCTTCTAATAGGGATAAGCTCTTGAATGGGTGCACTTTAGAAGAGTGTAATATTTGTGAGGATAGACTCATACAAAATGGTTTTTATCATAAACAGGTTTCTATGAGATAAATGCTATGTTATGTGTTGTTATTTTCATGTTCTTTTTTCTTAATCGTAACCAGTTAAGTTATAGCTAGCACTGACCCATATATAAGTGTGAAATTTAATTTTGGACAAAAGGATAAAACCAATAAGTATATTGATTCACCCTCCTCCTCTTAGTATACTGACCAATAATTAGTATCAGAGAATTGGTCCTCAAGAGGCAAGAGTTTAATAAATTGAGGAAAAGATCAAGATCTTCAACAAAGACGCACACAATTTTTCTACAAAAAACTATAACTCATGGTGTAGGAAGATGTTTTATCTCTGAAGACTCTTAGAGATGCTTAATGGACCCATGTAGAGGTCAAATATGTTGATCCATTTGGTCAACTTAGTGTAGAATAATCAAAGAAGGAGATAAACACAACCACAATGGATGCACCAACAAGAACCCTATCCTACTATGAGTATAAAGACGTGGAGGAACTAGAGACATCATATGAGATGTGGAAGAAGTTGAAAGTTGTCCATGGTGGAAAAAAATCATGTCATGAGGACCAAAGTTAATCTCATGGCAAGATATATTATCAATTAGTATCAAAACACTTAGTCATAATGGAAAGACAGTAATAAGCGAGTTACTAGTCTATAGTGTCATGATGGAAAGACAATAATAAGTGAGTTACTAGTTTGTAGTGTTAATCAAACTCACAAAGAAACCATGCAAAAAAATTTAACTATTAAGGAATTAAAAAATGTCAACTGAGTTGTTGTGTCAATTGAGTTGATAGTTCACACTAAGCTATAGTGTCAATCGAGTTGATAGTGTCTACCAAGCTCCAATGTGAATTGAGTTAGAAAAGTAGTTATGTGTCCAAGGTGATAATCAATCTAGTAGAATAGTGCAAACCGAGTTAGTAGTCTCTATCAAGTGATCAAGATGAACCAATCATCTAGTATCAGTTGAGTGCCAAAGTTAGCCAAGATCATAGTATTGCTCAAGTATCTTCAACATCACTTGAGTAAACCATTGGACCTAAGTTACAACATTGAGCCAACTTGGTAATTATTTTTCAAATTAGTTATGTTGTAGCTGACTTATGAATGAACTATTTGGATGGATATAAGTATGAAGTATATTGTTTATCCAAATATGATATAAAAAGAGAGATGTAAGAATTATAATTGAAGAACATTAGCAAATATAGGAGAGCAGATTGTTTGAAGACTACAAGAAATCCAAGAAAAGGAAGAGACTCATCTATCACATTCAAGTGATCAGCTTACTTCAAAGGATATTCATCAAAAATTAGAGTTGCATTTCAAAGATCAATCCACTAATTCATCCTAATAGGTGCATCACTCCTAAGTCCTTTAATCGCACAGACCTAATAGTCCTTTGTAGAAAATCCTAATGAAGTACATATTTAACTGTATTGTATAAATCCTTTCACAAGGTGGACATAATAGTCCTTATTTCTCTTAATTGAGAAAGATCATCATAATTGATCATTTGTAAGCCTTAATAGGCCAACTCTATTACTATAGTAGTGAAGTATTTTGTGTGTCATCCCCACCCCAGTTTTACCTTCTACTTGGAAGGTGTCTAGGTTACCAAATATTATGCTATGGTGTTGTTACTTTACTACTTTATGTTTCATGTATGCAAGTAGATTAGATAAATTAGCAAGCTAGGTTTAGTAGAAATAATTTTAAGTGGTTCCTGATTCACTTCCCCCTCTTAGTCACCTAGCTTTCATTACATTTCCAACAATTGGTATCAGATAAAGGTACTCATATTAGAAATTTTACTTGAGAGCAAAGATCAGAGACAACAAAAGTATACAAGCTAGAGAAAGCCATTGTGAATGAAAATTTGGATCTACATGTGGCCATGGAACAAATCAAGAAATTGAAGGAGCAAATCTCTCAATCTGTGATATTCTACAAGGGTAAAACCTCTATTATATGAGGTAAATATTGATGATATAAGAGACATTGTTGAGGATCTCATAAATGAGCCTATGGATCTGAAAGCTACTTATTTTGGACCATGTGATGAAGCTAAGACAAGAATCTCATTTGAGATTCAAATTCCTTAAATTTTGAAAAGAGGGAAGAAGAGGATAGAAAGCATTGGTAACAAACTTTCCATATTAGATACTCCTCTCAAACTCAATGAAGAGAAGGTTAATGATCTAGAAGTGGAAGAAGATGAAGAGAAAGAGGAAGAGGAAGATTAAAGTGAAGAAGAAGAGGCAGAGGAACCTCCCAAAGAAGGTGAAGACCCCATCCAAGCCTCCACCTAGGAGATCTAAAAGGTCTAATTCTATGATTATTGCCTCCAAGCCAAGAAAACCAAGAATGAAACTAAAGCTACAAGATGAGGATGAAGATGAATTCAATACCTCAATTATATCTTTGAAGAAGGAATTCCCTACCTTTTATCAAGAACTAGAAAATATAAGCAAAGGAAAGGGTATGAAAGGATTTAAATAATTCAAGTCTCACTCCAAAAGAAAAGGGGAGCAGAAACAAATTGAGGAAGCATTAGTTGTGAAAATGGCAAGATGGAAATATGATCCTTCTGAGCTTATAGGACATGCTCCTAAAAATCAAATGAAGGTTGTTTCACACCATTGGGATAATGAAACAAAAATATAGAAGGACATCAAAGAGAATACTCTAAGAAGTCTCATGCCTAATCTCTTTGAAAAAGAAATCAAGGAGGTAGTATCTAATTGTGAAGATAAACATACTCCTAGATTTAAAGATTTCCAAGTTTTCTCAAATAATATAGAAGATTTTGTGTAATCCACAACAACGACATGGAAGAACATCTTTAACATCAAGGAAGAAGGAGCTCTTCTAGAGATTTAGAAAATTGAAGATTTTTGTGCTAAGATGATTACTACAGAGGTCATGACATCACTTCTCTCCACTCCACCAAAGGCAACATTTGAGCATCAATCCATTGAGTTGAACCCAGTTCAACCAAGCTATGAAGTGAAGTTTTTTTTAACTTCACCAAGTTCTGCAACAAAGGTTACCAAGAAAAAGGTCCCCATAGCTTTACTTGAGAAGCAAGCTCCCATAGTCTAGACTGAGAAATAGGCTCACACAGTCTCGAATGAGCTACAATAGTAGAAGGACTTGATTGACAAAGATAAAGAAATAATGCCTTCTTCAGTAGTCAAAAGAAAGGGAAAAGGAAACATAGCTTATGGCATTGATCTTGATGAGGAGATTGTAATCCCAAATTGGGACCAATCCAATCCATTTTCTAAGGAAATGGACATTTTAGGAGAGCTATGGAAGAAAAGAGCAAAGCAACAAATGATAAGAGATGAAAGAGATAGGAGAAAATTCTTGGAAGACATCAAAGAAATATTTGTAGATGCTATATCCATAGAGGTAAATGATAAAGCCCTTATAATTGATCAATTAATTGATATTCTGAATAAATTCAACGAGGACACTACTGAGCATGAAAAATTCCTTATGAAAGCTAAAAGAAAGTTTGAGAATAAAGTGCTAGAAATTTTAGCACAAAAGATAGTAATAGATCAAATAGAACTATATAATTTAATTTAAGCATTAGAAATTTTTGTAAAAAATGTTGTATCTTTATTTGTAAAGTTAAGTGATTCCACTAACTTTACCAAGGAAATAAAAGATAAACTAGCCAAAGTTGACATGGACTTGAAGGATAGTGCAAATCAGTTGGCACTCAATCCTAGCTCTAGTTCCATTCATTTTGAAAAAACTAAATTTTTGATAGATCCTTAGGTAGAACTACTAAGAGAAGAGGATAAAATTAGGGCAACATTGATTGATATACAAAGTATGATACTTCTCCACATGTAGACCATGTAGAAGAGAATGGATCATGTAAGGACATTAGTCAAGAACACAAATTTGTCAGTTGCAGACCACATGTATGAGTTATCAGTAGAGTTTTATATTGATCTTCACATCTTGAAGGTCCTATAGGATAACTAGGACAAGACTTTGTGTATAATTTTAAAGGTACACCATGATTTTCTATCTCATTTTGGTGCAACCTTGTAAATATTTTTGGCATTTGTAACAAAAATAAGGGGAAAGTATACTACAATAAATGTATAGTGATCAAGGGGGAAATAAAGTGTACATATGGGGAAAGTATATAGACAAAGTAAAGGTACATACTTATATACATGTAAATGGAAAATATGTACAATAGGAAAGATATGTAAAATGTATAATTTTTATTTTTTTCTTTTGGAAACCCAAAACCAAAGTTTTCAGTTCAAACTAAGTTGCAGAGTCTTCAACACAAATCGAGCTATAGAACAAAGAATACTCAAAGGAGGTATTTGATTAAAGAAGGCCTTTAGATCTTGTGTATGATAAATGTTTTTGTTACTAATACCAAAGGGGAAGATTTTTAATCCCATGGAAAGATATATTGTGAATTAATGTCAAAACACTTAGTCATAATGGAAAGACAATACTAACCAAGTTACTAGTTTGTGATGTTAACTTGCTCACAAAGGAACCATGAAAACAAAGTTAAATGTTTAGTAAGTAAGTAGTATCAACCAAGTTGTTGCATTGAATGAGTTGATAGTTTATGCTGAGCTATAGTGTTAAGCCAGTTGATAATGTCTACCAAGCTCCAATGTGAATTGAGTCAGAAAAGAAGTTATCTTCCAAGGTGATAATCAAGCTGGCAATAGTGCAAATTGAGTAGGTAGTGTGCATCAAGTGATTAGCATGAACCAAGCATCTAGTATTAGCTGAGTGCTAGAGTCAACCAAGGTGGCGTTATTTCTTGAGTTGCTTGAGCATCTCCCAAGTAAACCATTGGATCCAAGTTATAGCATCGAGATGACTTGGTAATTGTTTTTGGAATTAGTTATGTTGTAGTTGACTTATGAATGAACTATTTGGATGGATATAAGAATGAAGTATTTTGTTTATCCAAATATGATATGATAAGAGAGATGTAAGAATTATAATTGAAGAACATTAGCGAATATGGGGGAGTGAATTGTTTGAAGGCTAAAAGCACTCTAAGGAAAGGAAGAGACTCATCTATCATAGTTAGGTGATCAATTTACTTCAAAGGATCTTCATCAACAACTAGAGTTGCATTTTAGAGATCAATCTACTGATTCATCCTAATAGGCACATTAGTCCCAAATCCTTTAATTGTGTGGACCAGACAGTCCTTTGTAGAAACTCCTAATGTAGTACATAATTGTATTATATAAATCTTTTCACAAGGTGGACCTACCAACCCTTATTACTCTTAACTAAGTAAGGTTATCATAAGTGGTCATTTGTAAGCCTTAACAGTCCAAATTTATTACTATAGTAGTGAAGCATTGTAGGTGTCATCCCCACACCAATTTTACCTTCTACTTGGAGGGTTTCTAGGTTACCAAATATTGTGTTATGGTGTTGTTACTTTTTTGCTTTATGTTTTATGCATATAAATAGATTAGACAACTTAACAAAGAGGGCAAGTTTAAGTGGTTCCTAATTCAAACCCCCCCTCTCAATCACCTAGATTGCATTATATTTATAAAACAATTAGTATCTGAGCATAGGTCCTCAAGGGACAAGAGTTTAATAGATTGAGGAAAAGATCAAGATGTTTAACAAAGATGCACAAAATTTTTGTACAAAAAACAACAACTCATGGTGTAGGAAGATGCATTGCATCTGAAGACTCTTGGAGATGCTTAATGGACCCATGTAGAGGTCAAATATGTTGAGCCAATTGGTCAAAGTAGTGCATACCAATTGAAGAAGTATGTGATAAACACAACCACAATGGATGCTCTAGCAAGAACCCTGTCCTACTCTAAGTATAAAGATGTAGAGGAACTAAAGACATCATATGAGATTTTGGAGAAGTTGAAAGTCATCCATGATGGTAATAAGAATGTCACAAGCAACAACATTAATCTCATGGCCAGATATATTTGTAATTAGTGTCAAAACACTTAGTCATAATGGAAAGACAATAGTAATGGAGTAATGAGTCTATAATGTTAACTAAGCTCACAAAGGAACCATGCAAACAAAGTTAATTGTGCAAGAAGTAAGCAGTGTTAACCGAGTTACCATGTCAGTTGAGTTGATATTTCACACCAAGCTATAGTGTCAACTGAGCTCAAATTAAAAAGAATCAGCAAAGTAGTTATGTTCCAAGGTGATAATAAATCTATCAGAATGGTGCAAACTGAGTCAACAATGTCTATAGAGTGATCACCATGAACTAAGCATCTAGTATTAACCAAGTGCCAAAGTCAGCCAAGGTGATAGTGCTGCCCAAGTATCTTCAACATTGCCTGAGTAAACCATTGGACCTGAGTTACAATATTGAGCCAACTTGGTAATTGTTTTTGGAATTAGTAATGTTGTAGCCGACTTATGAATGAAATATTTGGATGGATATAAGTATGAAGTATTTTGTTGATTCAAATATGATATGATAAGAGATGTAAGATTTATAATTGAAGACTATTAATGAATATGGCAGAGAAAATTGTTTGAAGGCTACAAGCACTCCAAGGAAAGGAAGGGTCCCATCTATCATAGTCACATGATTAGATTAATTCAAAGGATCTTCATCAGCAATCAAAGATACATTTTAGAGACCAATCCACTAATTTATACCAATATATGCATCAATCCAAAATCCTTTAACTAGGTGGACTTAACAATCCTTTGTAGAAACTCCTAATAGAGTACATACTTCAATGTATTGTATAAATCCTTTCACAAGGTGTACCTAATAGTCCTTATAACTTTTAACCAATTAAAATGATTAGAAGTGATCACTTCTAATCGTTAATAGGAAACAAATATTACTGCCATAGTGAAGCATTGTAGATTTCATCCCCACCCCAGTTTTACATTCTACTTGGATGGTTTTTAGGTTACGAAATATTGTGTTATAGTGTTGTTACTTTATTGCTTTATGTTTCATGCATGAAAATAGATTAGAAAACTTAACAAAGTGGGTTTAGTAGAAAGAAGTTTAGGTGGTTCTTGATTTATCCCCCCTCTTAGTCTCCTAGCTTGCATTACATTTCCAACAATTGGTATTAGAGAAAGGTTATCATATTAGAAATTTTAGTAGCTTAAGAGCAAAGATCAGAGACAATGAAAGTATACAAGCTAGAGAGAGGCATTGAGAATGAAAAGTTGGATCTACACGTGGACATGGAATAAATCAAGAAACTGAAGGAGAAACTCTCTCAATCTCTAAAAAGAAGAAAATTATTAGCATAAAATATGAATGGAAATCTCTACATAGAAGAAAGAATAGAAGATATTTGCAAAGAAAGAAGTTTAGATGAAGCAAATGCAACTATAGAAGATCTACTTGGAAGAAACTTTTTTTTACAAGAAGAAGTTAGAAAATTGAAAAGAGAACAAGAGATTCATTTAGTTAGGATATGTGAAGTCATGGACCAAAAGAACCAAGCTAAAAATGAAAAAAATATGGTAGAAGAGGACATAGACTAATCTACACCAGGATAGAAGAAAAGGACAATGAAATTCACCATCTTTTAATACATTAGGCATATATGCAAATATTTTAAACAATGCAAATAAAGAAGTCATCAATCTAAGGATAGAAAATGAAAGGCTTAGGAATGATCTTAGGGTAGAAAGAGAAACCAATGAAAGAATGATGAGATCACAAGTAAGCATGGATCAGTTAGCTAAAATATCTCATAATAGACATAAGGGAAAGTAGGATTGGGCTAGACCAAACAAGGAGATTCATCACAATAAGGAGCTCAAAACAATAAAGGACCTACATGCAATCATTATGGAAAAATAGGGCATACTTCAAATAAATGTTGGAGGAATGGAAATTCAAAATTTAATGGTAAATGTTATAGTTTTGACAAACTTGGACATAGAGCAAGTGAATGCATAGAGAAAATCAAGTTTGAAAGAAAATGTTTCACATGCAACAAAAAAGGTCATAAATCTTAAAAGTATAGAACCAAGAATTTGATCCTATTGAACAACATGCTAAAGAAATATTTGGTTGGGATTACAATGCTTGGTATAAATGTTATCTATGTGGATGCTATGTATGCTATGTTACGTATGTGGATGCTATGTATTGGATGTCAATAATCTCACTATTTATAACATAAAGATGCTATGTATGCAAAGAACTTGGTCATCTAGCAAAGAACTACATGAATAGAGAGAACATTGAAGATGAAAAGAATCAAAGGATGATAAGATTAAGACTCAAATAAAGTAGCAATGGGTGAGGAAATGTCTAGAGAATTCAAGTGAAAATAGTGAGATTATTGACATCCAAGACAATGGATTGGATGATTCAATTATCTCTACTTGAATAGGCAAGGAGACCACTAGAGCTATGATCAAACTCATATTGCACATCAGCTCTAGTCATCCAAGCAAGATAGTCTAGATCAACATATCAAATGTACTTGGACAAAAGTAAATACCTAGACCAAATTGAGTTGTTAGTTCTAACTGAGTCACTCCTTTGGCCTAATAAAGCTGTTAGACCAAACTGAGTCACTCCTTAGACCTAATCGAGTATGAGTAGAATCAATTGAGTCACTGACTCAATCAGGCACGGTTAGTGATAGCCAAGAATGTAAGGATTAAATATCAAAGTGAGCTTCTACTACCTATTTAGGTACAAAGCATTTAATGAACACCTAAAATAAAAAATTTAATAAAAATGAGAAATCACAGTTTCATTTTCACTATGAATTTAGAGTTTTCTAAAGAGTGCAACATTCCTCTAGCTCCCAAAGGGATTAGGCACAAGTTTGTTGAAGAAAATTCTTAGGTGAAGGCAAAAACTTCAAGTCCTCCATCAACTGAGCATCATGGTAGTATCTTCTAGTTCAAAGGTCAAGAAGAGCTTAGAAATATTGGTAAAAAGCTTAGATTGTATTTCTCTGAAATTCCATCTTTATCCAGTAATTGCTGAGGAGAAGGATCCTCAAGGAGCTCACTTATTGATCCCTCCTAAGGTGTTTCTCATTCAAAAAATCAAGTCATGTTATCATTTATCTATTCAAGAACTAGGGAATCTTGAGCTAGATTAGGCATATGGTGTATTGTGTGATAATGATGTGCTAAAACTAGAGCATAAACATTTGGAGGTCATGGGTTTGACCCACATCATCCACATGCTGAGGAAATTATGAGTCAAATAGATCAAACTTATACTAATTTTAGTTCATGGTATGTCATTCTAGCTAGAACAAACCTATCCCATTACGAAGAAGATGATTCATAGGATAATAGGGTATCCAGTGATAGAGAAATCTAAGACAACTAAAACCCTAGGTTAGGTAGAACTAACAAATCTAACCCTAGCTGAATGGGATGGTAGAGGCATGAATCTAAACAATGTGATAGACATGGAAATAAATTTTGGTATCTATGTTATTGCATATAAAGTCTATAATTCAAGCCATGCAAACAATGTGCCATGCGAGGCAGTAGACCTTTACACAAGGTTGTTAAGAAGAATCTATCTTTTGACCTAGCCGAGCTTTAATGCACCTAGCTAAGAAAGAACATGGAGAGAATTTAGGCCTCAAAGAACAATGCATGTAAGTTTGGTTCACTCTTAGTCTATTTGATCTTTTATGCTTAGAAATTCTTTACTTCAAAAGGAAATGTTGTTGGAAGAAAGAGACCCTAATTTCGTATCAGATTTATGAATTCATAAATGAGATGGGTGAGAAATTTGAAAGCACCATGGATGCATATATTGATAGTTTCAAAGAAAGGATGCAAAAAAAGCTTAGGATCCCTAAGCAACTTGTAGAGGATTATGAGAAAGATGTATTCTTCTTAGGTGGCTATAACAGAGTTCACATACAATCAGTCAAACCTAGGATTGCATGGGTAAAACCTCTATCATATGAGCTAAATATTGATGATAAAAGAGACATTGTTGAGGCTCTCATTGATGAGCCTATAGATCACAAGGCTACTTATTTTGGAACATATGATGAATTAAGACAATAATCTTACTTGAGATTAAAATTCCTCAAATTCTAAAAAGAGGGAAGAAGAGGGTATAAAGAATTGGAAAAAAACTTGCCAAATCAGATACCACTCTCACACTCATTGAAGGGAAGGGTAATGATGTAGAAGAGGAGGAAGATGAAGAGGAAGAGGAGGAGGAAAGTGGAGAATAAGAGGCAAAGGAACCTTCTAAGAAGAAGGTGAAGACCCCATCCAAGCATTTTCCAAGGATATCTACAAGGTCTACTCCTGTGATTATTGCCCATAAGCCAAGAAAACTAAGGAAGAAACTAAAGCTACAAAATGAGGATGAAGATATTACTCCAATTAAATCTTTGAAGAAGGA
Organism: Cupressus sempervirens; assembly: GCA_028749045.1. Lineage (NCBI taxonomy): Eukaryota > Viridiplantae > Streptophyta > Pinopsida > Cupressales > Cupressaceae > Cupressus > Cupressus sempervirens. The sequence goes on from CM053785.1 coordinate 438,790,151, forward strand.
ACCCCCTACTTTTGAGAAACAACTAGAAAATTAAATGGAAGGAAGTGGTATGATAAGATTTAAATACTTCAAGTATGACTCCAGAAGTAAAGAGGAGCAAAAATAGATTGAGGATGCATTGGTTTTTGAAAATGGCAAGATGGAAATATGACCCTTCTGAGCTTAAAGACCATGCTCCTTAAAATATACTAAAGGTTGTTTCATACCATTGGGATAATGCAATAAAAATAGAGAAGGACATTAAAGAAAAAACTTTAAGAAGTCTCATGGCTAATCTCTCTAATAAAGAAATCAAAAAAGAAATTTCTAATTATGAAGATAGACATAATCCTAGATTTAAAGCTTTCCAAATTTTTTCAAATAATATAGAAGATGTTGTGTAATCTATAACAAATACATGGAAGAAAATCTTTGACATCAAGGAAGAAGGATCTCTTCTAGAGATTTAGACAATTGAGGATTTTGATGGTGAGGAGATTGCTACAAAGATCATGGCATTACTTCCCTCTACTCCGCCAAAGGTATCATTTGAGCATCAATCCATTGAGTTAAACCCAATTCAACTAAGCTATGAAGTGAATTTTGTTTTACCTTCACAAAGTTTTATCACAAAGGTTATCGAGAAACAAGTCTCCACAAATTCAACTGAGCAATAGGCTCCCATAGTCATGACTGAGCAACAGGCTCACATAGTTTGAACTAAGCTACATCAGTAGCCAACATGGTTGATAAAGGAAAAGAAAGAATTCCTTCTTTATCACTCAAGAGAAAGGGAAAAGGTAAAAATGGAATTGATCTTGATGAGGAGATTGTAATCCCAAATTGGGACCAATCCAATCTATTTTCTGAGGAAATGGACATTTTGGGAGAGCTATGGAAGAAAAGAGAAAAGCAAAGAATGGTAAGAGTTGAAAGAGATAGGAGCAAAGTCTTGGAAGATATTAAAGAAATATTTGTAGATGCTCTATCCATAGAGGTAAATGATAAAGTCCCTATCATTGATCAATTAATTGATATTGTATATAAATTCAATTAGGACAATGATGGGAAGGACAAATTCCTTATGAAAGCTGAAAGGATTTTGAGAATAAAGTGCTAGAAATTGTACTAGAGAAGATATCAATAGATCAAGTAGAAGTATCTATTTTAATTTATCCATTTGAAATTGTTGTAAACAATGTTGTATCTTTATTTGTAAAGTTAAGTGATTCCACTAACTTTACCAAGGAAATCAAAGTAAAACTAACCAAAGTTGACATGGAAATTAAGGAGAGGGCAAATTAGTTGGCACTCAATCCTAGCTCTAGTTCCATTCATTTTGAAAAAAACTAGATTTTTGACAGATCTTCATACAAAACTACTAAGAGAAGAGGCTAGAATTAGGGAAACATTGATTGATATACAAAGTATGATACTTCCCCACATGGACACCATGCATAAGAGAATGGATCATGGAAGAACATGAGTCAAGGACACAAATCTGCCAGCTACATATATAATGTATGAGTTATCAGTGAAGCTTTAGATTGATGTTCACATCTTGAAGGTCCTACATGATAGTTGGGACAAGACTTTATCTATAATTTCAAAGGTACAACATGATTTTATTTCTCATTTTGGCATAACCTATTAGAATATATAGTTCACCAATGTAACTTAGAAGGTGGGGGGCGGGGGGGGGGGTGGGGTGGGGTGGGGGTGAATCATTTATCCAATTAATATCATAATTATTAACCTTACTAGAGGAAAATACCCACAAGATGATGTACTTATATAAATATTTCTTATTAAAGGATGGACCCTATTAGGAGTAAATAACAAAATTCAATACATATCAATCCTTGTTAGGAGACTTTGAATCCCTGTTAGGATATTCCAACCCTGTTAGGAGTTGTGGAAGATAGCTAGACCAATTGCCTAAATAGCTTCAAGGACAAGATCAATGAACCCAATATCCAAATGATCTCTATAAAATTTCTTTGCAAAATATTAGAAATGAATAGTACCACTCCTTCTGCTTTCTTCTAATCTTGTAACTAGATCAAAAATCTCACATCTAATAATCCTTTGGATCACTTACTCATATTTAGTGAGTACTCTTCTTCTTTTCACACTATGCATGCACTTCAATATTTCAATCATGTTATAAACAAGGAAAACATCTTTTGTCTATACCATATCTTCAAAATAACTCCTTGAGTTAGCCTTGAGGCTTTCCCAATTAATTATAATAAGATAGTTAATTAATTTACAATTACAATAGCACTGCTGGCTCACAGTCTATACAAATTCCCTCACATGTGACACTAAGGATTATGCATCCACTGATATCATCATCTGACTATCATAAGTGACTGGCCAATCATGCATTATTAGATTATATCACAACTAAAGGATATAATGCATAGATTCGAAACCACTTCTTAAGTACTCTATCTTTGCATTTCTCTTTGTAAATTAGGTACAAATTTCATACATCTTTGACTTACATGTTGTTCACTGAACCATGTTATCAGGACATAGTGAAGAACATGTCCATAAATGTGCATCACCAGACAATCAAGACATTGTCCATAAAACTAAGATCTTTTTCTGTTACTCTATCAGTCTTCATAGACTCATTGATATGTTGACATTAATGACAAACACAATCATGAATGCAACATGTCAATACTCTCCAATTCTTAGGATACTTCCCCAATGTAGTATCATTAACAATCATGTTAACAATCTCCCCCTTAGGTATTGATGGAAATATAGATGAAAAACATCTAAGTTCCAAGAATACCAAAATAGTACTTTCTTGTTGTTGCTATTGTACTCATCTTTTCAAATCCTCTTCATCAATCAAATCTAAAATCTTCTAGAACATTGCTTTGTTCTTCTTCTTCTTCTTAGGATTGGCAAAATTTTTTCATAATAAACAACTCACCATACATATCTCCTCCATAGAGATATTCTTGTTCTTTCTTACATGAGTCTTTCTAAATCTCCCTAATAAAGTAGAGATCTTTCTCCCATTCAGACTTTTCTTATGCATTCTCTCCCCTATTCAACTAGAGGGTGTTTTTCATGTAAATATCTCCCCCATTGACATCAATGAAAAAGGCCTTATTATGTCACTTTACTACTCCAAGTCTTCAGCCATCTTAAGTTTCCAAAGACGTTATTCAAGACCAAATACCAAGAGTCCTCAATGACTTAGCTCATAACAGATGCTCCCCCATACATCAAGCATCAACAATTAGTCAAGTCTCTCTGTACCACTATATTGATGCACTCTCTACATCATCTACTTAGAAGTAGGCATGGGCATAACCCCAATCATATCTCTCAAGTACTCAAAAATATCTTTAGGTAACAGCTTCATAAAGATATCCGCAATCTAATCTTTAGTACTCACATATTCCAATCTAATCTCTTTTTCTCCTACATTCTCTCTTAAGACATGATACTTAATAGATACATGCTTAATCTTAGAAAACAATACATATTTCTTAGACATACTTATGGTACTTGTGTTATCATAATAAATAATAATAGGTTCTATAAATTCAATTCCAATATCTTTCAACATCTTCTTCATCCACATAACTTGATCATAGTTATTTGTTGTTGCTACATATATAATTTGCTTCTACTATAATTTATGATATATAATCTTGTTTCTTGCTTAGGCAAGAAACCAATCTACCTCCAAGAAAAAATGCTCCACCACTGGTGCTCTTTTTTTCATCCATACTGCCTACCCAATCCACATCAGTATATGCACATAAAGTGAAATCACTCGATCTATCATAGCAAATTCCATAGTCACATGTTCCTTTCAAATATCTAATTATCCTCTTTACTTCTGCATAATGATACTCTTTAGAATTAGCTTTAAAATCTAGCTACAATCCCAATTACATTTGCTATATCTAGTTTGGTGTGAGTTAGATATTGCAAACCTCAAATCATAGATCTACATTTCTTTTTCTTAACTGTAGGTGTCTCATCTTTGCTAGATAAATTGTGACCAGTTGTCATAGGTGTACCAACAAGCTTACAAATTTCCAATCCAAATCTCTTCAACAAATATTTCAAGTACTTAGCTTGTGAAATGAAAATACCATCATTGTTATGCACAATTTGCAATCCTAGGAAAAACTTTATTTCTTCTATCATACTCATTTCAAACTCATTCTTCATCTCTTTAGAAAACTTATCATTTGCTTCATCATTACCTCCAAATATTATGTCATCAAAAAATATTACTTTTATCAACAATCTATATTCAATTTCTTTCAAATACAAGTTACTATCTGCTATACCTTTAGCAAATCCAAGCTTTGCCAAATAACTGTCCAACCTTGCATACCAGGTTCTAGGTGCTTGCTTTAGACCATATAGCAATTTTTTCAGTTTGCATACCATATATTTGTCTTTTGTTAGAGGAAAACCTTTAGGCTTCTCAATGTAAACCTCTTCTTCAAGTTCTCCATTCAAGAAATTTGATTTAACATCCATCTGATATACTTTGAACTTCTTATTTTTTGCATAAGCCAAGAACCTTCTTACTGCTTCCATTATGGCTACAAAGGCATATGTATCCTCATAGTCTATACCTTCTTGCTGTGAGTAACATTTGTATACAAGTATGACCTTGTTTCTCACAACTTCACCTTGTTCATTCATCTTATTTCTTAATACCCATTTGGTTCCTATCACATTCTTGTCTTTAGGTCTAGGAACTAACTCCTAGTTTCATTCATCACAATCTAATCTAGTTTTTCTTTCATTGCTTGAATCCAATGATCATCTTTATAGAATTCATTTTCACTCTTAGGTTCGACTTGAGAAATCAAACATATCTCTTCATTAACTCCATTTCTTGTTATCACACCTTTGTCTTTACTTCCAATCATCTAACTTGGAGGGTGATTATTTTTCATGTTCCTATTAGAGGTAGGAGTTGACATCTCAACTCTTATCTCCTATCTAGGTTTACACCTCTATTCTCCTCTCTTCTCAATAGTTTGTACATCATTCTAAAAATCATTATTAGTCTCAAAGAAAGCTTCAACATTCTCTCTAACAATTCTAGAATTATCTTCTTCTTCATCTAAATTGTAATCTAAGATCTTTTCCTTAGTGACAAAATTTTCGTCAATCTTTACATTTGTGCATTCAATTATTTTCTTATTTCTATGTCTAAAATATCTATATGCCTTACTTTTCAATGAATAGCCAAGAAACATACCTTCATCACTTCTTGAATCTAACTTACCAATATCATCCATCTCTCTTAATATAACACTTTCTTCCAAATATTCTAAAATACTCAACTAATGGTGAATGACCAAACCATAATTCATAAGGGGTCTTGTTTATACCTTTCTTAGTCTGTACTTTATTCATAGTGTACATTATTATATTGACCACTTCTTTCCCAAATGTCTTGGATACATCATTCTCAAACAACATTACTCTTGTTGCCTCTACTACTAATCTATTTTTCTTTTTACAATCCCATTTTGTTTAGGTGTCCTAGGTGAAGATAATTTTCTCTTGATTGCATTCTCTTTACAAAACATAGTTTACTCTCTAGAGGTGAATTCTCCTCTTCTATTTGATCTAAAATATTTTATCTTAACACAAAATTCATTCTCAACTCTATTCTTAAATGCCTTAAACTTCTACAAAACGTCATACTTCTTTTTAAGAAATGTCACCCTGAAATCATCTACAAAAATCATGAAATATCTTTCACCATAGAATCCTCTTGTTCTAGAGGGACCACTCAGATCTCTGTGAATAATATGCAACTTCTCTGTGGTAACTTCTTGCTAGGAAATGATACCTTCTTTTTCTTAGATAAAATACATTATTTGCAAACAACATTAGTAGGCTTTATTATCTTAGGAAAATATTTGACTGCAAATGTGCTCTTAACTTTTACAATATTATCATAGTTTTTATGACAAATTCTCCTATGCCATAACCAATTGTTATCCACTTTAGTAACTAAACATGTCATTTAAGTGGGATTCAATTGAAATACATTACCTCTAGACCTAGTTCTAGTTCCAATCATCTTACCATCTTTATCCTTGATAGTGCAAGTCTTTTCTGTGAATTTTAATTGATACCCTTTTTCCACCAACTCTTAAACACTCAAAAAATTATGATTTGATCCATAAAAAAAAAATCATCAGTGTTAGTTCTCCATCTAAATTAATGGATCCAATCCCTATAATATGACATGCTACATTGTTACCAACTCTAATAATACCTCCATCATAGTTCCTAAATTTAATAAACTTATTCATATCACCAATCATGTGATGTGAACAACCACTATCTATTATCCAATTAGATTTCTTTTCAACTTGGGAAACTAGAGAATTTTCTTCTCTAATTTCTCTATCAAGACCATCTTCCTTAATAGCTAAAAATCCTAGCTCATCATCACTTTTACCCTAATTTTTTTCATCAGATCCTTCTTCTCCATTAGCATACAAGAAATTCCTAGGTCTCTTAGGATTGAACTTTCATTTATACTTTTTCTCTCTTTTAGGAAATTTAGATGCATAATGACCAAACTTATTATATGTCCAACATTTAGAGATATTCTTACCATCATTTTCTCTTCTCACAAGAAGTGTTATACCTTCTTCAATCTTCTTGTCTTCATTGAATCTAGTTCTGCTACTACTAGCAAAATCTCCATGTGCATTTGTGCTTCTAGATAGGCTTGGCCAAACATTTAGGGTACTGAAGGCTATCTCAACTCTAGTTAGATCTCTAGATTGTCTTAGACCTACTTGTTATGCTTCCAATATTTTAAGCAATGTCTCCCTAGAAAACTCCTTAGTACAAGGGATTATTAGTTCAATCATTTGAGCTACTTGCTTGAATGGCGGTGTTAAAGTTTTTAGAATCTTCCATACCACTTCATCTTCTTCCTTGGTTCCACCATATTACTTGATTCCTACAACAATTTCTGACATCCTACCAATATAGCTTCTTACAAATTCATCTTCCAACAATTAAGCATCTTGAAATCACATATCCAATTCTATAATCTTACTCTTTTTGTATGTGTATCACCTCCAAAAATAGATTCTAAAGTTATCCAAATCTTATGAGATGTTTCAACTAAATTTACCTGACTGTATTCAATCTTTAGAAGAGCTAATATAAAATTTTCTCTAGGTCTCATGTTGTACATGACTAGATCTCTCTCTACTTCATTGCATTCTTTGAGTTTCCCTTTTTTCTAAATTGTCTTTTCTCTTTTAGTCAAAAGCTAATAACCTAGACCCATACATAGTAGATGAGTCCTCATCTTTTCCTTCTAACTAGCATAGTTGGCACCATAAAATCTAGGACTATCCTTTTTGAAAATATTCTCCACTAATCTCCTAGAGCCATTAAGCTTATCCTTCAAGGACTTGATGCTCTGATACCAATTGTTAGAATATATAGTCCACCAATATCACTAAGATTGGGGGGGCGGGGGGCCAAATCATTATCCAATTAATATCACAATTATCAACCTTACTAATCTTTAACCATATTAGAAACATAATCATAAATCACAACAAGATACTCATGCACAATAACACCAGATATGTTAACTAGGGAAACCCTTTATTAGAGGGAAAACCCCAATGGGGATGGTACCCACAAGATGTTTTACTAATATTAATATTCCTTGTTAGAGGATGGACCTTTGTAGGAGTCAATAACAACATTTATTACATATGAGGCCCTATTAGGAGACTTTGAAAGGTTTTTTGGAGATTCCAACCCTTTTAGGAGTTGTGCCAACCCTATTAGGGGTTGTGGAAGACATTTGTCCGAAATAGATTCAAGGGCAAGATCAATGAACCCACTATTCAAATGATCTCTGTATTATTCTTTGTAGAATAATAGAAATAAATAGTACTACTCCTTCCTCTTTGTCTCTTGTCAACTAGACATCTTCTCCTTCTGATCTTCTAACTAGATCACAAATCTTGCATCTAATAATCCCTTGGATTGCTTACTTGCATTCAGTTACCACTCCACTTCTTTTCGCACTTTGCATGCACTTCAATATTTCAATCATGTTATAAACAAGGAAAACATATTTCCTTTATACCATATCTTCAAAATAATTCCTTGAGTTGGCCTTAAAGCTTTCCAAATTAATTATTGTTAGCCATATTATGAGTTTTCATATTTTGAACTTTTCCTAAATTGCTTATCTAGTCATCGAAGCTTCTTATTGTCACTTCATGTTCTCCCAACCATTGAAAACATTGTATAAAATCTCCCAAAGCTTCCCATCATTCCTTGTGTTTTTCTAAACCTCTTTGAACCACTTTGAACCTTGGTTCAAAGTAGTTCAAAGCAGTTCAATCAAAGGTTTTTATGCTGGCCTTTTTTTTTTGTAGGTAATTCACACGAGACTATGGAGTGTTCTTTTGAACTACTTCAAACCCCTTTGAATCTTTGTTTGAACCATTTTGAAGCAGTTCTACAACTAAGGTTCTTTGTCAGAAATTAATTGCGGGTTGGTGAAGCTGCCATTTTTGTATGACATAAATTACCACGTCAGGAGGTAATAATTCAAAAGAGTACCTTAATTTCAAGCATGGGAAAAGGTCATCATGACTTGAAGTGGAAGATATTTTCACCAAAAAAGAAGGATTAGGTTTCAGAAAAAGTTAATCATTGTCAATATAGCCACAAAGGGAAGTATTTAATAAAAGGTCACATTGAGAGATTTTGAATGTGTGAGCCTAGCCATAGTTGATCTATCATAAATGCCTCATTATGAGGCTGTATATTCACATGTATGTTCTCTTTCCCTTAAAAAGAACATACTTTATTCCTTTTGTTTATCATGCAAAAGGGAGATTTGAAGAAGGAGCTACTAAAGGACAATAAAAGAGGTTATTTTTCTTGGCAAGTTATAGGTGAGAACACAAAAAAACCTTCTTTTTGTTCTACCATCTATGTGCATTTCAAAATAGAATCAGTTTGAGCCTTGCTTTCCTTGTTAAGATGAAATCTGTGTTACATTTCTTTGGGAATGTGTCAAGTTTGGAGTGCAAGAGACCCATTATTTGTGATACCAATTTAGAAGGTGTTAGGCTAGAAAAGTCACAATCAAATTTCTTTGAGCAAGCTAATGAATTGAATGGTTGTATGGAAATTTTGACTAGTGGTTTGATTGAAGCCACAAATTTCCCTCCTGACTTGTTAAGCCCTGAATTACTCCAACTTTGTATTGACCATTATGATGTAAGGAGTAAAAGTATCCTAAATAAAGATGAAGAACCTGTGATATCAATATCTAGGGAAACTATTGCCTCAGTGTTGTATCTACCAGAAGATTTGTTGCATTTTCTCCCATCCGATCCCTAGCTGAATACCAAGAAATCCCAAGAGAATACCATAACATCCTAGCTAGGAAGTAGACAATGACTAATTATGGCAGAGCTTCAAGGCTACCCAAGATAGTCATAAAATATCACCTAAAACCCCATATTCAAGATCTTGTAGTGCTGTTACACCAAGTTAAGGGTTTAGCCAATGTCCTCCTTTTTGAAGAATGGATGTTTTGTTATGATGAGATTATTTTAAAGGGGGAACAATAGATGGATTGGGCTGAAATAATTACTAGCTCATTAAGAACACAACTTAAACATGCTAAGGAATCTAAGGAGAATTGCTACATGGCCTCTTATCTTACATACTACATTGCTTGTGTCAGTAACCTCACTTCCCTACCCCATGAGATATGGAGTGAGGAAATAATAGTCTATCAATATTGTCCCCTACTTGTTAGAAAATTTTAGAAAGGTACATGATGTATTGGTAGAAAGTGTACATTTATCTCTGAAAAAGGCACCCATGCCTAGATTATCCTCAGAATCCTAGAGACTAATACAAAATTATGGAAGCTATTACATATAGTTCCTTAAGTTCACCTATTTGAGAGTAAGTGGGTTTGAGGATGAGCCAATGAGGTTACCACATTATGCACTTGAATATTTTGTTTTAGCTGAGGTCTGTAAGCAGTTATTCTCTGTCATTAAGGATAATCTACCTCAAGAGAATGGGGAGTCAGTGTTTCCTATCAAACTTGGGCCTTTGACTTGTAGCAACATGATCAATGGTTCACTCATAGGAAGTAATTTTCTTGGTTTTGGTTTTGGGTCTTATCAAGGAGGAAGGGATTTTGATAGTAAAGGATTTGTGGCTTGAGTTCTTGGTTTGAAGGGTTAGTTATCCATAATCCTACACCTAGAGGACTTATGGAAGGACTGTAAAAATGAAGAAGTGTTAAAAAGAGACCACTCAAGATTAACACTTCAACAAATCAATTCCCTCAAATTGAAGTTTCAATTTGAAGGCATAGTTGAAGATGGTTCAGACATTGTTGAACCTAGGTGGGAGGAAGCTAGTGAGTCAAGGCAATTAGAAGTGAATTGGAATGAGGAAGAAGGGGATGATATAAATCTAATAACTAGATCCATTCTCACTCATACAGATAATTGGCTAAGGAGGAAAAGCATGAAAGTAGTCAATGAGCCATCTCCAAAAATAGTTTCTTTTTTTTGAACTACTGACCTCTGACATCAAAGTTTCATCTCCTATTGTAGATGGTGTATCAACTCTTGGCAAGTAGAAAAAGATGCCAGCATCCACGCATAATATGGCTCCTTGAACTAGATCTAAAATGAAGTTTGAAGCCCTCATGTAGCAAGAAGTTAAGAAGGAAAAGATGCTGACCCAAAGATAGGATTTAGGTGATGGTCTTGGTTTCTTAGATAATCCTGATGGTGATGTGCAATTTATTGAAGCTCCTAGGGTAGACTAGCCTAAATTCATGACTCCTACCCAGGATACTCAAGCAATCTCTCCTAATCCTGTTGTCCCATCTTGGTGATTTAGCTCAGTTAGTAAGAAAAGAAATTTGTAGCCAGTATGTATGCCTGTAAAAGACATTGTAACAAAATATGCAACACATGGTTCCAAAGTTAAAAAGCTAAAAATTGATTCCTATTTAATGAAAGACCCAATGACTGGGAAAATCACAGTAGAACTAGTGATGTATAAGAAAAAATCTAAATCTAGAGAAATTGACAGCGAAGGCTTCAAAGTTACTTTAGTTGAACTTGGGACCATTAGTAGAAATACGAGCAATAACTTTAAGTTTTCTACTGATCATATGTTAACCCAGTCAGAAAAAGATAGTAGGGAGAAAAAGGAACTCAAAACCTTAGTGGTGACCATGGCTACTTATATTGACTCATTGATGAATCTCGAGGCCCTACCAGTTGTTCAAGCCCCTCAATCTTTTGATCCTAATTCTACAGACATCCAACAATTGGTAAATTAGATGCAAAAGGGGAAGCTACTCTCAGATGCAATGCAAGATTGGGTGAATTCCATTATCAAGGAAGGTAATAAGTTTATCCTAGAATTCACCACTGTGTATGCTAAAGGGGAAACACTCTTGGGACAGATTCTAACTCTTATTCTAGGGTGGGAAACTGAATGAAGTTGGTGTCAGGCTATTGCGTTTTAGGTGGCTGAAGTTGAAAAATTTGGAGTGCTTAAATTTCTAAGTGAAAAACCTATGAAAATTGTAGATTCCTATATGTTGTTCATCATGAAAAATAACATGGGCTAGAAATAATCAATCTAAAAAGAAGCTATTAAAGAAATGAAATCCATTGAAAACAAGATTGTCGGGATGCATGAGGAGTTTCTTAAAGATATGAATATAGTGAATCCTACAGGAATTCTACAGTTTGATGATGGCAACATGGATTTTGAAGCATTAACAAAAAGATTCAATGATGCTATTGCAAATATGAGGGATAATGAATCACCTACTACTAGTCATTTCACCACACTAGAAAATATTGAATCCATGTTATGTCTAAACAAGAACCTTATGCCGTGATAGAGCTTGAAGATCAAAGAATTCAAATGGCAAAAAGATGTTTGTAGGACTAAGCTATTGAGTTTGAAGAACCCCCATTTTCATGTGATGCAAGAATTCATGAACACCTTCAGAAATTGGAAATTGGTAAGGCAAACTTTGGGTGAAGAGGAAAAGACCATTGATGAAGTTTGATTGGGATAGTTAATTCTAGTAATGTATTAGGGAACCATTTTAAAAATTGTTTATTATTATTAAAAATGGTTGGGCTTTAATAGAGGCCTTTTAGATATGTAATGAAACCATAAATGTTGGGGCATTAAACTAATTAGGGGTTAGAATAGAAAGCTAGAAAGTACTCTGATAAATAGATCCTTTTATGTAGCAATAGATAGATAGCATATATATATATATATATATATATATATTTTCTTTTTGGATGACTGTGCATAGGAAAGAAGTTTCAATATATATATATATATATATATATATATATATATATATATATATATATATATATATATATATATATATATATATATATATAACATCTTTGATCTCACTTTAAAAATTGGTGTTTGAAGTGCTTAAATTATTGTTACTTTGTGAACATTTGATTTATTGTTTGAAGATATCCATTTTTTTTTCTTTTGCAGTTGACATTGATCAATTTATTGAATGAATATTATGAATGTGCTATATCATCCTTTCTTTGAATGAATGGTTATGATGAAAATATTGTGAGTTCTTTTATCTTTATTGCACGAATGAATTATCACCTCACTACCTAGGAGTATGTGAGAGTTCTTATGCACTTTTTGGAAAAAGTCCAAAATTGGTTTTTGATCCATTAATAGATGTTTTAAAGGAAGATGTACCTATAAATATAGAGAGAAAAAAAATAATATGAATTTTTCTCAACTATTGTGAACATTTTTGTAGTTTCCAAGTCTTGGGCATAGATAAAATTATCAGTGTAATTAGAAGGACAATCCGTTCACTAACAATTATAATAAGATAATTAATTATTCTACAATTACAATAGCACTGTCGACTCACAACCTATACAAATTCTCATATGTGTGACACTAGGGATTGTGAATATACCAATGTCATCATCAGACTATCATAAATCATTGGCTAACCGTGCATTACGTGATTATATCACTGCCAAAGGACATAATGCATACATCAAAAACCACTTCTTAGGTACTCTGTCTTTGTACTGCTCTCTATAAATTACGTATAACTTTTATACATCTTTGAGTTACATGTTGTGCATTGCACCATGTCTTCAGAATGCAGAGGAACATGTCCCAAAAAATCAAGACATTATTGGTACAACTAAGATCTCTATCTACTACTCTATCAATCTTCACAGACTCACTGCTATGTTGACATCAATGACAAACATGGTCATAAATGCAACATGTTAATACTCTTCAATGCTTAGGATACTCCCCCAATGTAGTATAATCAAAATTAATTCTAACATAACCTTGTAAATATATTTGGCATTTGTAATTGAGCTAAAAAATAGAGCATACTCAAAGGGGGAGTTTTATTGAAGAAGTCTTTTAGATCTTATGTATGATAAGTGTTTTTGTCACTAATACCAAAGAGGGATATTGTTAATCTCATGGAAAGATATATTATCAATTAATGTCAAAACACTATGTCATAATGGAAAGACAATAGTAACTAAGTTACTAGTTTGGAGTGTTAATAGAGCTCACAAAGGAACCATGTAAAAAAGTTAACTATTTAGGAAGTAGGCAGTGTTAATCGAGTTCCTGTGTCTACTGAGTTTACAATTTACACTAGTATTTAATGTCAACTGAGTTCAATCAAGTTGATATTATCTACAAGCTCCAATGTGAACCAAATCAGTAGTGTCTATCAAGTGATTAGCATGAACCAAGCATCCAGTATTATTCGAGTGCTAGACTCAACCAAGGTGATAATGTTTCTCAAGTATCTTCAGCATCACCCAAGTAAACCATTGGACCCGAGTTACAACACTGAGCTAACTTCATAATTATTTTTGGAATTAGTTATGTTTCAGCTCTTATGAATGAACTATTTGGATGGATATAAGTATGAAGTATTTTTTATCCAAATATGATATGATAAGAGAGATGTAAAAATTGTAATTTAAGAACATTTGAATATGGGAGAGAAGATTATTTGAAGGCTACAAAAAATCTAAGGAAAGGAAGAGGCTTATCTATCATAGTTAAGTGATCAATTTACTTCAAAGGATCTTCATTAGAAATTAGAGTTTTATTTCAGAAATCAATCCACTGATTCATCCTAATAGGTGCATCATTGCCAAATCCTTTAACTAGGTGGACATAGTAGTCCTTTGCAAAAACTCCTAATAGAGTACATACTTAACTATATTGTATAAATCCTTTCACAAGATGGACCTAATAGTCTTTATTTCTATTAATCAAGTAAGATCATTAGAAGTGATCATTTATAAGCCTTAACATGCCAACTTTATTATTGCAGTAGTGAAGCATTAGGATTATCTTCCCCACCCCATTTTTACCTTCTACTTGGAGAGTTTTTGGATTACCAAATATTGTGTTATGGTGTTGTTACTTTATTGTTTTATGTTTCATATGAAAGTAGATTAGACAATTTAACAAAGTGGGTTTAGTAGAAATAAGTTTAAGTGGTTCCTGATTCACCCCCCACCAATCACCTAGCTTGTATTATATTTCCAACACAATTGGTATCAGAGCATAGGTCCTCAAGAGACGAGAGTTAAATAGATTGAGGAAAAGGATCAAGATGTTCAACAGAGATGTGAAAAATTTTCTACAAAAAACTACAAATCATGGTGTAGGAAGATTTGTTGCATCTAAAGACTCTTGGAGATGCTTAATGGACCCATGTAGAGGTCAACTATGTTGAGCTAACTAGTTAGCTCAATGCATACCAATTGAAGAAGAATGAGATAAACACAAGCAAAATGGATGCTCTAGCAAGAACCCTATCATACTCTAAGTATAAAGATGTGGATGAACTAATGACATCATATTAGATGTCGGAGAAGTTGAAAGTGATTCATGGTGGCAATAAGCATGTCACAACGAGCAAAGTTGAAAGCTTGAGAGGAAATTTCGATGACATGAGGATGCAAGAAGTTGAAGACATTGAAGTCTATGAAAAGTGAGTAAAAGACATCATGCTAGCCATTAGAGCATGCAAATGAGTAATAAGAGAGGATGAGAGCATGATAAAGGTCTTAAGAACCTTGCTACATAATTATGCCATAAGATTTTTACCATTCAAGGGTTGAGAACTATATACAAGATGGAGGTATCACTCGATGTTCTTATAGGAAAGCTCACTACATTTGATCTTAGTAACTTCAACAATAGTCAACCACCCAAGGTTAAAAATTCATTCAAAGCCTCTTTTGTACTGACTGCAACACTAAGAGAAAGGGGAGAGGTAAGCATATTTAGATAGAAGAGAGAACTAGTGATCCTGTATGTTGAAGAAGCCAAACAAGAAGATCTGGAGGCTCTATTTGTAAAAGAATAGTAAAAGGAAAAGTGAAGTACAAGGGTAAGCTTCCTTTCTAATGCTTTAACTACAAAACATTAGGACACTAGGATGCTAGATGTATGGAATCTATCAGGAAAGAAACCAATGATTTGAGAGAGAACAACAAATTGAAGGGAATTGACAAAAGATGGTCTAACTCCAAAGGAAAGGAGAAGAATAGATGCTACATTGTTGATGAAGGCATGACTGATGAAGAGTCAACCAATGATGATGACAAGGATGAGGATGACATATCCTTTGTTGCAATCATAGAAGAAAGTGTAGATAGAGCCCTAATAACCAATACTAGTATCCACAAAAATTGGATAATAGATAGAGGTTTCTCACACCACATGTCTAGTGATGGGAGTAAGTTCCATGAGGTAAAGGCCTATGATGGAGAAATGGTGAAGGTCAAGAAATAATCACTATGCACGGTGATAGGTAAGGGTATTGTAGCTTTAAATGAATCCACTACTTATGAATATGTGTATCTAGTGGAAGGATTAAAATATGACATGTTAAGCATGGCTCAACCAATGGAAAAACTTTGTAAGTTCAATTTTAACAAAGGGTCTTGCAGTATATTTGACAAGACAAGCAAGTTGCTAGCTACAAGTGAGAAAAGAAAAAAAACCTCTTTTACCTAATTTTTTTTAATACTTGTATGATTGCTAGAAATGATATTAGTTGGTTATGTCATAGGAGGCCGTGTCATTTAAATTTTGAAAGCATTGTTAAAGTAGGAATGAAGAATGGTGTAAGGGGTCTATCCCCTATTATAGGTAAGTGCACCAAGGTGGTGTACAAAAAGAGGGGCATAACTGGACACTTTTTTCTAAAAGTAGGTAAACCTAAACTTAGATGAGACATTTGAGAGTGATCCACTCAAAATGACAAAATTTGTAAAACAAATAAATTGTCGTAATCCAAATCTAATTTCTAAACTATTATTGTTTTTACAAAATGGATAAGATTAGGTGAGTCAAATTTTACACACATAGAAAATTGTTCCAATTTTTTTAGAAAACATAACATAATTATTTTTTGTGTGTAGCACAAAAGACATGGTTATATTCAATATTTTGCAAATCCCTTTGTAAGATGATAGCTAAGTGATATATAGTTGTGTAATTTTTTGTAATTTTTTGATGAGTATTTTTTGTTGTTGAAGTTGATGAAATATTGACCCCATAGCTCCCAAAAATCACCTACATGCAAAAACTTGTCATAGAAAGAGAGGATTAAAGCTAGGAAGGCTCAAATTTAGAGATCTATAGGAGATAAGACATTCTTGATTTGCAAAAAATAAATTACAAATTGTATTGAATGAATGAATATTAAAAAGAGAGATCAATCCCTATAAAAGGAGATCAAAACCCTAAAGAAACTAACCCAGGTTGCATGATAATAATTAATAAAAGAAATAATTATTATATGCCCAAAGTTTAGTTTAAGTAAACTATAGATAATAAGTGACTTAATTATTAAATCAATATGATTTAATTAATAAGAAAATGTCTAATTACTCTAACACCACCACCCCCCTCCACCCAAGATAAACTTAGGGAGTAGCTAAGAACCTAGAAACTACTACTGAAAGTAGATTTGGGTCCTAACAAATAAGGCTTGATGAGGTACCCAAGCACAACCTAATCTCTATAAAGAGGATAAATAGAGAAAACTACATCGGAAAAACCCTACTCCAAAAGAGATGAAAAGAATGTTGGAAGAACTAGTGAAGGATTGAAGAAGTCTAAAAACTAGGGAATGTCCCATAAGACAGGAACAAAAAGAATGATCATGAAGAACACTACTAAAGCAAGTAGAAGATGCAAAGATCTATCAAAAGTAACTATTGATCTGATGAACCTCTACTAAAATAGAACTTGACTAGGTAGAGAAGACTATAATTTGCATGAGTGCTCTTAGAAGACACTACTCAAATTAGGAAACAAGCAAGGGAAATAATTAAACTCAAAGATACAAATGACATGAAACACCAAAGCTTGAAGAGATGATCAATAAAACATGTAAGACTACATCCAAAGTAAGAATGAAAAGAAAGGTGTGTATATGGTAAATGATCCATCTCACTAAAATGTAATGTACTTAGTGATTGAATCCCCCTAGTACATAGGAAAAAAATTTGAATCCATAGCTCACTCCATTGAACCAAGGAAGTATAAGAACCAACATAAGAACCCCCTAATATGGATAAGGGTGAGGTGACATGCAACTAAAAAAGTGAGCCAAAAGAACTATATGTCAAGGAACCATGATTAAGATGCACAAAAGAACACATATGTGTGTATGAGGTGATCAATTTCAAACACATCATGAGGATAATGTCACCAAAGGGAAAATCAAACTACTACATTTGGGCTCCAATTGTGAAAGTAGGCCATCACAATTAAGATGACCACCTATCACTTGAGTGATAGTAACATGAATTGGCCCCCATTAGATGTGAACCAAATGTTTTTTGTCACAAATTGTGATGGTATGGGCTTCTGTCACAATTATGATGGACAAAGCCAAAACAATTTGGAAAAAAACCAAGGTGAAGAGTTCATCTTCACGCCATCAAATTTTCAGTGGTATATTGTTAGAACTATAATGACCTACAATTTTAATTAGCGGTCATAGGTCCAATGACACTGCTATAGGCTTGATAGACATCTGACTGAAAGGATGTCACAATGATAATGATGTGCAACAACAACATTGTTGGGGTGATGACCATCTATCAGTAGTTGTAGTTGCAGTGGTGACGACATATGATGGTAATATTTTCAGAGTGATGATTACTTGTCAAACGAGCCATCATAATTGTGATAGATCCATACATTATTAAAATAAATAAATTACAAAGCTCTGCATGGATTACATAATCAAGCTCTACACAAATGATTGCCATACCAGCTTTTGTACAAATGTTATAAATATCTACTGCATTAAAGCCCTAATAAAAGTGAAATAATGTCATCTATACAATAATTAATCAAACAATAATTACCAACTTCATACACTATAGCTAAATTTCATAAATTAATGAGTTTGACTATGGAATCCTTCACTTCACATAGTTAGTTGTCATGCAATCATAGGTTAATATTAAGCTTCACTTGGTTTCAAGAGTAGTTTAATATTATCTACTAATCAAGGACAACCATGTGAAGGTGGAAGCTCATTTGGCCCCACACGCACCCCTAACATCTAAATTCCCCATTGACATCTAAAATCTTTAAGAAATAATTAATCTTTAAATTAAACAAAAAGGTCCCAAACCTATAAAATTGGCATCATTTTTACATCTTCTAGTGCATGTCATTTTTCTGTCGCATTCAAAGTAAGATTCTACCACTCTAAATTGAGAATGCATGTGCAACTAAATTTTATATGCATGAACAATAGAAGGAGCTAAAAAAACCAGCACATTTACATTTATTTAATAGATCTATGCAAACTTCTAACAAAAATGCAAACTTGCTGGGTTTTTTCAGCTCCACTTAATGTCATATGCATAATAATTGAGATTGCATATTGAACTATGACATCCTTCTACATTGCTTGAAAAAATTAGATTCACACAGTTAGTGTCATACAATCATAGGTTAATATTGAGCTCAACTTGGTTTTGAGAATAGTTTAATATTCTCTACTAAGTAGGGCCAAACATGTGAAGGTGGAAGCTCATTTCCCCCCACCCCCCCCACCAACATCTAAATTCCCAATTAACATCTAAAATCTTTAAGAAATAATCAATCTTTAAAGTAAAAAAAAGGTTCTAGACCTATAAAAGTGACATCATTTTCCCATCTTCTTGTGCATGTCATTTTTTTGTCACATCCAAAATAAGAATCTACCACTCTAAATTGAGAATGCACATGCAGCTGCATTCTATATGCATGGACAACATGCAAAACTGAAAAAATGCAACATGATTACATTTATTTAATAGGTCTATTAAGTTTTTAAAATTATAGACCATCATGAACATTAGAAATATAGTTGCTATGGTCAAGAGAATGTTTGTGATGGTCTATAAAGTAAAATACCTAATTAAAGACCTCCAAGAAAAAATAAAAACCTGTTGCATTTTTGAGTTGCACTTGATGTTGTATGCATATGAATTGAGATTTCATATTGAACTATGGCCTCCTTTTGCATTGCCTAAAACCATAAGGTTAATGTTGATCTTCACTTGGTTTCAAGAATAGTTTAGTATTCTCTACAAAACAGGGCCAACCACATGAAGGTGGAAGCTTATTCGCAACACCCCCCCTCCCAACATTTAAATTCTTTGCTAACATCTAAAATATTTAAGAAATGATTAATCTTTAAAGTACTTGGAATGTCCTCATTTTCTCCCGCTACTCTTAGGGGAAGTCCATCTTCATTTCTCACAAGCAATTCAACAATTTTTTATTAATTCCTATAAATCTAACATAGGTACATCTAGGAATGTCCTCATCACCTCCTACATAAAATGAATCCAATATTACAAAATGCCTCCTAAGAAATAATAGTTCAAGTGAAATAAACACATAAAAAATGAGAAAGAAAAAGAGGAATATACTTACCAATAGGTATTGCTATCACATTTGTGACCATGCTACATGTTGAGTGAATTTTATTGTTTTTCTATTGTGCCAAGATCTCTTTGTTTACATACATAAATACACACATAATAGACACACACATATGTGTGTGTATGTATGTATATATACATATACATATATATACATATATACATAAATACACACACACATATATATATATATATATATATATGTGTATATACATACATACATACATATACAAAGATCACAAGGGCATGACAGCAAAATGCAACAATCACAAGGGCACATACATACATATATACACACATATGCACATACATATACATATACATACATACATACTTACATATATACATACATATATACATGTATGGATGTATGTATATATATATATATATATATATATATATATATATATATATATATATATATATATATATATATATATATATATATATCTTTTTTAAGGTGCTAAGTAACTTACCTCAAGATCCTCCATAAGAAAAAGCAGACTAGGAAAAATGAGCAGAGTTTGTAGAAAATTTTACAAAAAATATCATAGCAGATATTTTTAGAAAGCAACAAGCCATAACCTAGTTAAATGGATCTAGTTGCTGATTTTTTGTGTTGACTACAAATTCCTATAGAATTATCATCATATTAGGTATAATAAAATGAATGATATGTAGATATCAAAAGGGCATGACAACAAGATGTAGAGATCACAAGGTCATGCCAACAAAATGCAATGATCACAAGGGCATGAAAAAATAATCCTAGATCTCCACTGATACATACATACATACATACATACATGTATATGTATATATATATATATATATATATATATATATATATATATATATATATATATATATATATATGTATGTATGTATGTATGTATATATGTAGAGATGCAGAGATCAGAAGGGCATGGCAATGAGATGCAGAGATCACAAGGGCACACCAATAATGCAATGATCACAAGGGCATGGCAACAAAATCCTAGATCTCCACTAATACATACATACAAACACACACATACATATATACATATACATATATACATATACATATATACATATACATATATACAAACATATATATACATACATACATATACATGTATGTATGTATACAGAGAGATCTTTTTTAAGGTGCTTATTACATCTTAGCACAATAGAAAAATTGATCCAACTACATACATATTCCAAAATCCAAATAATAAAACAATAAAACTCACTCAACCAATGCTAAGTGACTTACCTCAAAATCTTGCACACAAATAATGCAAAGTTAATGGGCAATATGTGTATATATATAATGTATGTATCTAGGGGACATATAATTCCCATTAACAATGGCATTAACTCTACCCTTTTTTCCTTCTCTGTACACACACGCACACACACACACACACACACACACACACACACACACACATACATACGTATACACATACATATATACATACATTTACATCATTTGCATGTTTTAGAGCTAATATCATTGTAGTAGAGGCTTCTGCAAGGGAATGAGCCTCATGATTATGGAATTTATAGAAAACAAATGGGGAATGATTAATGCCATGTTTCTTTCCTTATTTGTTTATTTTATGTAGTCCTCCATATGTCCTATAGTAATATATGTATTGCATCTATATTTTCTTTTCCATTGCAGTAGTAATAGTAGATACTTGGGATCCTCATAGGGAGAGTGTGCTAATACATGCAAGGTTACATCTTTGGCTTCCATTATTGGGCCAGTGTATGGAGCCTTTATATCAAACCATTTGTTATAAATTGGGGAATGTGGCCCATGCATGGCATTCAAGTGATGTATCTACATATGCAATTTTATCACCTCAAAAAATTGTATTTGATCTTTCTAGTTGGGGACAATTGATTGCTTGTTTTATTGTACCTAATTTGATGACAATTCTACAAGAATTTGTAATCAACCTAGCTAATCAACAAGTAGACCCATTTAACTAGGTTATGGCTTATATATACACATATACATACATACATATACATATACATATACATATACATATACATATACATATACATATACATACATAATAGTAATATACATATTGCATCTAGATTTTCTTTGCCATTGCTTATAAGAGTGTTTCAAGGTTGGGAACCACTTCAACATCCTTTGCATGGTTTAGAGGTAATGTCCTTACAGAAAAGGTTTCTACAAGGGAATGAGCCTCGTGATTATGAAATTTACATAGAAGTAGAACTTGTTTCTTTAACTCCTTACACTCAACTCTTCACTGAAGTTATTCTTCTAGTAGTGAGAATAGCTACTACAAATTCTTGGGAGCCAAGGAACCTTGAATCTATGCTACATTTTTTGGAGACATGAGAGAATTTACTACCGACTTTGGTACTTCATAACATTCTAGATCATATAGTGATGCCCAAATCAACAACATCAATAGATAATTGGGATCCTCACAGGGAGAGCATTCCAATATATGCATGGTTACATCCTTGGCTTCCATTGTTGGGTGAATATATGAAACCTTTACTTCCAACCATTTTTTATAAGTTGGGAAACGTTCTTCACGCATGGCATTCAAGTGATGCATTTGCATATGCAATTTTATTACCTTGGAAAACTATATTTAATCTTGCTAGCTATGAACAACTAGTCGTTCATTTTATTGTACCTAATTTGATGATAGTTCTACAAGAATTTGTAATCAACCTAGCTAATTAACAACTAGACCAATTTAAATGGGTTATGGCTTGGGCATTTGTTATTCCCATTTATCATATGGTTTCAGTCTTGGAGGAAAAAAAATCTCCAAAATGGCAAAAGGTTTTGTGTCATTGGCTTTGGTCAAATCCTAATTTTAATGAAGTAACACAGTGGTTTTTAGGGTGAAAGGACTATTTTCCCCCAAGCTTCTTGCTAATGAGAGGATACAAAGTCATCTAAATGTATCTTGTGAAATGATGAATCAAGTTGTAGAGGGTATGGCTATGGAACAACTTGGGGCTAGAGAATGTAAGCTATCTTAGGGTGATGGAGTGTTGCTAATTTGAGGCACTAGCAAGCCTCAACTTCCATGGGAAATGGGATTCACTTGAATAATTCAATGGGTGCACCATAGATGAGTTTGAAGGAAGTGATTGAAACATATGCACAAGAACATGACATCCAATTTTTCCCTAAAGTGGGATGCACACTGTGAGTGATGACTAGTAATAATTAATGTTATTAATAGAAATAGTTTGTAGAAGCAATACCAAAATATATGTATTTAAGTATATAGATGATTTCCATTAGCAATCCAACATATATGAAAGTCAGAGCCATAATGAGACCACAAAATAAAATCTAAAAGATAATTTACAACATACACATCAATTCATAAAACAAAATTTCTATCTACTTCACCGTACTAAAAGATTTATAATTTACATATGAACAATTTCAACTTTTATGAAACTCACCTCCATTGTTAGATCATCAAGAACTTCTAATCCTTTCATAACCCACACACATATGTACCAATTAAAGTTGCAATTAAGAAAATCATCTCCATTAGCAAGTCATAAACATGAAATCCCTTTACAACCTACACTACCAAAAGCTCTATTGAATCTACAAATGAAATACAACGTACCCACCAATTCAAAATCAGTTCCATAGTTAGATAATAAAGAGATTTCCATTTAGAAACCAAAACACCAAATGATAATCCTTTTGAGTCCATAGGAAACTTACAAGAAACCCTAATTGAGTTAAATGTGGGATGTGTTTTAGTGTAAGCATACTCCCATTTTCTAAACATATAACTGTACCCATAGGTTTTATCACTTAATACAAAATGTGATGGATTCTTATAATAAAATTAATAAAGAAATGAATGATAAAAAGAAAAATGTATATGAAAATTTAATAATGGAAGTCATCTTGAGGAACTTGTGCATACTCTTGGAAAATATGTCATTGAAAATGCCATGACCAGTTTTTCTTTTTCATGTTTTTGCATGGAACTTTCACACACCTAGTGCTAAAAAGGTCTACTTAAGAATGTTTTATTATTTAAATTTTGGAATATGTATGCAACTAGATCAATTTTTCTGTTGTGCCATGAACTCTCTATGTATATACACACACATATAAATATACATACATACATACATACATACATATACATAAATAATAGTAATATATGTATTGTATCTACATTTGCTTTGCCATTGATTATAAGTGTTTCAAGTTTGGGAACCACTTCAACATCCTTTGCATGGTTTAGAGGTAATGTCATTGTGGCAGAGGCTTTTGCAAGGGAATGAGCCTCATGAGTTAACATATAATGTCTTAATATAGTTAAGTGCTACCTAACTATGTACAAGGTGTCTACACACTGGAGGCATACTCTGCCTACTAGGTTGCCTACATACCCATATCCACAAGATCAAGACCCTTGAACTATTGACTCTAACAAATATGTAGTTCTAGTTTCTAATTGTTTTGATGTAGTTGTATTCCTATAACCACTAGTGAGCTTTACTCACCTAATACAACTTTTTGCCATCATACACGCACTTGAGAAAATTAGATAGTTTTCTATAATTACAATACTATAATACCCTTGTGCAACCTTTGTGTTGTAGTTTATAGTTAATATAAGGTTAACCTATATACATCCTGACTCACTCCTTATATAGTTATGTTTAGAATATGGTTTTGAAGCACATATTCCTTTTATTAAATGTAAGGTTGATTACCTAAACATCTATACATGTATAAGCATGGTAAGTTACTTGGAATTTCATGAGATCAATCTTTAAAGTACCTAGAATGTCCTCATTGTATATGAGCAATGTTAGTATGCTAATAGAAACCAAATTTAAATAAAGCTTCTACAAACTAAAAAAAATTCATAAACTTCAAGATAGACTAAGATGAACTCTCAATTGAGAATATGAGCCATTAATGGGCTCTCTCAATGAGAAGCTCTCTTGTTGAGTAGCTTTGTCTAAATAGATAGGATGTATGCTCAATATGCTTCCAAAGGCTTCAATGGACGATTGTGGATTTTTGGTGTGGATAGATGGATTTAGTACGGATTTGGCTCTCAAAATAGCATTATAACTTTACTTCATGGATTGTGTTATTTTGTAAAGGGGAAGGATCCAATTTATAGGCAAGAGGCTTGAGGGATTGAGGGCTAAGATGCAAGGATGGGAAAAAGCTTATGGAAGGCTCAGATTGCATGAGAGGAGAGCACATGGATTGTGCTTCCTTATAGCCAATCAAGGAGTGACACATGTCACATGGTGAGAGGATGGAGGAAAGGGCAAGGATGAGTCAAAAAAGGAGGCTCAAGAGATAAAATCTTCATAAAGACCCTCATAATGACTTGTAAGAGCAATAAAAGGGCTTGTAAGAGTCATTTATGACCTAGTAGACTTCATAAAGTTTTATGGTTGAGATATTTTGAGGGTGATGAGAGCAATTTCGACTTGGACTTGATTAGGAAGGTTTTAAGCTTGTTTAGGCTTGTGCAAATGATTAGAGGATGGATTAGGATGGTTTAGGATTAGCTTAGGGATAGGCAAGTGGATGACATTTAATGAGGGTGGGTGAAGGAGGAGATATTTGTTAACTTTGGCTTGGGTTAGTAAGTTTTAACCCATGTTTAGGGAATGTGACAAGGTTAGGAGGGGATTAGGATTAGGTTTAAAGACATCTTCTAGAAGAGTCTAGATTTTGGATGAGGATAAAAACTTTCTAGAATAGTCTAGAATTTCCTAGGATGAGGATAAAGACTTTCTAGAATAGTCTAGAACTTCTTAGGATGAGGATAAATTAGATTTTTAGGAAATAAATAAAGTTTTATTTATTTCAAGGGTTTGGGTTGAGGAGATATTTATTAAAACTTTTTTAATAAACATGAGGATTAATATTTAATCTTAATTAAATATTTTGAGTTGGGATTAGGGGGTAGGAAATGATGGGATTAGCCTTTAATCGAAATTAAAGAAGGATTAGAAGATTTTGGAAGAGGTTATTGGTCATAAGGAAATTGGCCAAGTTTTGGGCAAAAAATAATTTTTTTATTTATTTTAGGATTTTTGGTCAATTTATTAATTAAATAATTAATAAATAAGGAAATAATGTTTAAATAAGATTTAAACATTTTTGGGAGGGATTTCTTAATTAAATATTTTTAATTAAGATAAAGGGATTTAATGGCATAAAAATTAATTAATTAATTAAATAATTAATTAATTAATAAATGATGATGTCATCAAGACTTTTTCAGAAAATAAAAATACTTTATTTTCTAAAGGTTTTTAGGTGTCTACACTCATCACCTCCTGCTACTCTTAGGAGAAGTCCATCTTCATTGCTCCTGAGCAATTCATCCCACGGGTACATCCAGGAATGTCCTCATTGCCTTCTACATAAAATGAATCCAATATTACAAAATACCCCCTAAGAAATAATAGTTCAAGTGAAATAAACACATGAAAAGTGAGAGAGAAAAAGAGGAATATACTTACCAATAGATGTTTCCATTGCATCTATGGCCATGCTACTTTTTGAGTGAGTTTTATTATTTTCTTGTTGTGCCAAGATCTCTCTATTTACACACACACACACACACACACACACACACACACACACACACACACGTATATGTACATATATACATACATGGATACATAAATAGATACATAGATACATAGATACATATGCAAAGATCACAAGGGCATGAAAACGAGATGCAAAGATCACAAGGGCATGAGAATGAAAAGAAACAATTAGAAGGGCACAACAAAATCTTAGATCTCCATTGATCTCCATAATCCATAAGATCTCTCTCTCTATATACATACATAAATACATACATACATACATAGACATACACACATATGTGTGTATGTATGCATGCATGCATGCATGCATACATACATACATACATACATACATACATATATGATCTTACTAGCTAGGAAAACTAATTATTTGTTTTATTGTACTTAATCTAATGAAAATTCTAGAGGAATTTGTAATCAACAACTAGACCAATTTAACTAGGTTATTATTTCTTTCTTTCTAAAAATATTTGCTATAATATGATTTTTCTAAAATTTCTTGTGAACTCTACCTATTTTCCTAGTGTGCATTATTTTTGTGCAAGATCTTGAGCTAAGTCACTTAGCATGGGTTGAGTGAGTTTTATTGTTTAATTATTTAGATTCTAGAATATGTATACAATTGGATTAATTTTGTTGTTGTGCTAATATGAAATAATAACCTTAAAAATGATCTCTTTATATATATAAAGACTACAAGTGCAATTTGTCATGTATTGCATCTACATTTTCTTTTCCATTTCTTATAAGAGTGTTTCAAGGTTGGGAATGTGCTTCATGCATGGCATTCAAGTGATGCATTTGCATATGTAGTTGTATGACTTTCAAAAATTGTATTTGATCCTACTAGCTGGGAAAAACTTATTATTCATTTTATCATACCTAATTTGATGATAGTTCTATAGGAATTTGTAATCAACCCATCTAATCAACAACTAGACCAATTTAATTGGGTTATGGCTCGATCATGTGCTATTCCCATTTATCACATGGTTGTAATTTTGGAGGTAACATTTTTTTCAAAGTGATAGCAAGTTTTGTATCATTAGCTTTGTTTAAGTCCTAATTTCAATGGAGTAATAAAGTAGTTTTTAGGGTGGAAATGACTATATAATGAAGAGGAAACTTGAAAACTTGAATGTTGATGATGGGGACACAACCCAAGAACAGAATGGACACAACAGAAAAGGGAAATTATATTAATTGAGAAAATAAGCTAGTACAAATAGTACAGAGAAAATAAACTTCAGAACATGCCCTAAGGGCTTACAATAGCATAAATCTGGAGAATATTTCTCCTTTTAGCACCTCCTCTCAAACTCCACTCTGAACTGCCTTTTACAATGCCAAAAATCTCCTTAAATAGACCCCGAAGGGTTAAGGACTAGGAGTACATTCTAGAAAGTGATAGTAGGCATCCACCGACAAAATAGAAGGTTCCAAAAGCTGCGTTAGAAGTCGGTGCAAATCTAGAAGAATCTAGAAACGGTAATCGAACTTTCGGGAGGCATAACTTTTGAATTGTAGCTCCGATTGACGAACCGTTTAAATTTTTGGAAAGCTCTCGAAGCGCTCTATAGCCTTATGGACCAGCTTTGCTTGTCCCCCATTTTTGACCCTTTTTGAGGTCATTTAATGCCCCAAACCTGAATTTGAAGCATTCTTAGGAGGTCTCCAATACCCAAAAAACTGCAATAACTTTCAAACCGTGGGGCCTATTCACCTAATTATTTTTCTAGAATGCTCTAAATCATGATTAAATTCATCTAGCCAATTCACACCTTCTAGTTTATCGAAATGATGGCCCAAATACATGCTCCTATTTTTTAAAGATTTTTAAACGCACTGATAGTTGAACTATGGGAGTTGGAACCTTTATTTGAGCCAAATGGGTATCCAAAAATGTAAAGACATGAAACAGAAACTAAGTCTAAGTACATTTTTTGGGTGACATAGGATTGCCCTTATACCTCTGGATGCTCCTGCATCAGACACCTAGGGTAGATTGAAAAGTGACCCTGTCACTTTATGGATGGTAGAGGAAATCCCAAATGGGAAACCTTAGCTATTGAAATCCAAGTTGAGTCCTTGATCAACCGTTGTTTCCATTTGACCAAATACTCTTCATACTAGCTGTTTCTGGTACTCCTACCCACACGATGATCTAGAATGTCTTCTATCTCCTCCTTCTTAGAAGCAGGAATTGGACATGGCTCTAAAACCAGCTCCTCATCTGCACCATCATCATGATACTCTGTTAAATCTGCAATGTTGAAAATGGGAGAAATGTGAATACCATATGGCAGCTCCACCTCATATGCATTTCCTGAGTCATGTTTCTTCAAAACTTTGCAGGGGCCAAATTTCTTCATTTTTAGCTTGTTGTAAGTACCAACTGGAAATCTTTCTTTTCGTAAGTGCACCATGACTAGATCCCCTACTTGGAATTCCTTATGTCTTCTCCTTTGATCAAACCTAGCTTTATACTCTTGATTCATCTTGATAATGTGTGCTTGAACCTCCTCATGTAGACACTTGATGTGTTCAACAAATTCCTCAGCTTTAGCACTTGTCCTCTCCCCTTGTTCTATCTTCCTCAATTCTGGTGCAGTCCTTGGGCTATTCCCATATACAATTTGAAATGGTGATTTTCCAGTACTCCTATTTATAGAGTTATTATAAGCAAACTCTGCCTGTGGTAGAATCAAATCCCATCCCTTGGGCTTATCTCCAACTAAACATCTCAGCAAATTGCCCAAACTTCTATTTACCACTTCTGTTTGGCCATCAGTCTGTGGGTGATGTGCGAAACTGAATTTGAAGTTTATTCTCAACTTCTTCCATAATGTCCTCCAGAAATACCCCACAAATTTAGTATCTCTGTCAGAAACTATACTCCTTGGAAGACCATGTAGTCTTACCACCTCTTTGAAAAACAAGTCTGCAATATGGACAACATCATGAGTTTTTTGGCATGGAATGAAATGTGCCATTTTGGAGAACCTATCAACCACCACGAATACTAAGTCATTACCCCTTTGTGTCCTTGGCAATCCAAGAACAAAATCCATACTTATGTCCTCCCATGGCCTTGATGGAACAGGAAATGGCTGATATAGGCTAGTATTTTGACTAAATCCCTTGGCAACTTGACAAACCTGGAAACTCTGTACAAACTTCTTCAAATTTTGTGTAATTTGAGGCCAAAAATAATGTTCTCTAAGAATGGAAATGGTCTTATCCCGACCAAAATGTCCTGCCATCCCTCTACTGTGTTTCTCCTTAATCAATTTTTCCCTCATGGAACTCCTTGGAATGCACAATTGACTACCTTTGAACAACATGCCATCCTGAATCAAATAGTCTAACCACTTGGTTCTATCTATAGCAACAGGTTCTTTACAAGCTTTCCATGCTTCAGCAAAATTAGGATCCTCGGGGTACAAATTCTTGAGTTCATCAAACCCAACTACTTCAACCTGCATTGTTGTAAGAAACAACTGTCTCCTACTTAGTGCATCTGCAACCCTGTTAGATTTTCCACTTCTATGCTTCAACACAAATGTATAACTCTGCAAGAATTCTACCCACTTCATATGCCTCTGATTCAATTTACCTTGGCTATTTAGGTACTGTAATGCCTGATGATCAGTATACAAAACAAATTCCTTTGGCAATAAATAATGCCTCCATTTCTTTAAGGCCTAAACTATTGCATAGAACTCTTGATCATAAATAGAATACTTCTTGTAGATATTAGTTTTCCACAATCCATTAGAATTCTTAGCTGTGTTTTCTGGGTAGATTGTGTTACAATTTTTGCATCAACGTTTCGGATCACACTCTGTGATCCATCATCAGGATGAGAGAGCTGAAGGAAAAAAGTAGAAAGATTGCAGACCCAATAAGGATAAAAAGGTTGGGACAGGAAGGGAGGGGTAGGTGCACCACAATCAAGACAAGTTTGAGGTTCAACAATAGGGACAAGGAGGGAAGGGGACCCCAAAAAAGATAAAAATACATCCAACCACAAGAGAGAAAACAACCACCAGAAATAATGACAGATCTACTATTAAAAACCAAAGTGAGAGAAAACATAAAACAAAAGAGGGTGACCAGAAGGGTGAATATGAAGGCTGGAAACAAAAAAAAAATGCAACAATAGATGAAAATGTACAAATATGCATGATGTTAATTAATACATAAAGCAATTATAAATATGAACAACCTAAAGAAATGCCAACGAAATTCTAAATGAATAATGACCAAGTAATATAATAGAAATTATTATTATATAATAATGGTCATTATTATATAATAATAATCACTATTATATACTCGTAATCATTACTATGTTATAATAAAGGAAATAATGGTAATAGACTAGAACGACACTAGAAAGGGGACTATGAGACAAAAATGGCAAGGATACAACACCAGAGCGCTTGAGAGTGCTTGTGTTTGACACAGACACAGCGTAAACACCAAGGGACAAAATTGACCCACACACACACACGAAAATAAAAAGAAATAAAAAGAAACGATAATGAAAATAATTAATACATGAAAAAATAACTAAAGAAAATTTATACTTCTTCTTTGCATCATTCAATTTTTCACTAAAATATGCAATAGGCTTACCTTCTTGGCTTAATACAACCCCAATAGCGCTACCACTAGCATCACAATCCACCTGGAATACTTTTCTAAAATTTGGAAGTGCCAACACAGGCTGTTTAGTCACCTTCTTCTTCAGCAATTCAAAACTTCTCGTAGCTGCTGTAGTCCATTTGAACTCTTTTCTATCCCCTCTTATTGTATCAGTTAGGGGTGCACATATGCCAATGAAATTCTTAATAAACTTCCTGTAAAAACTAACCAGACCATGAAATGATCTTACCTCAGTAGCAGACCTTGGAGTAGGCCATTCCAAGATGGATTTTACCTTCTCTGGATCCATTTTGAGACCTTCAAGTGATATAACAAATCCCAAATAGACTAACTCCCTTTTTGCAAAGACACACTTCTTTATATTAATTAACAGTTTCTCTTCCCTTAGCCTTTCAAGGACACTACGAATATGCAGTAAATGTTCTTCCAAAGTCTTGCTGAAAATTAAAATATCATCCAAATAGACAATAACAAATTTTCCCAAGAACTTCTTAAGTACCTCATTCATGAGCCGCATGAAGGTGCTTGGGGCGTTCATCAATCCAAAGGGCATGACTAACCACTCATAAAGACCTTCCTTGGTCTTGAAGGCTGTTTTCCACTCATCTCCTTCTCGAATCTGTATCTGATGATAGCCACTCTTCAGATCTATCTTTGTGAAGTACTGAGCTCCACTCAAGCAGTCCATAAGATCATCCATCCTTGGTAAAGGAAACTGGTACTTGATGGTTATCCTATTTATAGCTCAAGAATTTGTACACATCCTCCACTCTCCATCCTTCTTTGGTGCAAGTACTGCAGGTACTGCACATGGACTCAGGCTCTCTCGAATCAAGCCCTTCCTCAACAACTCCTGAACTTGTCTATTTAGCTCCTCTGTTTCAGTAGGAGTCATCCTGTGAGCAGCCTTGTTAGGCAAACTAGCTCCTGGAATCAGATCTATCTGATGACTGATTTGCCTTACTAGTGGCAATCCATCTAGAACATTATCAGAGATAATATCTCCAAATTCCCCTAGTAAATCTGAAACTTCAAATGGTATTTCACTACTACCTTCTTTATCTTTCCTAGGAATCAAAGCATAGCACATATGCTGATGTTTCATGCCATCTAAAAACTTCCTTCCATCAATAAGACAAATCCTAGCACTGCTACATACCTTTTCACCTTCTTTTTTCATGGGCTTCAATTTGTGGCGAACTCCATCCTTTGTCAGAGAGTATGTGTTTGCATGTCCATCATGTATTGCATGTCTATCAAACTGCCATGGTTTATACAACAATAGATGGCAAACATCCATCGAAATAACATCACAGAGAACTTCATCATGATA
Organism: Cupressus sempervirens; assembly: GCA_028749045.1. Lineage (NCBI taxonomy): Eukaryota > Viridiplantae > Streptophyta > Pinopsida > Cupressales > Cupressaceae > Cupressus > Cupressus sempervirens. Next base: position 438,822,869 of record CM053785.1, read on the forward strand.
ACTCCCAATTTTGAATTTTACTAAACATTGTTCACTTACCAGGACCTTATGATCATCTTTTACCCAAGAAATTCGATAGGGTTGGGGATGTTTCTCCCTCTTGAGCTTTAGCTTAGAGACTATCTCTTCTGATACCAGGTTATCAGTGCTACCACCATTAATGATCACATCACAACATTTATCCTCACACTTGCATCTGGTATGAAACAAACTCCTTCGTTGTCCTTGTTCATTCTCACCACTTAGTAGGACTCTTTCATTTACCAAGGTCTCTCCTCTTTTTGCATCCTCTAAATGTGATGATTGTGCATCCTCATCCACATGAGCAACCCTAGCTTGGCCCTCAGCTCTCCTATGTGTCCTTCCTTGTCATTGAGGGCATTCAAAGGAACGATGACCTTCTTCATTGCAATGGAAATAGGTACCACGGAAGCCTCCTCTTCCTTGTCTACATCCTCTACCTCTTTCTCTTTGATTTCCAAAGTCTTGATCATGGGAGTGGTTGAAATCCTCATTCCTCTGGTTTTTGCTAGTACCCACATCTTCATTTTTCTTTTGGGTTTCATTGCGGCCTCCAGATGATCTACCGCTTCCCCTTCCTCCTTGACCATGCCCTCTTTGTCTTCCTTCAAATCTTTTATTTAGCTTCTCTTCAATTCGTAGGGCAAACTAGTATGCCTCTTCAACGCTGGTCATTCTTACCAGACTTAATTCCTCCTTGATGCTAGGTTGCAACCCATTGATATAATGAGCAACCTTCTCCTTATTTGCTTCTGCATGCCCCACTCTAATCAAGAGTCGGTAAAACTCCTTTGTATATTCTTGGATTGATCTTCCTGCTTGCTTTAACCCATGCATCTTCTTAAACAGATCAAGCTCGTAGTCCAAAGGAATGAACTGCTTCTTCAATTTGTCCACCATGCGATCCCATCTTGTGATCTTCTCCTTTCGTCTTCTAAGTATTTCCAGTTGAACCTCTTGCCACCAGATTTTGGCATGGCCTTTCAGTTTGGCCTTTGCAAACTTAACCCTATCTGGGTCCCTTATATCCTCATACTCAAAGTATTCTTCCAGTTCATTGATCCAATCGATCAACTCATCTGGTTTCAAATTTCCTGAAAATATACCCACTTCAATTTTAGGTCTTTTCCCAAACTTAGTAATAGCCCTAAAAAGCCTTTCCTCTACAGGATTCAGAACTTCCCCGTCAACTTCCTCTTCTAGTCCCATTACTTCCTCTTCATTGTCATCCTCACTATTGTCACCTGCGACAACATTTGCTCCTCTACGAAGCTCCTCTTGCAATGCATGTACCTACCTCTGGAGGGCTCTAACCTCCTCAGGATCAATAGCTCTAGCCCTTCCACCACGCTCTCTTCATGGAGGCATCTTCTAACTCGAACCCACAACCACACAGTCCTGGTGCAAACTGCCTCACAGTCGGCGCTCTGTCTACACACTCAGGAAAACCCACTCTGATACCACTTGATGGGGACACAACCCAAGAACAGAATGGACACAACAGAAAAGGGAAATTATATTAATTGAGAAAATAAGCTAGTACAAATAGTACAGAGAAAATAAACTTTAGAACATGCCCTAAGGGCTTACAATAGCATAAATTTGGAGAATATTTCTCCTTTTAGCACCTCCTCTCAAACTCCACTCCGAACTGCCTTTTACAATGCAAGAAATCTCCTTAAATAGACCCCAGAGGGTTAAGGACTGGGAGTACATTCTAGAAAGTGCTAGTAAGCATCCACCAATGAAATAGAAGGTTCCGGAAGCTACGTTAGAAGTCGGTGCAAATCTAGAAGAATCCAGAAACGGTAATCAAACTTCCAGGAGGCATAACTTTTGAACTGTAGCTTTGGTTGACGAACCGTTTACATTTTTGGAAAGCTCTCAAAGCGCTCTATAGCCCTATGGACAAGATTTTCTCATACCCCATTTTTTGACCCTTTTTGAGGTCATTTAATGTCCGAAACCTAACTTTGAAGCATTCTTAGGAGGTCTCCAAAACCCAAAAAACTGCAATAACTTTCAAACCGTGGGGCCTATTGACTTGATTCTTTTTCTGGAATGCTCTAAATCATGATTACATTCATCTGGCCAATTCACACCTTCTAGTTTACCGAAATGATGGCCCAAATACATGCTCCTATTTTTTCAAGGTTTTCAAACGCACTGATAGTTGAACTATGAGAGTTGGAACCTTTATTTGATCCAAATGGGTATCCAAAAATGTAAAGACATGAAATAGAAACTAAGTCTAAGTACATTTTTTGGGTGACACAGGATTGCCCTTATACCTCTAGATGCTCCTGCATCAGTTGAAATGCTGAAATGAAAGCTACTGAGGATCAAAGACCTATGCTAGAGTTACAACACAATGTGAAGTTGATTTTAAATATAAAAAAACACAACATAAATCATTCCCCATTTGTTTTGATTGTGGAGAGCTACACGCAAAAGCGGATGGAGAGCTCTGAACGAGGGTGGAGAGCTCTGAAGGTTGGTGGAGATTTCATTGACACAACCTTATGATTGTTGCATTTGTTGCCATGCCCTTATGATCTCTACATTTCATTTTAATGCCCTTGGTGAAGATCAATGGAGGTCTATGACTTTGTTGTCGTGCCCTTGTGTTCACTTCATTTCATTGTCATGCCCTTGTGATCTCTACATTTTTTTGTCATTCCCTTGTGATCTTTGTGCCCTTTCTCTACAATTTTGTTTCCATTATGTGCCCTTGTAATCTTTGTGCCCTTTGCACTAAAAAATTTGTTGTCAAATTGTGATGGAAATTTTCAACGATAGTATAATTTGTGATGTATTCAAGCTCAATCATAGTAGTGCTTTACAATTTTCTTCAAGAGGAGAAGAGGTACCTATGTGAATGTTCTTTTATTTTCTTTCTAAACATGTATCTCTTCTTATTCCCCCAAGCAAGTGATCAGAAAAGCTTCTCTTTATGTATATATATTGTATACATACATACACACACATATGTGTGTCTATGTATGTATGTATGTATATATACACACATATATATATATACACATATACATAGATCATAAGTGCATGTGAATGGAATGTAGAGATACATACATACATAAATATATACATACATACATACATATACACATAAATACATACATACACACACATACATATTCGTATTTTATCTTTACTCAATCACCAAGAGATAATATAATCTATAAGTACAAATTTCTTCATACTTAGTTTGGCATGAATAGTTTTGATTGAATTCATCTGAGGAGAGTGAGTCTACTCATGATGATAATGGCTCCATGTATTGGGTCTTTATAGGAGATATACTTATAGAAGATTAGATGTTATTTATGGATATGGGATGATTTATTTCTAATGCCAATATATCCTCCTCCATATTGAATTTCTATATCATCAAATTGCTAGATACAAATCACTAGACTTGGTCTTCTAAAACGGTATGGTCTACTTGGAATTATAAAACTTGAAACCATTGAACTATACATTCAAATTGATGAACCAACACTTTGAATCACTAGTTTCATGTTTAGAACCTTTGGCCTTTGAAATGTGAACTGTGATTTTAATTTGTGGTCCATGGACTATTATGAAGAAAAATACACCTAAATGTTCTTGGAGACATCTGAAAGCATCTGCACAAATTGATATGAACCATTCAATCTAAATTATAGAGTCTTTGAATCTCAGCACTTTGATCCAAGCCAAGAGCCTTATGAACATTGAGAGCACTAAATTGCATAGGTCACTGAACTTATCAAACATATGAACCTCCTTGAACCAATGGAACCATTTTAAAATAGGTTCAATAATGTTCAAAACCCAAAAGGGACTAAGATATAAACCACAAACAAGGGCTATGTACTATGGTGGGGTAGGAGGAAGATGGTTGTGTGAATGGTTGATCGGGCAAGTTGAAGAAAATTAGGGTGTCAGTTGTAAGTAGTTTCATTAATTTGATAAGGGAATCATCTTTGAATGTGGTATGATCAAAATTGGCATGTCCATCCTTATGATATATGTCTCTATTTGAGAATAGAAAATTACATCAAATGACAAGCAAAAAATTATTAAATGTATAGAAAATCAGAAGAACATTAACCTATAATATTTTTTAAGGAAAAAAATATAATAAAAATATAATTTTGTGGAAAAATCCATGAGCTACTTGGATCCACATTATGGCTATTCCATAGTCCAATAGTGGAAAATCTTCACATTAAATATGAAGATCTTGAAATTAAAAAAAGATAACTATTAGAGATCTATATTCATGTTTTAGTGATAAAAAATATCTAGTCTAATTCTAAGATAAATAATAATCTCAAATGTATATGATAAAATAAAATAAACAAGAGTACTAGCTATAGCTGTATAATTCTAGTATTACTGATTATGTTAAACAAAATGTTCAATAAAACAAGTATGAAGTAACATAAATGGATCATCTTCTTGATCCTATTATGACTTAATGTGAATGCATTGATCATTACCTAGATGATATTATGCATGAGATCTTTACTCGATCACCAAGAGATAATATAATATGTAACTACAAATTTCTACATACTTAGTTTTATATGAATAATTTTGATTGAATGCAAGGATAATTTCTTTAGTGAATTCAAGACATGAATGATTAATTGAATTTAGCACAAGTACTATGCAAGTGTGTATGTATGTTGTAAATTAATTCACATAGTGAAATGATATACATACATACGTGCACATATGCATACAATCATCATAATAAGTTATCCTTGAGTTTGACCAAAGCTATTATATATGAACAAGAGATAAATTTTTAGAAGGCAAAAAAAAAAACATTTACATAGGTACCTCTTCTCTCCTTAAAGAAAATCATAGAGCAAGGGCACACAGATCACAAGGGAACAACATAACAACAAAATACAGTGATCATAAGGGAATGACAATAAAATCCTAGATCTCCACTGATCTCCACCAACATTTAGAGCTCTCCACCCTCATTCAGAGCTCTCTACCCTCTTTCACGTACAACTCCACAATCAATCAAAACAAATGGAGAATTATTAATGCTGTGTTTTCTTTTCTTTTTTGTTTATAATCCATAATCCACAATCCATAAGGTCTCTCTATACATATATACATACATACATATATACATATAGACATACATATACATACATAAATAAAAACATACATAGATACATACATACATATATACATACATATACATACATACATATACATACATACATACATATATATACACACATACATATATACATACATACATGAAAACAATAATGCACTTTCTAAGAGTTTACAATTGTTCAATAAAATTAATGTTTTACAAGATAATGCACTTGAAGAACTATTAGCTTAGAAGCAAGAACATAGTGTTGAAACAATACAAAAAATGCTTGATATGAGAGGTCCACAAGTGAGGGTGTTGACCAACCTTAAAAAAATAAATTTTGAAATGAAAGATATCAATGATCAAACACCTATGCCATAGTTACAACACACTATGAAGTTGATTTTAGATAAGGCAGAGGTAGATATTCAGAAGTTTGATAATTAAAATTGAAGGCACAAGAGCGAAGGAGAAGGAGTGGGTTTAGAAAGAGACTACATGATAGAAACAACAACTAGACAACATAGAGAATATTATGGAAGCCACTGAATAGAATCCAAGAAAGTATTGTGGTAGGTACTATGACATTGGAGAAAGTAGTTAAATTGGTCTAGTTGCTAATTAGCTAGGTTGATTACTTCATTATTGTATGATCCAATGGTAATGTTAGTTATTATTTTGACACATGAAAAAAAATGCACTTTCTAAGAGTTTACAATTGTTCAACAAAATCAATGTTTTACAAGAAAATACACCTAAAGAACTGTTAGCTTAGAAGAAAGAACATGGTGTTGAAATAGTACAAAAAATGCTTGACATGAGAGGTCCACAAGTGAGGGTGTTGACCAATCTTGAAAACTTGAATGCTGAAATGAAAGCTATCAATGATTAAACACCTATGCTAGAGTTACAACACAATGTGAAGTTGATTTTAGATAAGGTAGAGGCAAATATTTTGAAGTTTGATAATCAAAATTTAAGGCATGAGAGCGAAGGAGAAGGAGCGTCTTGAGAAAGAGATTGCACGATAGAAACAAAAACTAGAAAACATAGAGGATATTACAGGAGCCACTGGATATAATCTAGGAAAGTGTTGCGGTAGATACTATGACATTGGAATTACTTGCAAAAGTCTTTGAGAATTTATAGTCCAAATATCAAATGCTTATAAGAGTGTTTCAAGTATTGGAATAGTCTCCCTACAATGATCCCAAGTATCAAATGCTTATAAGAGTGTTTCAAGGTTGGGAACCACTTCAACATCTTATGCATGGTTTAGAGGTAATGTCAATATGGAAAAGGATTCTGCAAGAGAATGAGCCTCATGATTATGGCATTTACACAAAAGTAGAACTTGCTTCTTCAACACACTTAAGTTATTTACTTAGTTCATGTTGAACTAGTGATACATGCTGAGAACAACATGTAAATATTAGACCATGCCGAGCTATAGTGAGTGCTGAGTCACTCATGTACTAAGTCATTCAAGTGCTGAGCAAATAGACCATGCCGAGTGATTTAGGAGTCAATTGAATAGTGGATGCCAAGCAATGTAGGTGCTGAGTCATAACAAAGATATTAGTGCATGTCGAGTGTTAGAGACTTCAAATGCCAAGTGACACAATTTTGACATATTTTTTTTGTAATGGCACAAACAATGATGTAAACCATTTTTGAGCCAACTTAAAGGTAAAATATGATGTTTTGGAGATAAAAATGAATCTCAATTTGGATTCACTATGAAATTACATGCAACCAATCAGAAAAAGGGAAGGATTAAATGAAAAAATGGATGAATCTCAGTTGTAGATTCATACCTAACCCTAAGCCACCAAAGTATTCTTAAGGAGGAAAACAACCCTAAACTATCTATCAATGAATGAGAATTAAAGGAGTGAAGAGGATAGTTTGCATGCATAGTTAGAGCAATCAAGGTGACTTAGAAGTTATGGAGAGAGTGAATTGCAGAGTCAGTTAGAGTAGAATAGAGGATAGAGAAAAGGATACAATATTGAGACATCTAATTAAGAAGGATCAAGAAGTCATTGTATAGAGTTGATCTATTATCAGTAAATAAAGTGCCAACTATAGGATGTATACCGAGTCATTCTAACAAGTGATTCAGTCAAATCTCTTAACAAAGTAGTCTTAACAGGCTGTATGAAATCCTTTAACAAGGTGCTTAATTGGTTGTAAGTTGAAGTCCTCTAACAAGGCACACTTCAAATAGAGTGTTGAAATGCTCTAACAAGGTGAGACCTAATAGTCTTTGTAAGCCTTTAATAGGGTAGAACTTTTATAGGATTGATCATGTTTCATGGTCAAAACATTGTAACCTTCATTAGATACACTTTATTACTACAGTAGTGAAGATTTGTGGGTGTCATTCCCACCCAAGTTTTACCTTCTCACTTGGAGGGTTTTTGGGTAATCATATATGATGTTATGTGTGTGAATGCTTACAAATTCATATGATTCAAACGTATATGATTTATATGTTATTTTAGTTTATACATTGAATACATGAGATGGATGTGTGGTGAAATTTTTATGGGTCTAAGTTTAAACTACTGATTCACCCCCTCTAGAAGCTTACCTTTCCTATTGTATTTCCAACAATTGGTATCAGAGCCTTGTTCTCTAAAAGAGAAACTTTGTAGCTTTGAGAAAAGATCTTGAAATGGAAGTCTACAAGTTGGAAAAGACTATTGACAACTAAGAGATTGAAATACATTTCATACTACATCAACCTAATGAAGCAAGAGACGAACTAAATAAATCCTTGAAGAGAAGGAAAGAAATTACTATTGTAGAGAATGACACACTATACAAAGAGATCAACACTACTAAGCTATTTTAACATGGAGAATCTAATGAGTTTGATGTAGCAGTTTCAAATCTAATGGGAAAGAATAGAGTCCAAGCTGAAGAAATCAAAAATCTCAAATTAGAGCAAGAATCACAAGCCAAACTGTTATGTGAAGTGGTTGAACAAAAGAAGAAAGCTATAGAAGACAAAGGAATTCTGGCTAATAGACTAGAAGAGAAATGAACAGAGCTAACCAAGATTTCCAACATGCAACTAGATACTCTAAGTCAAATGATGAATGTCAGCTATGAGTTAAATGTCAAGGAAATTGAGATAACTACATTGAAGTTGTAGAATGAGCAATTGCAGAATGACCTAAAGAGAAAAAAAAGGGTTTTCTAAAAGTTTCAACAAGCCAAATGAAGCCATCAAATACTTTGAGAAATTATTGCAATCCCCTATATCCAAAAATGATACATTTGGACTGGGATATACAAGTACTAAAGAAGGAGAATCATCCAAAGATGTAGAAGAAAGGATAAACAAAGGTAAGAAATTTAAACCTACTTGTCATAATTGTGGTAAGAAAGGACATACTACTAATATGTGTAGGACCGAGAATACAAATCAAAATGTCAAGCCTAATAACATGAATCATTTCCATAAGTGCAACAAACAAGGACATTAGGCACATGAATTCAAAACTAGAACCATGCATACACAAAGATTTGAAGGATATTGCTACAATTGTTAGAAGTATGGAAATAGAGCTTTTGAATGCAAATCCAAACCCATGTGGTCATCAAACAAGCAAACAAAAGTAAGGAACAATGACAACTCTTATAATTGGGATTATAATACAAGATATAGCTATCATTATTGTCAAGAATATGGACATGTTCCTAAGAATTGTATGAAGACACACTTTAGAGGCAATTACCAAAGGTTGTTGAGTCAAACCACATGTTTTAGCTATTTGAAGACTAGTCACATTAGTAGATATTGTCTAGAAAAAGTCAAAGACACCAAGTTGTGAATTTGACAAAGGAAAATGTAGAGTAGATGTTGAACACATCATAGATGAGATGAATAAGACATGGAAGAGAAAGGATGATTGTAACACATCAAATGGAGAAGGGATCACGTCACCCAATGGGTCAGGTGATCACACCTCATCAAACTAGGAAATAAAGAGGTATGTGGGATTGATATTTAAAGGCTATATCATACATAAGTTACAAAAGGAGATAGTACTAAAAAGATTACATTAGCATGCACAAAGATGCAAAATATTGATAGGAATTCAAGATAAATCTTTAAGTTTTTCATGTTGTTGCTGAGCATGAAATGTTTCCTATGTGTGCTAAGTGGAATGTTGGAAGATGTTGAGCTATCAATCTAGCTAGCTGATGTGAACTTGTAGTGGTTGCTGAGTAATAAAAACAATGGATGTCGAGTGAGCTTGAAATTGGTTGATGTTGAGCTTATAGCCATGTAAGAACTCAACATTAAATGCATGGTTTTTAAAGGGCTTTTGAACAAATTTTAGCTCATTTTTCATGATTTCAAATTTGAGAAAGAGAGAGTAGAGTAGAAGGTGATCTAGAAACTATTCAGATTGTTTGCAGAAGACTCTAGTAGTGATCTCACACTAGTTTGTTAGATCTGCTAAGGTATTTATCAAGAGCTGAGCCACATCATTTTAATTTTTATAAACCCTAGTTTCACACAACGACATCAAGTTTAAAGAATGTTGAAGGGAAGGAAGTTTGAAATGTTCATTTAGTGAATAATGAAGTTAAATAGCCCATTTTCAAAGCCATCCCTGACTTTTCTTATAAGAAAGACCCTCCCAGAGCATTATCAATGATTCCACCAAATGTAGTAATGGTTCAAGATGTGAGAAAATTCTATAACTACAAGATTGGTAGCATTGGTAACATGGAGATTAGGGAGGCATATAACAAGTTGTGTGATAATGGTGTTTTGAAGAGAATTCAAAATTGTTGAAAGAAAGGGTTTAACTTGAGTCCTAGATTTTCCAAATGTATTTAAGACAGTGGATATGAATAGTGCTTAGCTAAATAAATGATGGTTCCTTATGGCTAGAAAAAGGACCTATCAAAATTGTGAAGAGGATAATCCATAGGGTTACTGGCTACCCAACTCTAGATTGGCCTAAGACACTAAAAAGTGATTCCAAGGAAGTGATTGAGAAGAATACTAGAGTTGCCTACAAAAAAATAGGTATGACAATAGAAACAATCACTAATCCTCTTATTAATTTTTTTGTAAGGGTTATATCACATAAGTTCTATTAATCTAGTAGATTAAATAGTGTATCATGTATAGCTATGGATGTTGGATACAAAATTTTCAAGAAAGATCATACATATGATCTAGCAGAGCTACAATTACAAAAACCAATGGAGAACCTTGGAGCAATTAGAAAAACAAAAAGTTCACAATGCAAATTTGGCTCTATATTGATTTGTATATTCTTTTATATATAAAAAAATTCCCCTCATTTAGTGCTATGGGATGGAAGACAAATAGATCAGTTGCAATACAAATTGGTGAGTACATTGAGTAGCTAGGAGAAAATTTTGAATATGTTATGACTAGTTATCTTGAAGATTTCAAAAAGTCAATGAAGGAGAGACTGAGGATAATAGTATCTTTGGTTGAAAAAAATCATAATGATGTATGATTTCTTGTGGATTCTAATTATACATTTTTACAAGATACCACACCAAGGGTAAGATGGTTGAGACCCTTAGGCTATGAAATCAATGTGGATGAAGCTTCTGCAACCATCACAACTCTACTAGCAAAATAGGTAGACAAAATTGAATTTTTTTTTGGAAACTATAAGATGGTGAAGTCTAAGATTACCATGGAATTAAAGAATACCTCTACCATAAAGAAAAAGGAAAAGCTAATAAAGAAGATGAAAGTCAAATTTGGAGAGGGTGCTGAAGAGGAAGATGAAGAAGAAGAAGAGGATGAAGAGGAAGAAGGAACTGAAGAACAAGAACCTCTAGCATTGACACAAGGCATGAGAGAAGAAAAAGAAGAAGAGGAAATTAAAGGAACTAAGGGAGAAGAAGCTATGGAAGCACCTAATCCTATCGAGCAAAAGAAAAGGAAGGCCAATGCATAGCATGGAAAGGACTAAGAAAATTGTCAAACCAAGTAAGACAAAGCCTACTACACCTACAAAAAGAGTCAACACATGTGCTACAATACAAAAGGCCATCACAAAGACAAAGAAAGCATAGCAAGGAGGTCAAGAGAAAAAGAGACATAGAAGAAAATATGTGGCACAACCAAATTCTGAAGAGAAGAAAATAGAGTTAGATGATCACAACTAATTCAAGGTGGTGAGTCACAACCCTCTCTCAAATCTTGAAAATTTATGTGAAAATGTTAAGAATAATGTAGATCTATCAAGTTTTAGTCATGTTGATTTTGATAAATTAGTTAAAGAGGAGAAAAACCAAGTGGAAGAGGCCCTATATGCCATGATGTTTGTTGGTGTTTTCAAACAACATGGTTCCAAATTATCCCGATGAGAACAAGATACATCTAGGGGTAGTTACTTTCCATCTTCAACATACCATTTTAGACACTAGGCCAACTATAAGGCTAAACCCTTCTTCTACTTTAGGCTCTGAAAAACTTATGTGGGTGGACCTATAGATTCTTTATGTAGTACAAGTGCTAAAAAATACACTTGAATCTTGACAAAGCAGATAAAATATTTAATCTTCTAACACTTATGCACACATCTCAAACATGAAATAGCTAATAAAATGACATAAGAAATTGATAAGCTAAGTGAGGGCATCACATTTTGGTTCTTCAACATGAAAGGGAATAACATTTGATTAATGATGTTGATTTCAACAAAAACCCCAAATATGTAGCTGTAAGAACAAGTGATCCTATAGCTGATCAGTGCCTTATCTATTGGGAAATTCCATAAATTAAATACATACATCTATGATATAAATGAATTATTTCATACACTTATAAATCATATCTATCTTATCACTTTGTGGATTAGACATCGATGTTCTTAAAGATCTCATTCTTATGAAGTATCCTTCTCAAATAAATAGCAACCCTGTCAAACACATCAAGCATTTACTTGGCCTTTTGTTCCAATAGAAAAATATATAAAACATAAAACCTTAAAGGGATGCAAATGGGTCTCAATTTTTTTTCCTTAAACCACATAACATTGTAGATTCAAGAGATAGAAGACGAGAATCAAAATGAAACTAAGAGATTCTGCTCATTTGTATTCATTTCCTTGAAACTATACATTCAGATGCATAAAATTAAAACGTAGAAACTCCTAGTAGATCAGAACTATCTATATTATCTTCACTACATCTATTCATACAAGAGAAAATATTCTGAAGAATGTGGTGTCATAGTGATGAGAACACATCAAGACTAGAACTCTAGTTTCACAAATATAAGAAAACTCAAGATTGGAACACACATGGTATCACAGTAGTGAGTCTTTTTTCTCCAAAATTGGAACCAACCCTTACAATGGATGAGAAAGAAGAAACCATAGACAAGGAATGGATTCTCAGATCTGATCTAAAGATGACATGTGTCCACTTGAAATTCCATCCTTTGTTGTTGTAAAACATCTCTCCTCTTTCTTCTCCTGAAAGCTGATTTAGTTTTCATCATTGTCCTATAACAAACTTGAAAATATCTCATATGAATGATGAAAAACCTTGTGTCAAAAAAATATCTAGAATGCATCAAGGAATGCTGATAAAATCTAGATTTAACTAACTTGAAGGTGACCAAACTTTACCTTAACTATAATTTTACTATCTTTTACACACATTCAACTTATCATCTTGCTAGAAATGAAAATTGAACTTCAATACTTGAATGTAGTTGCAAGTTAAGAATCTGGGAGAAAACCTTGTATAACCTAAACAAATGTCTTCCTATGCAAAAATAAACTCTATAAATAAAAAGTTCATCATCTCTGAGTTCCAGCGATATATAATATCACTATATTAACCCATCAGAAATGCCCAGAATCTTAATTTGAAAATCATGCCTCCTACACATGGTCTCTAGTCTGTATTTTAGAAAATATTTAACCCTTTCCCAATTTTTGAACTATATAATAAATTCAAAACTTTATTTAAAATTTTGACTCTGCACGTGATTTCTGAGAGGAAATTTTTTTATATAAAAAACTTATTGATTTTCCCTCCAATTTTCATTTTGGGCCAAACTTGGTTGATCGGCTATGATTGGCCAAATTTTTTGCACAGTTAGCTGAAACATCTGCCATGTCATCTCACCACTTAGATTGCCACATGACAACTTCTCATTAGCTGCTCAATTGTATTGTCATTGCCTCATCACCACTTTACCTGTACCTACCCCATCACCACCATGTGGCATTTCATTATTGGTTGGGAGCTGCACTGCCATGTCACTAAGGACTAGGGCCTACTACCACATGGAAGCTAGGTGCTTCCTTGCATTTTTTATCTTCTAAGCATCTTTGCAATGTGGGGAAGCACCAACTATCAGATCTTACCATGTGGTGAGATCCAAAACATTTTTCTTGAGTCTACTGGTCATAAAGTGTCGGTCACTGATTCATCACTGATCCACCACTTGTTAGAAGCTAATTCATCAACAAAAATCCATGTGTTGCTAATGTCATGATGTTTTTCATGTTTGGTCAAAATTCTTTCTTCCTCTCACTAACCATGGGCCCCATGCAAGAGGTTTGTGGCTCAAAATCCTTGTGTCTTATTAGACACTATGTTGTTGTCTACTTGCATATTTAAAGAACAAAAAATGCTCCTACATGGGCAATGCGGGATTAAAAACTTGGCTTGTTTCCAACTTGTTGCCCTTATTTTCTTGTTGATCCACCTTTTGAAAGCACATATCAATAACTTGAGACTCACAAGATCCCTATACTTTGGGCATGAGTAATGGAGTGGAAACTTTCAAATATTAAATGCACTTGCTAATGAAGTCATGATCTCCTATTATACGATGCCATGATTGTAAAGGTGGAAAGTTCTTCAAATGCCATAATCCATCCTCTAATTATAGCAAACGGTTTGCAAGATCCCTCCTGATGCTTTAGACTATGGGTGGCTCCACCTTAACAACTTTAATATTTTTCATAAACATTAGTGGTAGAGATTAGTTTTTTCATTTACTAAAATTGACTTTGGCTCCAAAATAAACACTTTGCCAATAGATTTATATGTATTTGTATCATCGAGAAATTGTTGTAGCTCTTCCAATGTAAGAAAAGCACATTTTTCTTTGCTTCTTTGTTACACATTTGCATGTTCAGCTATTTAATCTTAGTAGACATCTCAATCAATCAATTTTGTAGTTCAAAAAATGCTTCTCTATAGAATTTTCCTACAATTTTGTAGCCTTTTTAATTTAGAAGCTTTGCACGTATGCTTAGTCTAAAGAAGACTATGTTGTCAAATTGATAACTTTAAAATTCCAACCACTAAAATTCTACACTTAGATATTCAACTTGTATACTACTAAAGACTATTTGGCTCTGTAATGATAACTCAAGACATGCTTCAACTACCTTGAATCACCTTTGATGATAATAATTCATCTCTTAGTTAAAATCTGCATTGTTCCTACATCTAAAGGTCATGAGAGTTGTAAACTATACCAAAATTATCTATATTATGATAATTGATAAAATGGAAGTTATAAATAAGGTCTCTAGACCAATATAAGCCAAACTTTACAAAAATAAAGGATGTCTACAGTTAAAACTATGTTTACAAATTCTGCCCAATTCACGACATGACATGTCTTTGCTCCAAGTCTAGCAATCATTTTTTAATTACTTCTTGTTTTTTCATTAATTCTTTGTTTTCTTTCATATCTCAACTTCTTTCAATTTATGCTCAACTTCAGACCTCATAGTTCAGGCTTATAGGCATTCCTTGTGCAAATTCCAACAAGTGCTTCAAATTTTGGGTCTAAGTTTCTTTTGCATTTTCATACCTTTTAAGCAGGTGGGTCTTCATGATTCATCATGAGTAGACCCTGCTCACCAACTCAATCTTCAATGATTAACTTTCCTTACCCAACACCTATCAGTCTGACATAATTAGTTAGGCTCCAAAGTGAGTTCATCTAGAAAAAAGAAAATGCATTTTCAAATGATTGATTTTTCAAATTGATTCAATGAGCATTCGAAATTGATTATACTCAAATTTTACCCTTACTACATTATTGAAAAAATTGTTGAACTCATTTTACCATTTATTTGGAAATTGTCAACTTTGTGCTAAGGAGTCTTCTGACTAGCTTAACAAATTGACAAAAACACCTGATCAGGCTCTAAAATTGAGCGTATTGATTACTCTTACCTTGCCAAATCTCATCTCATGAAAAATTCTCAGTCAAAAGATATTGACCGTCAAATTTTCCTTCTCAGAATTGCCTGCAACCAAATGTCAGAAAACCATAAAACATGTTTGGAATTGGCTTCAAAAATTGGGCAAACTGACACTTGGGAAAAAAAAAACTAAGGCATTAGTTCATAGTCATGAGGAAAATATAAATCTATAATTAAGGCTAATGATAAATAACTAGGAAAATTGGAAATGGTCAAAGTAGGCTACTCAAATTTGCAGACTGGAAACACTGGTAGAAAGGTGGTTTTTACAAATGGAATGGACCTGGGAGAGTATACAAATGGATTCATCAAGACTTGAAAATTGACACACTTAAGGTATTTTTAGAGTAGAACACAATGGTATAATTCATTAGATCTCACCTACCATGAATTTTGAGTTATTACATAGTACATAGGGGTACCGACCAATATGCATTTACTAACACTAGTAAAACTTCACAAATTGATTTTGGAATCACATTTGAAAACTGATCAAATAGATTCGTCATAAGCTTAAAATTGAAACATAACAAGTCTCTAAACTCTAGAATTTAATGCAAAAGAATTTTTCTCATTTTGGTCAATTGGGTCAAAGTTATAATAGGTCAAACAAGGCCTTCTAGAATTTTGAACAACTTGCATTAGCATGACATCAATAAATGACCAACTTTGAGGGATTCACAACCTATTCAAATAGATTTAAAATGACTCAAAATCTGAAACATAGGCTCTCTAGTATGGACACTAAACACTCCTAAGGCAGCGAGTCATGAAACATTACTGGGTGTGAGATATTCAATTGCAAACAAGGCCTCCTATTATTGTTTGACACTTTAACAAAAATGCAGATTTGGGCATTACTCAAAACGAAACTTCACAAAATGGCTTAGAATGGAAATTTATCTTCATGGGTAAGTGGACGTATTGAATGCAAGGTGTTAGAAACATTAAACACCTCTTAGGCCTCAAATAGATAGTTGTGTACACATGCATCAAAAAGTGCTTATAGGGCTTGATTTTTTAATGGTACTGAAAATCAAGGCTGATTCTGAGTCCCAACAATGTCAAAATTCAAGACAACACCTCTAGAATTTTCCAACTCTGTACCAAAGAGTCTATATGACATAGTTAAGTAAAAGTGGATCAGTATCTAAATGTGGAAAGACAAATTAGGGAGACCACACTAGCCCAAGGGATACCTAAATTAAAAAAGGCACAAATTGCTAAGGTTGTAAAGAAATATGCAGTTAGGTTGACACATAAATACAAAGCCTTTAGCATTTTACAAAATAATATTGAAAATGTTTTCAAGAATTCAACACAAATATGGAAACTCATTTATGGGTTAACTATAGTGAAGAAAGGACAACCTGATCCTTTAGAGGTTAAAGAAGATGATGACAAAGATGAAAAATGCTGAGTGTTAGTCCTCCACATGACACAACTAGAACTACTAAAACAATAAGTGTAAAGGATGTTTTTAATCTATTAGCTTAGAACATCAATCCTATTATTGAAGAAAATTTAAAGAAGATATTAGATCAATCAACATTGTAGGCCAAGTTTTGTGGCAATCCAATTTTTATAAGTATAGATGAACTACAAAAGTTTGTGATTGATATTGCAAGGGAGAAGGTGGATCCAAAAGAACCACCTTCTATCATCCCTTTAGTCACTCATGTACAACCTTTGGTCCAAATTCCAAAAGCCACATCTACCAAGGTTGATACAACTATCAAGATTGATATTATTGAGAAGAAGTCAGCAAAAGAACAAGTGACCATTGTAGGACAATAGGAAATAGGTTAGATAGATTTATCTGCACCTATAGTATAAGGGTACAGTGCAAGACATGTCATAGCGATAGAATAGGGCAAGCCTAAAGAGAGTTAGCAGACACCTAAGGTGAAGGAACAAGTTTCCATTCAATCTCTAGTAGCTTTACTGGTATCTAAAACTTCTATACAAACTCTTCAGAAGTTGAGCACAGAGGCTATTCCATTGCAAATCTCAGTGCCAAGCCCAAGTTCATCAAAGGTTGAAAAGGTAATTCATG